>JAWNOC010000011.1:600000-1079443 GCA_035046325.1 Drosophila niveifrons | reverse complement strand
TTAATTTTTAATAATACATTAATTGTAACAAAGTTGCATTGCTCTTGTATATAGCTTATTTGTAGGGTATTGTTATAGGGCGATCAACTTAGACCGCTACTGCACTGTGTTCAGTTTTGGCGAGCCTAAAAAGCCAGAGCGAAGTCGTAAGCCGTAAGCCGTAAGCGATATGCCGATAATATGATTTTCAGTTAATAAATAACTACCTAAAGAGGCGATAGCTTCATGGAGAGCTGATGGGTTGGCTTGGTATGGCATCGAATGCGATGGGATGGGTCACTTACTGTACTGTAGTCAATTGGTTTATGCTTTGATTAACTGTTGTCAAGAGCTGGGCCGCATGCCGTGGTTATGGCACGAGCTGTTGCTGCCTCTGATGCTGCTGCTGCTGTTGCTCCTCTTGATGATGGCTTTGTTCGATTGCCGCTGCTGCAAATTACTTATGCATTATTATAACTTTGATTTTGGCTGCCGAGCAGCATCAAGAAGCCATCAACAAGATACCGAGTCGCATCGACTAGCAAATACCATCAGCAACTTTACGACCCGAAAACTGTTTCATAATCAACCCAATTGATTGAGAAATGAAGTGGGAATTGTGCTACCCTTTTCTCAGTGTATCAAAGGGTATCGAAAAGCAGGGCGCACGTTCATTTATCTTGATGCGTCGCAATTGTTGCTGTTGCTTTTGGAATCTTCGGTGGCTGCTGCGATTTTTCAACTGCGGCGCGTTCTGCTGTCTTCATTGTGGCGTTATCTCAGACTCTGCGTATTTTTGCCTTTATTTTGCTTACTTTTTTTATTGTTTCCATTTTTTGTTTTTTTTTTTTTTTTTGACTACATACGTCAGTGTCTGATAAGCGAACGCTGCAAGTTGCTACCATTTTTGCATGGTCTGCTAAAATATTTCTCATGTAAAGGGCCCGACGCTGATTTAGCGTTGCTTGAGCTTCAACTTCGGATTCTGTGTATACTATAACAAGGCGGGCAGGTTCCGTTGTATGAGGTGAAGAAGTAAAAAAAAGGGGAAAAGAAATCCCAGCAGGGTAGATTTACACAGCTGATAACATTACGTATACGCCAAGCTGTCTTCGTATTTACCTTTCAGGCGGCTTGTGAATTATTTTTTGACAACTCTCTGGTCATCGATTAAGCAGCTTAAGGCTTATCGGCTATCCGGCTGTCTGCCAAAAATAAATAAGGGGAGCAATAAGTTGCAGTCTCGGGTGACTGACCTTCTTCAAAACTTAAGAAGCTTTAAGGAAATTCGGATTTATTATACACTTAAGAGATTCGAATAGTATTTTATCTTATTTTATTGTCTGTACGTCACACAATAGAATAACACAAGTGTAGCGCAATAACATAACAATTACAGAAAACATTAGCATTTAAGTTGTTTTTGCTTGAAGTCAAACTGACAGCATTGAAACTAGCATTCCAAACTTCGTTCTCAATTGTCAACTGCAGTCAACTGCAGGAGTAGTAGCTGGTATCTATCTAGTTCTATCAGTTCACAAACAGATCACTATCAATTAGTAGAAGCTGCTGGCTTATTTCTTCAATTCAAATGCCAAGTCTTCTTCTCATATGCTCCCCCAGCGAGCCAGTTCAAAGCTAATCTAAACGGCAACTAAACTATTTATTAATGCTAAAGGCTAACCGGCTGCCTGGCGGGTCTTTAGTCTTTGGCATTCGTCTATCACGGCTGCTGTTGTTGGGGATTTGCTGACTTGGTTTTTATTTTGTTTTCGTATTTAATTGAAATGAATTCATTAAGCCTTTGATTTGCCTTGCAAATCAACGGAAATGCAGCTCTGACTTTACCTTTGACGTCTCAGCTCAGCTTGAGTTAACTCGACTTGGCATGGCCACGGAGTTGGCTCCGGCTAATGGAGCTCACATCAAAGCGCGGTCAGGTCTTTCTCTCTATCTGTCTCTGGGTTGCAGCTTGGGTTGCAGCTTTACAATAATTTAAGGTGAATTAAATATACGAAAATTAACTGCTGCAACTGTTGCTGTGTTTGCTCCAGTTCGGTGCTCGAATCTTGCAACTGTTGCACGTTTTGCATGTCAAGAAAATTGCTTCATTTGTGTCCGCGCGAATGTCAACCACGAACATGATAAACCGCGACCGAAAGCAGACATAATGAGTGACTTATAGGACTATCCATTGTCAGGGCAAATGTACGAATTCGAGTTCGAGTATTTCAAGTGGTTGAAAAATCAACTGCCACAAAAGACAACAGAAAAAACCGAAGAATTTCTCTACAGTTTTAATTATTTTCAGAGCAAAGGCGTGGCTTCATAATTGATAAATCCCATAATCTGACTCATTGATACCCTATAATTATTTGCACTATTTGAACAAAATTCAATAACAAAAGACATAAAATATATGTTAATAGAGATAAATGATTGTAGAGACAACGACTTATCGAACCCTTTTAAGCCAAGTGTTATAGGTACTTGGGCACATAAAGTTTTCAATTTTCTTGCAACAACAAAGCGGGTCAACTTATGGCTACGTGACTGTCCCCAAAAATGGAAGAACCAAAAAAAAAACCGAAAAAAGAAAAACACACTTTGAGACAAGTTTTGTTCTAGCGGCAAATTAAAATTGTTGAAAGTGCTTCCCACCCATTATTCGGCTCCTGCTTCCAGCTAGCTCTTAAAACATCATGAGCTAATGGCACGTGCTTATCGAGCATATCAACAGCAGCTCAAGCATTTTGTCACCATTCAGTGAATTTTCTCTCAATTTGAAAGGGTTCTTTCCTCACAAGTGCACACCGATAAGAAAAATAGAAAGTCAAATAAAATGAGAGAAACTTATAATAATAATAATAGTAGCAATTGAATTTTATTGATATTGCCTGGCAAGTTGGTGTGAATTGAAATTTATGAGTGTTAAATGCGTTTTGTTTGCTATTTGGAATTGGTTTTGGTTTTGGTTTTTGTGCTGCTCGTCGTCGTGGCCTTTGGGCTAAATGCTTGGCCAATAAATTCAAATTCTATGGCCGCATAGCAATTATGCAATTGTTTGTGCTGCAAATAAAATGAAGCCAAGTGTATCCGATGGATGCAAATACTTTTGGCATGCAGGAAGCACAAGGCAATGCCAGCAAAAACTGAACCAAACCAAACCAAACCAAAAGCAAGGCACCAGCGTGTTGTTCTGTTCTGCCAGTCTAAAAACTCCAAATCGATATGCAAATACGAACGAATGAGGCGTACACACAAATCGCAAAAAACGAGCTGAGTTAAGCTCGGTTTTGAGCTGCCACGCCTCCCTCCCTTCAGCTCCTCACTCCGCCACCGTCCATCGCTTGTGTGTCGCTTAGCACCCAAAGTCGTTTTGACCAAATTCGTCGCTGGATCTGTTTTACCTGAAGACGGCTAACTGTGTGGCTATTACAACTGCTGCTCTCTGTGTTTGCAGCTCGCTGATGGCTGCTGCCTGCTGCCTGCTTTTTGTTGCAAGCAAAACCGATCCAAAACTGAACTGAGCTCAGTTGTTTTGCTTTGGTGGTCCACTCCTTGGCATGGCTTATTCCTATTGCTATCAATTGTGCATGCAATTTATTTTTAAAGAAATAATTGCTCTGCCTCTGCTTTTCCAACGATTATGCAAATATTAGTATATGCTGTTGTTGTCATTGTTGCTGTTGTTGTTGTTCTACTCCATTCCTTACCAAATACTTTGGATAATAATACGACAACGACTGCGACTGTGACTATGAGTGTGATTGTGACTGTGAGTGCGAGTTCGAGTACCCGAACTGAACGGCAAGTGAAAGAGTTCGCATCTAATTTGAATTTGCCACACACAAAGCCAATGCCAATGCTTTACACAAAATACACATAAATCAATGCAAGCTAAATTATACACATCATAATAATTCCGCCCTTTTTCTTATTTTTCGAGTTTTACACATTTTGGCTCGTTTTGATGCTGCCGCATTTTTAGCCTATGCCTGAAAGTATGCGCTGAAAAAATTTCATAACAATCTCGTAAATATTTTTCACATTCATATTAATGATAAATGCTATGGGAAGATTATTATAATGTATTTTTATAAAGTATCATATTTATATATTAACATTTATTTAAATATACCGATGTCTATATTTAGTATATAAATATTCTAATAAACTATATACCAAAATATATTAGTTTGTTTCACAGTTTATGAGATTTAAGTGATAGTAAAGACAGACGGACGGGCAGACACACGGAATATATATATATATATACAGATCACTTTTTCTAGGTGGTACATACATTTTCTGGGGTCACAAAGTTATAATAACTTTCTACCCCTGGGTATCGAGTATAATTAATAGTATATTTAAATTGTGGCTTTCTTTGTATTAAATAAAATTGTTTATTTTACGTGTTTGATTGTTGCTAGTTTTATATATATATCTTAAGCCTTTTGCCAATTGGGGATTGTATTTTAAGCTTGAATGGTTTTAGAACCATTTTAGCAAAACACTTTGGTATAAGCCAATTCTTTTACACATTGAACAAGTCGCACACACACACACACACTCATGTCCTAACTTTAACTTGCAACATTCTGAGGGCAGATAAAGTATCCACATGCCTTTTTTGCGCCTTTTTGGTTAATGAAAGTGGCAGTAAATGAAATTGGCAGCACGTTATTATACTTTTGGTTCTTTGTTGTATATGTATTCTTTGGCTTTTGGACAGACATGTGGGCCTCGCAAAAGTTTATCTTATATAACAACAACAAGCACTTAAGTGTTATATGCCACCGTATTACAACTGGTCCGAACCGCGCTCAGAACGACCCAAAATGCAGCGTAGCATAAATGAAGAAAGCTGATAAGAAAAAGTAACAGCAAAAAAAGGCAAGCTAAAAAGGCGGCACGAAAAAGTGCTGCCCGCATAAAAGTCGTTGCTCAAAGGAAGAAGACAGCCAAACAGCAATAACAACAGCAACAGCAACAGCTCCGACGAAAACAAAAATAATAATATAAAATAAAGCTGAAATTGAATGTTGCGATTCGTGTTGCGTGGCGGGCCCAGGTGACAAGCAATTCCCCACAGGTGCAGGCCAAGTTAACGGTGTATAGTGTAGTATGTGGCAAGGCATCGAAACTCGTATTAGCAATTGCCCTTAGCGCTATAAAACAAGCCAAACATTTTGACATGGGTTAGTTTTTGCAAGGCCCACAAAAACCGAAATGTGGGTAGGTGAAAATGAGGCGAGTCGAAATCCCATCGGATTGTTGCCGCTTGACCCTTTCTGCGCCTGGGTGTTGCACCCATGTCAATGCACTGACAACTGGCGTTAACCAAGCCAGAAAGAAAGTCAGCTACAGTCACAAATCATAACGTATCATATCATATCAGAGTATAAATTTTAATGAGTTGCATTTCAGCAACAGACAGTGCAGCGGCAACACCAACTCCTTGGCTTGGATACAAAATTGTATTTCCGTTCGTTATTCATTTATTTTGTTTTTCGGGGGATTTCTTATCTTTGGGTCGTTGGGAAACTTATCAAAGAAGCTTCACTGTCTGTCAGAGTGTTTATGATATGTTTGGCCAAATAATGAAAGTGCCAAAAGATATGAAAGACAAAAAACAAAAAAAAATAAAAAAAGCTGCCTTCAGCTGTAGTGACTACGTGACTGCCAATTAGCAGCTGCGGCCATTGGCATGCAAATATTTATGATGCTCGTATATTTATAAAGTTGAAGAGCGACTTGCAGTGAGTCCCTCTTCTGACTTCCGTCACATAATAAATTCATAACAAATCGTACATACGTACATATAGTCTGTACATATGTACAACCTATCTAAAGATATGTGTGTATGTGTATGCTATCTATGTGTTTGTGTGACATGCGACATTATAATGCCACATTATGTTGCGAGTGCGTGAAAGAACCGTACATCAGACCATTGAAGTCATAAATCAAAAATCCACAAACACATGCGACGTTGTCTATGCGACGCTGATGCTGCGTGGCGTGTGTGCAGCTTGTTTGTATCATGCTGCAAGTATTCGCAAAATTATTACACTTGACATGATTGAATATACCGCTGAGTACGACTCCACATACAAACATACTACATACATATACGATGTACCAGTCCGAGACCGGTGTCCAGTCGCTTTTCGCCCTCCAAGTGTCCGCTCAGCTCACCACGCAGTTGTCGCTGCAGCTCAAGCTGAAGCTGAAGCTGGACATAGTTTTTTGCTTGTCCCAGTGGGTAATTCCCGTTTCTCTGCTTCGCAAGTTGACATGCCGCATAAATGTAAGTGCTTGCAATGTTGTTTAGTGTTCAGTGCTCACTACATTGTACATAATTACACCCGGCATCCAGAGTGTGTAAGGATGGGATAATAAACTTGAAAATTATCAAGAATCCATCTCTGTTTAAGTACAAATCAAGGTGATAGCAAATTTTTTTTTCTTATAAGTATTTTACTATTTTGATTTCATCCAAAAATACATTATGTCAAATATTTTAAACTTATAGATTCGATTTAACTTTTTTCTTTTTTGTATTGATTAAGACGAATATTTACTTTACTCATTATAAAAAACCTACAACAATCGTTCATTTAATAGAACCATTTACTTTGAAGGTTGATTTATGGATTATTATTTTTTCCGTAAATTTTCAATTTGCATTCCCTAATTTAAAAAGCATTTTTTCAATTTGAGTTTATCAATATGAATATTTCTGTTGTGGAGCAATCGTTATTATAAAAAAGTTTTTAATTTGGAAAGCTATATTTTAAGAATAAGTGTTATAGATATATTAAGCCGATGTAGCAATACTCTAAATAAGTTTGAAATTTAGAGCTCTTAACAAACGATATCGCCAAAAAGTATAAGATGCTAAAATGCTGCTGAAGAACAGCTACGCCGCAGAAGTTAAAAGATTGCAAATATTTAACAGTATGTTATTAAAATAAGAAACTAATATGACGACATTTTTAAGTTTCTCAACATGAGTACCAGAAGTCTCAAAGTTAGGTTTACTTGTGTATAATTTAATAACGATAATTCAAAATACGGCTACTTTTGATCCAATATGCCGTTATAGATTTCTGCAATTTAACTGTATTAATATGAGGCTTTGAGAATGCTTTCAATATGTAAGTTTGTAAGTTTGTTATTTATAGTTTATTAACATACTCACAACACAACTCAACACTACACACAACACACACTCCACACAAATTTCCACCCAAAATTTCAAAATTTTGCAATATTTTGGTAAGTTGAAATTCAAATGATTCGTTATAAGTTGCCAATTAGATTTCAGTGTTAGCCGCAAGCATGTGTCTGAAGACCACACCAGCTAACAACAAGACGCTGGCTCTGATCACCCAGGGCTACAAGGTGATTGCCGAGTACCAACTGATCGAGCAGATGCAGTTAAAGGGCATTTATGCCTTACCCAGCTATTCCAGTGCCCTGCTTTGGTTCGGTGTGATCTTTATACACAGCGGCTTATATGCGGATGGCATCTTTCGTTTCACCATATTGCTGCCGGATCTCTTCCCGGATGCAGTCAGTCTGCCCACCGTCATTTTTGATAGGGCCGTCTTTCATCCGCATATCAGTCCGATCTCGCACAGTCTCGACTTGACGCGTCTCTTTCAATATTGGGACAAGAATGAGCATCACATTTGGCATATTCTTAAGTACATTCAACTTGTATTTGCCGATCCGGAAGGCAGTGTCTGCATGGGACTGTCATCGAATGGAAAACCCATTCTTCCAAGCGATGTCAATAATATGGAGGCAATGCATCTACTATCTCACAGCCGTGTAGACTATTCTCTCCGTGTAAAGGTGTGCATTGCTTGGAGTTTAGAGCATATCTTCGATACTCCACCCATTAAGGATCCCCACTACATCATCTTCAAGCGCTATCAACCCGAAATACATCAGGCAGTGATGGAACGCCTCAAGAGCAATAGTTGGTATTCCTTAGCAGCTCCATCGTCTTCACAGCCTTCCACGTGTGTTGCGCGAATCGAGTCCGAGCAGCAGTTGCGCCATGAGGAGGCAGCTCAACGGGCAAGTCTTCTTGGCAGTAGTCAAAATTAAGAAATTAATCCTCTGAAACAATGTTCAAGTCATCTAAATTGCATGTGTAGCGTAAATTGTAAATATTTTATCCATTGACACTAACGGACTGTGAAATTACACTGACAAAAACATAAAATATATATGTATGTAAAATCTATCGATACCAAGTACTTAATATGTGCGATGCTGCCAACTTGTTTAATTTTTTAACAATATGGCTACTTTAGATAAACGCTGTAAATTAAGACGTGGTGTTGCTAATTATGAATTCATTTCTATTGAAAAATTAAATCAAAATAATCTCAGCACAGTATATGAAGTAAGCAGTGATGAAATAATTCTACATCAACAGAATGTAGTGCTTGCGTACATTATGAATTAATTTTTGCCTATAAATGCGAATATGTATTTAATTATTACAGGTCTATTTAAAGTGTGCAATTAGCTAATCATAGACCACTTAGCGCAATGTAATTATTATGCCTCATATGAATTTAATTTGCAATATATTCTAGGTTTTGTAAACAAATAAATGAATATTCAAATGGCTCTAGTCATACCTACATTCCTATAAAATGCGTTGTTCAATTTATGGTTTAAACATAATGTAATTAGTTACATTGTCGAAACACACACGTTATTTTTTTCTAAGTTTGCCTGGAGGCCATTGGGACTATTTGAAATTGTGTAGAGCTGCGAATTAACGCATTTGTAAATGCATCAATAGATTTACAATTGAATATTATGAAGCAATTAAGTTCGAATTAGGGTTAGTTATTATTTATTTCACTAAACTAGTTTTCACTAATAGCTTGTCTCCCGCTGATAGCTGCATGATGCAAATTAATGTTAGCATAACAATAATTATGGGGAACGAAATGCACTGCAAGCGTCAATCTCCATATTACAGAACACTGCTCTTAGTGCAGCTTGCAACTTGCAACTTGCATGTTGCCGAAGTGGCATTCCGAAATATTAAAAGCCTTGCCATTTTGCATGCACTGAATGCACTGGGCGAAGCTGTCGTCGCTTGGCGCACAATATGTATACAAAAGTGACAATTTGATTTATCACTGCACTTTGTCGAGCAACGAGTCGGCAGACTCTTGGTTGTTATGCCAGCATATGGCGATGGAATATGGAATCTGGAATCTGGGTTCTGAGACCACACAGCTTCCTTGTTAGCCGGTTACTTTTATTCAACTCCAAAAATCGTTCGTTCATGAAATTACGAATGTGAGTGCAATGTGCCATATTTTAGGCCATTTGTGACTGGGCTTTTAGTTTCCTTCGACTGAACATCGAAGTGGGCGACAATGCAGCCATTTTTTACTAATTGTATCATACCTTATGGGATGCTGTTTTCTCGGTTGAACTCCAAGAGAATCCATGGGATATAAAACTTAAGAGCTTCGATTGGTTTATGGTTAATGTGTTATAATAATATGAATCACAGGGTGATCGCAAACTAAGTAAGAAAGCTACATTCAAGTATGCTCTATTATGAGATACTCGCTACCTATTTTAATTAATAGCAAAACATTGCGAAAGCGATAATATACTTATTCAAATAAAGAAATCTAATATACCTAAAGAATACAAAAATTTACTGATAAATAATAATAATTCATATGGTTTTTTTTTTTAAATAATTGGGTATAACCGAAAAAATAAACGAATTTTCGTTTACTTGTCTAAGCTACGAACAAGCTATAAAAATATGACATTTAGTGATTAGTGGTACCAAATGTTATGAGACAGTTAAATGAGATATGTTAGTAATGTATACACAGATGGAAAAAATAATATATTACAAAGCAGATTGTACATCTTAATTTAAAATTTTAAATCTTAAATCAAGATTTTGTCTTAATTAATTGAATTTCAGGTTTTGTTGCTGTTATCACTATCACTGTAGGGATTTCTTGTTGTATATTCTCTTTTATTTCTCGTTGTATATTTATATTTATTAAATAAATTCAAATGGTATTTCTAAAGTTGATCACGCATAAGAAGCGCTTTATTGTCGATTTTCTAATTTCTTCTTTCTCTTTCTCGATATGTATTAACTCATAATGTATAAGTCAGTTCAAGTGTTGTGTAGTATATAAAGATAAATGGTTAATAAGTGAAGAATCTCCACAACAGGAAATGTCATAGATGAAATCTCTTAAGACCTTGATATATTTTCAAAACTTTGTTAGGCCAAGCACATCCAAGCACATCCACAAGCCACAACTGACCGTGAAATTGGCATTGTTTTAATTGTATAAGGAAGGGCGTTGCGTTGAAATTAAGACATATAGTAGAAAGGGCGTTAACGAAATACTTCAACAGCAACAATAACATTGAAAACAGCATTAACAATTAAGTCGTAATAAATTGAAGCACTGCGTGGGCTGAACTTGCACTCAGATGGATGCTGCATGCGAGTTTATGTGGTTTCAGCTTCAATTAAAATGCCATAAAATTGCTTCAAGCTGCGCCGCCGAAACACGTGACAAAGTACGAGTATAAAAGCCATTGTTACGAGTATTGTGTATTTGTTGATGTTGTTTTTGTTTTTGTATTTTTATTGATTTGGGGCCTGGCTCATCAGAGTCCCTGGTGAAATCGGCATATCCCCCCTGCAGCTGCAGTTATCAACGGACATCAAAACAATTGCCACCATCGATGCGACGATGAGGCCAAAAAGGTGTGGGAGATGGAAGAGCCTAGCTAGCAATGCATTGGCGGCAGTTTCGTTAGCTTCGATCGGTTGCTTCGTTTGTTTCGGTCTGTCTGACAAGTTGGCAGACCAAACCACGTTCAATTGCAGCACCACCAACAGGTAAAATGATTGCGAAGAGCGAGAAGTTGGAGAGAAGCAACAGCTAAAGCAACAACATCAACTTTAGCTTCAGTTTCGGCGTTTCGATTTCCTTGGAAAACCGCTAGAGACTTTGCCAACGACCTGAACTGAACTGCTTAGCATTTGCCTCAAAAGCAAGCGAGAGAAGAATAAGAAGAAGAAGAAGGAGAGGCGACTCCGACCGAGGATGACGATGTCGGGGACACAGATTGGTATTTATATGCAAGTTCATGGCATGGCCGAAGCGCGCACACACATCATCATCGATTATAATCGAAATGGGATTGTAAATCAAATCGCATTGAATGGTAGTGACTTTAAAATGGGCTTCATTATCGCCGATGTCGATGCGATGCCGATGCTGGTGCCGCACACGAGAGAGAAGGAGAGAGAGATAGAGAGCGAAAGAGATGCCGATGCTCCCAATCCTGACCATAGCTGCAGCGACGTCGGCAGTCAACAGTCGCAGTTGCCATTGTCGGTGG
Source organism: Drosophila niveifrons (assembly GCA_035046325.1). NCBI lineage: Eukaryota > Metazoa > Arthropoda > Insecta > Diptera > Drosophilidae > Drosophila > Drosophila niveifrons. Next base: position 1,068,019 of record JAWNOC010000011.1, on the reverse strand, counting down.
CGACTGCTGCTGTTGCTGTTGCTGCTGCTGCTGCTGCGCCGACGCCGTCGAAGTGACATTCAATGCCATAATTTATGAGTTTATCTTTTTCGCGCCGCCAAATCGTACGCTAAATGCTGTCTGGCCAGACCAGATCCAAAGCAGGACAGGACAGGACAGAACGGCCCTGGCCTGGCCATGGGACGGACAGACGAGACACACAACCAGACCAGAGCAGACCAGACCAGACTCGACCCGGCCATATGCCTGCCGCCGTTCATTTCGTTGGCTAGTGCTTTTCTACTTTTTGGATGTTGCCTTCGATTTTTCGCATATGCAAACCAAACAAACGGCAAACAAACCAACACGACGTGCGCATATTTTATGGCGCTGCGAATCCCATTTGTATTGGTATTGGTAATGGTATTGGTAATGGTATTGATATTGCTATTGCAATATCTATTCCTACATATTGCTATTGCTATTCCTATTCCTATTCGCATTCGCATTCGTATTCCTAGAGTTTCAGCTTGTGACTATTCGATTTCTGACTTTGTTCGCCTTTGTCGTCGTGGTCGATCGTTTAATGTCGGGCAATTAAAATTGGAGCTTTGTAGTGTTTGGCTATGTGTTGCCTTTTATGAGTTATGGGCTTCTCGCTGACAAGCCCGGCCCTTCCCCTACGCCGGAGGGGCTGCAAGTGTCTCAGCTGCAGTCAATTGTTGTCATTTACTTGCAACGTGTGTGAATTACAATGTGCTAAAAATATCAACAGTCAGTGGCCCTTCGAATGATTCACATATGCAAACTTTGATTTAGACTTGCAATTCGTGCAAAAGTTATTAAATCTACACAATAAATAGTAAGATCGAATAAACTGAAGAAGACATTTCAATGGCATTACTAGGCTTTCAAATTCTTAAATTGTTTTAAAGCAATCAAATTGTACAGATGAAAAAAAATGTTACCAATTTCAAAATTTTATTAACAGAAAAAAATTGTATGTATATCAATAATCCACTTCCAATTAACATGAAAAAAAAACTATGTTAAATACGTACAAAATACTTATTCAAGCTATCTTTAGTTAATCATATAAAGTATTTGGTAGTTGTTTCAAAATCATTTAAATGCATTATGTAAAGTAAGTTAAAATTAAATTAGATTAGATATCTTCTTATATACATTATATTATATTATTTAAGAAACAATTTAGAAGAAAAGTATAATTACATTTAAATGAAACTTAAACTTATTCAAAACAAAAAGAATGCTTTTATGGCCTATTGAACATTTGTTGTGAAAACTTCCAACATGCAAAATAAGTATCATCGAGAATCGAGTTTATTTTTGCTGAGACTGATTTCAATATTAAATCATTTGCCTAACATCGCATCCAATAACAGCATTCTTCCCTTTTGATTCTAATTTGATTTCCTAGCATGTAACAAATAAATTCCAAAAAGATTCTTCACCAACTCAATGTGCCATTTGTTATACTTTAACAAATCACGAAATTTAATTCAATTATCCAAACACACTTTATTGTTTTGAGCTCACACTTAAGTTGCATGCCAATTCTGTTGCGGCTTGCTCTGTTTTAAAGTGTTTTGCGTCAGGACTGGCTGCTTGCAACATTCCACACGTTTGCCGAAACAAAGTTGCCGACCAGTTCCTGGAGTTTGTAGTTTGTGTGCTCGTATCATCAACTCAACTGTTGCAAGTTGCTCACTTCTTTTCAATTTCAATGCACTTGGCCATGTAATCACAGCGCCTAATTCTAAACCGTTTTTCATGGCCGAAATGCGAACCGGTTGGCCAACTTTAACTAATACATCATTATGCTGGCATGTTGCTGTTGCAAGTAGTTGTTGCGCGTTGCGCGTTGAGCGTTGCGCGTTGCCTGTTGCCCGATACTCGTAATAATCAATTACGCGTCAGGCACGATCTTGACGCGATCCTCGCATGCCATGCCACTCCGATTCGCATCATGAGCTACGACGATTCTCTTTTCCATTCCATCCAATCTCAGCTCAAGCCACATATTTTGCTTTCAGTTCAGTTCAGTTGAGTTGAGTTCGGTTTCCAGAACTCATGCGCCAATAATAAATTACAAAACAAAACTCAAAGAACAGGTTCAATTACATTTAACAAGAGCTGCAAACAGCTGATTTGTAGTTGCATCCACAAGTTGCAGACGCGATGGTGACTGCAGAGGGGCCATTGAAATGGAGCCCAATGGCAAATTAAATAGATTTACGCTGGTAAAGTGTTGCTGATTGGGATAATCAACGCGTTTGCCGAGCAGTTCTTGTTGTTGTTGCTGCTGTCAAGGCATTATTACCGCCGCTTGTTGCTGTTGCTGTTGCTGCTGCTGTTGTTGCTGTTGTTCTACAACTAGCTCACATTGTGGCTGGCCCAGGCTGTTGAGTTGTGGCCGTTGTTAATCCCAAATTCGCATTGAAATTTGCATGGTCGTTGACGTCCGGCGGCAGCAATAGCTACAGCCATAGCAGCAACAATGCCAACAACACCAACATTTACAACAACAACTACAACACAGGTTGACACACTTACTCTGTATGAGTGCCAGCTATTTGTTGTTGTGGCTGTTGCTGTTAGTGTTCTTGTTGTTGTTGTTGCTTTTGTATTTCCGGTGGTGTTGAGCTACGCGTCCGGTTTTAATAAAATTTCTGATGCTGCTCAAGTGTTGCTGTAGCTGTTGCCGTTGCTCTTGCTATTGCTGTTGCTGTTGCTGTTGCTGTTGTTGCAACGGCGACATGTTGCAGCGCTTCCTACGCTTCATGCCTTGGTCATTGTTGGTAATAGTAGTTGTAGTAGCTGGTTGCCATGTTAGCGTGTTGATATCACCCGCAGCGTAAATCTTGTGGATTAATCCAATTTAACACTTTATGCTGCACTGCGCTTTGACCGTGTTGCAGGCGGCACCAGCAGCAGCGATAGGAGCGGCAGCTAGCCGGCAATATGGCCGTAATGCTTGGCCAATGCTCTACACTGAAAAACTTTTAATTGATAATCAATTGAATTTTAGTTTTGCTAAAAGTGTTATAAAATATTGAGGATACGTGTTTTAATAATTCTGTTTTAATTAATTTCAAACTTTTCCCGTAATTTCATTCTGCGCTTAAAATTGCGTCTTGAATGTTGATTTCTTTGTTCTGAGAGAAAATATTTTAACAAATAAATATAAATTTCTATAAAACTGATTTCCCGACTTACTCAACGTGTAATGCAATTTTTACACAAAATATTTAACAAAATTTGGGACTCGCTATCAAATGGAATGCCAAAATAAAGAACCTTACATTTAAACAACATAGAAGTCAATTTCATATGTTATAAAAAATTCCGCTAATTTTTACTTTTTATCCATGAATTTTTCTTTGACTTTCCCATACCCACATTACTATTGCATAATTTAAAGCCATTATTAGGCAAGGTTTTCAACGATACTACTCGAACTATCTTTATGTACAGATGTAAATGTTCAAAGTACAAGAACCTTGACATTTTCAGTCATCAAAATGTAATGTTTATCAAATAAACACAGCACTTAATGGTAAGAAATAAAATAGGAAAAAAATCTGTTTTAAATGTTGTTTTTATTAAAAATTTCACTAAAAAATGGCATTACATAACATACAAATTTAGGATTATTTTAATGCATCTAAGAAATAACTCTATTATATGGGAATAATTTCTTTTTTATAAGCAATAAAAAGCAGTGCAAATAAAAAGTTGATGTTTTTTATATTACATTTTTATTTATTATTATTTATTACAGCACATACAGTTTTCATATTTAAAATGCATTTCTACAGCGAAGTACTTATTTTGCTTTAAATACAACATCACATTAAGTATACGCCACATGCTCCCAGAGCACTCATCCGATATCCATTTTACAATTTCACTCAGTGTCAGTCGCTTTTTGGCTCTGAGCACACTTTTTCCTCAGTGCATTGGGGGCGACCTTTTCAGTCACAGTCACTTTGCGACTCTGTTAGTTGGCTACCTTTGGCCAGTGCAAATCCCGGAAAGCGCCGTGGACGCCGCGCTTCACCCGCTTCCCCTCTCCCCCGCTTTCCCTCACCCCGCTCATCCTCTGTCCCTTTAAGCCAGCCCACTTAGCTACCATTCAGTGCCAGCCAAGTTTCCCGCTCAACTTTTTTTTTCGTTGGTTTTGTTTTTGCTGCTGTTTTCTTTTTGGTGTGTTTGGAGTGCGCACAAAATTTAATACGCTTGTGGTCACATGTGTTGCGCGCTTTTTTACATATTTTTAAAAATAGCAAAGACAGCAACAGACCGTTTTATGTCACTCCCCTCCAGTTGGTTGGTGGTCTATCTGCTTCTCTCTTCACCTCTAGCTCGAACTCCAACTCTCTCTCTTTCTCTCTCTGTCTCTATCTTTGTTGCGCTTTTCTGCTATGTAGTTGGGTTCCGGCACAAGCGCGAATTTAATTAAAATATGCAAATCGCTTTGTGGCATTTTGATCAAGTGTTGAGTTCGCTTTGCAGTCAGTCGCAAGTTCACCGAGGTCTCTCGCTCTCTTTCTCTAGGTTAAGCCACAGAGCACAGTGCTCGCTTGTTTTTTGGCTTTACTTTTTATTCAAATACCCTGTGTGATGAGTCGAGTATTCGAAATGGAATGCAAAGAGGGCACATCAAATGTACATACGTTATCAATTCTCTATATTGCAATATTAATGCAGGGTATTTCGGTTTCGTTGCCAAATTAAGTCAGTTCAGTTTTGTCTCTTTCGAAACTTGAAGTTTTGGGCGATAAAAGAGAGCGATAAAAACGTAACCAGTTGAGTTTTTCTTTTCGTTCTACTTATTGAGCGTGGGGTTCCAGTGTTCGAGAAACAAAACTAAAATACACAAAAACCAAAAAAAGGGAAAAAAGAAACACAAATCTCAGACAGAACGAAAGCCAAAAACTCATTCATACCCTTCATGAGGTGTGATTTTTATTTGGCTCGGGAACAACGCCGTGCAAATTAAATTTATTGCACATTTTATTTCCTTTGATGTTCGTTTGTTAACAAAATTGTTGGGGATTAACGTAACGGGCGCGGATTAGCCATGGCATTAACCAACAGCCAACAGCCAAGAGCCAACATCGTGATATGGCGTAACTCTTGCACTTCATCACTTCCCTCGACATGGACTAGAGTTGTACTACTTCGTTTTTCCTCTCCTCTCTCTCTCTCTTCACCTCTTCTGTGTAGTTCAGTCCTGGATGTGTTTCAATGTTTCATTTGCATTTTTATGGCAAATCTGTCCGTCTGTCTCTCTGTCTGCGAGTGCAACAAAGTCTACCCCAAATGCGATTAAGTCATTCGGTTGTCTTCCCATTTCTATTCTTTTTAGCTTTGTCTCTCTTTTTGCTTTGTTTTTTTTTTTTGGTGGGTGCTCGTGGGACTCATTGACATTGCTTTTGCTTTGTGCACTTTTAATTCGGTCTAATTAAGCAGGCAATAAGAAATGTACGCGAAAAATACAACTAAAAACTTTCCAAAAGGGAAGAGCATTTAAATTAAGCGTTCAAAATGATATAATTAGATTCGACTGCAAGAAGGGAGTTTGTCAAAGTTGTTTAGTGTTCATGTACACTAAATATAAATTTAGATGTTGTCTCTCCTCTCACATGGTTTTTAATTTGTGAATTCACTTAGCGGCATAATAAGCTCGCTAAATGGAAAAGAAACTACTAAAAGCAGCAAATAACACACAACAATATTTGGTAATTTTGTTAAATCTGATTGTTCTCGTATGTGAAATTCTCGCTAACCATTTTGAATAAAAGCAAAACAGTTGGTAGTTTTCTTAAAATAAATACTAAAATGTACTAAAGGCCATATTTGGTATATCATTGAAGTACTACATTCGAAGTATAATATAGAGGTCATAGAAAAATATAAAAAAGTAAAAATTTAACATTATTTTGGAGTTCTGTGTGGTGATGAACAAGAATATATATCGTAATGCACATTTTTTTATACTGTGTACTGTTCCTCAGCATTTAACTTAATTTGTGGAAATTTCTTAAGGCGTGGTTTACGTTGCTCTTCTTTTATCAGCTATCACAGCTATCCTATGGCTCATGTTCTATGTGTGCAATGTAATCCCCATTTTTTTTTTGCTGCTGCTACTTGGCAACATTCTCACATAGTTGAAAGTCTTGAGTTCTGTTCGACTCATATTATCCTGGCTCAGTGATGCCTTTTTAGCTAACACATACATTTTGCTTTCAGTCCCGTGAGCCGTTGCAATCCACTTCATCATACTCAAAGGACGCCAACACCTGTGTGCAAGAGTGTGTGCCACAGTTTTGTTGCAAAACTGTCTTGGCCAACGACTAGTACTTACCTTGTGACAATGTGAGCCAAACTCAAACTCAAGATGCCGAGAGGAGCCGACAAGGAAAAATTGTGCCAAAGTGCCAACCAGCAGCTGTTGCCTGCCTAACAGAACAGAAAGTACCAAATGGCTGCAAATTTTCTTCTTTTAGAGCGTCAGGTAATGTTTGAATTTTCATTTTCTTATTTCTATTTCTTTGTTTTTTGTGTTTTTTTTTTCTTTTTCTCTGTGTCTTTTTTCTATCTGTTTTTATATTTGCACTAGGTAAATGCTACCAGGATATTTTGCATTGGTAATTTGGCGTCATTCTCAGATAGTTGCCACTACGTGTGCTTCTATTCTTACAGTATTCTTTTTGCCTTGGGGCAGCAACAGGACACATGTAGAAGGGACACAGGGGGAGGCAATAGTTGACCCAGTTTGTGTGCTGTGTGCGCTGAGTCGATATTGAGCAACAAAGCTGCGGTACAAACAACACACACAAAACTTGCCATACAAACAGAAATATCCTTGCAACTTAAGCCAGGCCCTGTCCGCAACACGTTTACACAGGACATAGCACACACACGCACACACTCGCACACATAGCTAGCTTGGTGCCGACAGTATGCGCTCCCGCATATATCCTTGAGAGCATCAAACTCGACTCGACTTAGCATCGACATCAACATCCACGCTGCTGCAAAGCCAGCCTTCAAGCTACTGTCAGCTGCCGATGGTTGACTGCCCCAACTTCCCAACTACGATTTCCACCTGCCTCCACATTCCATTCTCTCTCTTTCTCCTCTACTTTGGTCCACACCCTTTTCCATTTCCTGACAAATGCGTCGAATGTTGCTAAAGCTTCTAATCAATTTTTGCATTGATAAATTTCTGTGCAATACAACTTTTCAATGTTGACTAACATTTTTGTTTTATTGTCGTTGCAATACCCTGTGACAATTAAATGACTGAGAACGAGAATCGTATGATTAGTAATGCAATATATTAAAGGATAGAATTAAATTTTCGCTTTCATAAGTTTAATCTTTAATGTTGATGCTGTTTACTGATAGTTTTGTCTATACTACTATACATTTATATTTTTTGCTCGATGCTCTGTTTGAAAATTCCAGCTGGGCCAGCAAAACCAAATTTGCCTTGTCTTTCTTAGTTGTCAGTTGTCATGTAGAAAAACGTTTAACATGCCTACTTTTATTTACCTGCCTTCTGCAGTCCAGTTCAGTTCAACTCAGTTGAGTTCGATTGAGTTTGGCTTGATTCGAATCACCCGTGCCTCATGCCTCGCCTGGGGTTGCACGGACAAAACGCACTTTGTAAAATCGAAAATCCTTTTAATTGAACGCAACTCAGTTTCAGTGGAACTTTACTTTCATTTCGGCCTCGTTGTCCATCGTTGTGCATACGAATACTCGATGTCGTAGTGGCTACTCGGAAAACGAGTATTGAGTGGGCTGAACGAATGGACGCATGTTTAAATATTTGTACACATTTTTACTTCAATTTAAATTCCCTGTTTGTGATATTTACGAGTGTGTTTCGAAATGGGAATGGGTAACTAAGCTAGCTGAGTGGATGACGTAAGTGATGTGGTGCACCTCAAAACCTTCCGATTGCCAGTTTAGCTAAGGGCCCATTTTTGGCCAGCCTGATTGAGTGAGTGTCACGAATCCCCGTGGTTTGGGTTGGGCTGATTTGGCAATGGCACGAAATGTCTACCTAGATGTATTGTTTAACAGAGTTTAAGAAAATTTAATTTGTGTTCCGCCCACAAGGATTTTACAACTAAGGAATATGTAAAATATTCTGATTCAATTCAAATATGTTATTGTTTTTTTTTATTTGTAACACAATTAATTTTGTCTTGTGTTTTTCTTAAGATATTTGACAAAACAAAATTGCTTCAATTTGAAAGGTATGTTGTACAAATATTTAAAGTAATCTGTACATTTATATTATAGCTGGGCTTGAATCGAAAAATACTTGTGCAAATATTATAAATTGCCAACATCAACAATTTATAATGAATAATTCAGCATTGTGGCCTGGCTGAATGTTGATTGCATGTGGCTGCATTCAAAATGCCAGCAAAACGAGAAAAAAAAGAAGAAAACCCAAACGAACCGAACCGAACCGAACCGAATTGAGCCCACAGAAACTGAACTGTGGGCAAGGTCGGGTTAAAAATCAATTTAAGTTTTAGATGCAAACAAAAACGCAAAAACCACAACTAAATACACATAGTACACAACGATACCAAATGGCAAAAGACAAGCAAAGAGATAGAAGCATATCACAGCATGGCAAAAGTATTTGTTAAAAGAAATACAAAACAAAAAAAAAAAAATGGAGGAATTCTGATTTAATTTTCCGGCAATGATAAGAGACTGACCCAGTTTAGGAATCGAACGCGCAACGGGCGGCCTGAAATCAATTAAACCATAAAGTAAATAGGCATAGATATCAAACAAAAGCACACATAATATAGCACTGGGAGTATATTGGCCAGATTTGATGATAAACCACAACAGTGTAATTAATTAAGGTTAAATTTATCAAATCACATCAAGATTTATGAACTGCGGCTGCGGCTCCGACTGAACTGAATGGAGAGCAACTGGAATAGTTTTTGTTAATTATAGTAAAATGTTGTCAAGAGAGAGAGAGAAAGAGCAGCTGGAGCATAGAATTGAAGTAAAATCGATTTGCTGTTACATAAACATGCATCAATGTCGTCGCCGTCTCTGACAGCCATGGAATGCTTTTAGCTTCATCTCAGACTCAATGTTGAATGTTCTCTGCTCTGGTCTGTTCTGTGTTGAATGTTCAATGCTCATTTCTACTAAGATAAGAACGCTGTAGATTTTTGCCTCAGATTTTCCGACAAGCAACTACAAGCGCCAATTAGAACTTCGAGTCGACAAAAGGCAAACGAGAGCTGGGCACAAAAATATTTCACTCATTTTCGATGCTTCAACTGGTTTTCATGCTTGCCTTGCCTAATACCCTTTTCAGTTCTCGTTGCTCTGTTCTCTGATTACAGTCAGCGACATTCACAATCAGACTTGAGACTAAGACTTGGATTCCGATTTCGGCCAAAAACTGAGAGAGAGAGAGTGAGAGGGGGCGCAGAGGATGGCGATGGCCAACCGCGAGCGAGGCTGTTTTGTTGGGTCTAAAAACGATGTTGTACTACAAGATCATAGATAATAATATTAAATTGGTTAAACGCCGTCTTGGATTACCCAAACAAGCTGTCTCCGATTCAACAATATTTAACGACCACCCTGAGCTGCATTTTTCCTTCTATTTTTTTGTGATGTTGCTTTTTTAGAAATCTTATCTTTACATATTGATATTATATTTTTTATTTGTTGCCCTGTAATTAATATGAAAAGTTCAAGTTGAGACTGGGTGCTTACAATTTCCAGCGATTAAATAATTGATTTCGTTAGCCTGTTTTGACATTATTGAATTACCTGGCGACATTTGATTAATTTGCATAATACAACAAATTCGTGATTTAAATTATTTCGTTCTCCTCTGGTTCTATTCTCAGTTCACAGATCTCTTAGCGCCTTTTATGGCCAATTGTTAAATGTTTTCTTTTCGTCTGCGGCCTGATTCACTTCGTTGGCCGTGATTGAAGTAAAAGGGCCTAATGAGCCACTATAATTCAATGCCAGGCCAAATCTGAATGCCACCGTCGCCGCCGCCGCCTAACTGCAACGGAAAATTGTGAAAATTTGTTTGCGCCACAAAAAATTTCACCAGGAATTGTTTAACAATGGCAACAGTCGGAGAGGTTGCAAAGTTTCTTTTGTATTTGCTTGGTGGAAAGATCATGAACTCAAGCTTTGTGTCTGCTGATAATTTTGGTAGCACAAATCAATAAACCAATAGGAATATTTTAATGTGGCCAAGAGAAAATATTACAATACTTGTAACACAAAACGTTTTCTGCTTTTATTTTCATTTGTTTTTTATCTTGTAGTTCATATTATAACGGTTCGCCAAAGGTTCGAGTTTTCCATGCCACACGGTTGACTTGGCTCTTGATGTATGTGTGTGTGTATGTGTGTTGGGGGCGAGCTTTGCTTTGGGCGTTAAAGATTTGGGGCAAAAGACAGTGTGCAAAATTAAGGCTGAAATATCATAATTTGTAATATTGATTACAACATTGTCTAAGTTTAGTATTAATATTATTTGGTTAGTCCTAGCAACCAATATTCTTTATTTGTTATATTCTTATATTGAATATATTTTTATAAATAAGTAGTTGTGTTATATAAAAACGAGAGGCTTATAAGACATTTCAGTTATAGTTGTCATCATAGTAACTCTTTTTCAAAAATCATATATTTATTGCCTACTGACACATAAAATTCATATGACTTAAAGGTATCTTGTTATTTAAATATTACACATGTTTTGATAAGTGTCTTAAGATACTTTTAGGTGTTAGAGGGTTAAAAAGAATATATTAAAAGAGTACTATAATAGTTTTCAAAACATAAACTACTTCACTTACCACTTCATGCTTTAAATGCTTCCAAATAGTGCGCTTGATTTTCTTAAAGTGCATTTGCCCAATTCAACTTTAACTTCAAAGGTAGCCATGGCATATGAAACAACAACACAGGCATCAAAAGCAATAACAACAACGTGCATAGATATTTTGTTGTTGTGGTTGTAGTTAGTTGTGTTACCTTTTGTGCTTTGTTTCAGAGGCAAAAGCGGAGCGTAGAGTCAGCGAAAAATGCTCTAAAGCTGCCAACTGAAGCCAACAAGTCAGGCCAACCAAGCAACAAACCCCCAAACCAACCAGCCAGGCCAATACCTAATTTCATGTCATTAGTTTGTGTGATAACTGTTACCATTGAAAACGAGCCAAACGGTGCAGTGCAGTCCTCCTCTTGGTAGTCGACGTCGTCGTCGTCGTCGTCGTCGTCGACTTTGTTTCTGTCGTTGCTGTTGTTGTTGTTGTTGCTGTTGTCTACATCGTTGCTGCCACTGGGAGCGAGGAGAAGCTGCAAACAAGCCGCCTCCACCAAGAGAAGAGCTATTGAAATCATTTAAACCATTTAGACCATTTAAGCTATTTACAATTTGCCATCATCACGACATTTTCGGCTGCCGCTGGCGGCGTTGGCTTTAACGGCGCTGCCAGCGGGCCAAAATGCAACACAAAAGCTGCTGCTGTTGCCAGCATTGCCTGCATTTGGCCAAAATCAGAGCAATTCAATTGAAAACATTTGTAAAATATCTCGCTGTGTGTCTCTCTGACTCTTGACTGTGTCCTATATGAGCCACGACAACGACGACGACGACGACGACGTCGAAGACAACAATGTTAAAAAGTCAGCGTGGTAAACGAACTGGGGGCAAACTGGCAAAACAGAGATAGAAAGAATGAGAGTGGGAGTGGGAGAGAGAGAGAGAGGGAGAGAGAGTCATATGTCAAAAGGTCATTGCTGATATTTTTGCTGTGATTTTCAGCTTGTGCTGTCGTCGTTTGTACAATTTGTTAGGAGAAACGTTTGAAATTACTTAAATGTCAGCTTCCAGGCACTGACATTTCTTTTCAACCAACTCCCCAGCTAATTGAGTCACATTTGCATTTGTGCAACGTTTTTGTCATATTAATTAAAATAATGACTGCCTTACCCCCCACACTTTCAGTCAACAAAGACGCCAACTGAACGGACAGACACACAGACAGTCAGACAGATAGACGGATAGACAGACCGCCATGAATCATGCAACTTTGTCGTTGTCATTGTTGCTCGTTTTGTTTTGTTTTTAATTTTGATTGCATTTTGATGCATTCAACAGGCGGATGGCAATTTGCATGCGATCCGATCCAGAATCGATGAGCCTTCCACTAACTCCAAGTGCTTGAATCTCTGACTCTCTGAGTCAGCGCCTGCAGTTTGGGATGCACGCTTTTGGCTTTCGGGCATTGATTGAAAGATCGATTGCTGAGACAAAAAGCCAAATGAATTTCTACCATTCGCAGTCATCGTCATCGTCGTCGTCGTCGCCGTTGCTGTTGTTGTTGATGTTGTTGTCGTCTTTGTCGCAGTAGATGCAAGTTGCCAGTTGCAAGCAGAGTTGCACATTGATATCAGAGTCACAGTCGCATCATTGTCTTGCCAGTTGCCCAAAAGGAGCAGCGTACGTAGCTTGTCAAGATTCCCAATATGCAAATGCGAGCAATGCCATGGCCAATGGATCCATTGCATCCTTTTCCTTACCTCTCCTGCTCTCCTGCTCTACTTCTTGCTCCCTCTCTTTCACTCTCATTCAACAAGTATCTTTCTTACGATTGTCTGTCGGTGAGGACTGTCTGCCTTTCTTTCTTTCTTGCGCCGTCTATCATTTGGTTTTGATTAAATTGGCTCAAAATGTTGTTAGGCATTCGTGCCAGGGCTGCAAAATAAGTATTGCAATTGACAAAACATTTGTTGTATTATTTACTGTATTTGAAAACGGATCTAAAACATCAGAAGGAATTTAAAAAGCATTTATTTATAATAGTTTTTTGTTTTGAGTTAAATAAAGAACTGGCGGATCAATTGATTCACAATTTTCTGTGATTAAATTAATAAACAATAAAATTAGAATGATTGATGGGGGCTCAAAAATACATTCTTAGTTATTTGAATTCAAAAAAAACAACAAGAGCCATTAAATATTATTATTATTTCTTTTTATTTGACTTCTGTACTTGCAGCCCTGGTATGCTATCATTTCCTTTTAAATTTGGCTCGAATCCGAATGCAAATTATGATGAGCTTTGCTAAATTGCTGAATAATTAGTGGAAGCCAATGTTTTGTTCCTCGGCTTGGCTCGACTCGGTTGTTTTGGGGCTTAAATGGAGGTCAACTAACTGTTCAGCAATGTTGCAAGCATTTAGTAAACTTTCAGCCAAACAATTTGACTTTTGCAAAAAGTTGTCAAGTCAGCACAAAGTGGGTGGGAAAAGTTGCAACTTTTTCTCGCTACGAAGAGCTCATACGTTTTTCGGCAAAAAATTAAATGCAAATCTAATTAGTAAATTATTTGAAGCGTGAAATTGAAAAATAATTTTTATTTTTCCAACTTTCGTTGTTTTTTTCCGTTTGTTTTTGTGCGTTTATGCAGATTTACGCAAATTCGCCGAGCTGTAATTGGCTCGATACAGATGCAGATACAGTCGCAGATACAGCTACAGATGCAGATGCCGATTCAGTTACAGATTCAGATATGAAACTGCAGTTTACGAATGAGTTGAAACGGTATGAAAAAAGCGAAGTTTGTAAAGAAAAGCGCTAAAAACGACGCCATTGGCTATTGGCCATTGGCCACTGCCGGCAAACTGTTTCCGTTATTTTTAACACAAACTAACGCATTGAATTTATATAAAAACGCAAGCTATTGTTTTTACGCTCCAAGAGCAATGTACAGTTTTTTGGTCAGTTGAATTTTTAAATTGGTATGAATTGGGTATCATGAACTTGAATTGCATTTTAATTGAGGTGAAACTTTTTCAATTTAATTATTAATAAGCAATCAAATTTTGCATTCGTGCAAATTTATAAAATGTTTTTCAGAAATTGTTAAAAAATTTTATTTAAATAAATTTATAATTCTGTCAATCAAAATGAAATATGTTGAATGAGCATTGAATATTTTATGTTTTTATTTGAAATATTTTGTATAACTTCTTAACTGTTTTATTATCTAGTTTGAAATCTACTCAGAACGAACTTTGAGAATAGTTTATTTTTTAATTTACATTACCGTAAACCTTATTCATTTATTTAATTTATTCATTTACTGAGTTATCCTGGAGTACATATATGTTCTCTCCATGAGTTTTTGTGACAATCTTTTAAGTGATTGGTGCTGCATCTTTATGAAGTTGCGAAAGGTGACGAAAACTCAGTTTAATTAAAGCACTTTTCAAATTGAATTGCATTTATGAATAACAATTGGCCACAATGGCGGCAATCGCAATTTCAACTGGAGCTGCAACAACAGCAGCAACAACAACAACAAGAACATTAGCAGTTGAAATTTCCAACTGCAGCGGCGCCCACGTGAATGTAATTGATGCAGACGGTAGCGTGCACAGTAGGCAGCAAATTGGTCCATTTTCCAAATGCGGTGGCTTCCTTGTGACCAGCTTTTCATGTGGGTTTTGCAACAGCAACAGCTACAACAACAGCAGTAGCAACAGCAACAGACTAAATGGTGTTCTTGTACTCGCATTTCTCTGCCAGGCAATAAACACAACAACAGCCACAGAAACAGCAGCAACTGCTACTACTACAACTGCGAGTACTATAACATCACAATCATCATCATCATCGTCATCATTATCGTCATCTGCGTTGTCGTCATCAGCATCATCGCAGACGTTGTCGTTGCCGTTGCCGTTGTCGCCATCGTATATCATGCGCAATTGTAGCTCGCACATTCGCCGGAGCAACAATTGCGGAGGAGATGACAACATAAACAATCCTAAATGTAATCCAACAGTATCATCAAGTCGAGCGAGGCAGCATTGCGCAGACACTGCAGCCCAAAAATATGATTGCATACAAATCAGGCAACAACGTCGTTGGCGGCGGCGACAATAACCGTGCACAGTGGTCTGGGGAGCAGGAATAGTGGAATTTGAATTGGTTCTGTAAAAATTATGAATTCAATATTTTTATATTGCAGATGTTCTATTTTAATGTTAGTAGAAGTGAAAGGCAAATTTAAAATTAAACTTATTTTGTATTGATAGCGAAGCTTGAATAAAACGACTAATTTCAACGATATTGAGACCTTCAATATAATTATATTTAATTTCATATGCTAATAAGACTGTAAGATTGATGGATGTGTATGTTGAAGAATCAATATTTTATTATGTAATATAAGATTTAAAATTGCGAACTTGAAAATAACACAAATTATTTTCTTTTGTTTTACGTTTGTTGATCATAAAACTAATAGTTCTTGTAATAAATATTCCAAGCATTTCTTTGTATATATGTATAATAATAAATGGTAAATTGGAATATTATATTTAGACGCTTTTCATTAGTTAAACTTCTATAAATGAATATTTTGTGAAAGTGGTTAATTTTTATTTCTTGCGTTCTTGCGTGAATTATCTTTATCGATTTCATCTAATTAACCTTTTCAAAATAATTTGTAAGGTGTATTTTAAATTGTCAGTGATATTTAATATATTTCTTTTAATATTGGATGTCTCAAAAATGAATTTAAAAAATTTCGAAAAATGTTTTTCCTAAATAGTGTTCCCAAATATAGCTTGCACCACTGTGAGCCGGCTACTTGGAAGGCAGGCGTGCATTATGCGAAATTCAAATGCCTGACGGCATATTTCACAGCTGTCGCCCCGGCGAGCAAAACTTTTTGCAGCCGCCGGCGTCATCGTTGTTATTGTTGTTGCCGTTGTCGTCATCGCCCAATATCCAGCGTCCAACCTCCAACTGGCAGTATCCATCGCTCCTTTCTCATTCGCTCCATTCACCATTCTCTGCATACTCTGCCACTCGATTGGTGCAGTGGCGTTGATACTCCCTTTTGGCGCTCTTGCTGCAATGGAGCATATGCAACGCGCTGCATTAACGGCTGCAATTGCAACGGCGAAATTTTCGCTGAAAAATGCGTGCAAATTGTAAGGGTATTGCTTTCATCCAGGATGTTGCTGCTGGACTGTTGTTGCCGTCTGATATTGCTGCTGTTGTTGCTGCTGCTACCGCTGTTGCAGTTCACGGCATTGACTGCAGCGCATTGGGGGTGTTCACTACATTAACACTTTTTTTTGTTAGTCCTTCTTGTAGTGTATAACTGCTGCAACTTAATTATTAATTGGCAAGAATATATTTTCGCATAAAACAATTTTACATGGTCCACATTTTTAAGTTCAGTTATTAGATTATTGCACATTTAGACCCTTTGAAACATTTCTAAAATGTATCTATTTTTATTATGTTAAACTATTTTGATATTTAAAATATTATTTATATTTAACTTAACTTGTTAATGTATTTTATTTGATGTAGTTGTTTCGGTTGGCAATCAGCTATGTTTTTTAATGTTGTATATATATTTATCGATTTAGCAAATATATTTTATTATAGTGTATTCCGTGTATTATAGTATTTTTCGGTATATTTATTTGGTATATTTTTAGAATAATACCGCACTATTTTGTTTTTTTTTGTCTTGCCATTTTTTTCTAAATATTTTGTAGTTGTTAATAGTTTTAGTTATCTTAACATTTGCAGTGAATACCCCTAACTTTAATTTCATATTCGTGGATTGTGTGCCACACACAAATTGTACGCCAATTTCATAAGCATTGCCTCACGCATTTGCCAGTTTTAGTGGCTCCTGTTGTTGCCGTCGTCGTCATCGTCGTCGCCGGCGTTGCTGCTGTTGAATTTTGATTTAGTTACGCATGAATTTGGAATCCTACAATGCAGCATGTTTATATGGTTTTCGAGAGTACGAGAGTGCGAGAGTGCGATGCCACAAGTACGCTGTACACTGTGTATTTACTTCAATTCGTAGCTGCAGTGTGGATGAGTGAAAGCCTGCCCTGGATGGATGCATTAATTGAAAACTGGCTGTTGATGGTAGCGAAGCGTTTACGAGTGCTGCGAGCAGTATGTTATGTGATGAATGTGGAGGCTGGAGTCAGTGGTGGGCACTCGCTCATTATGTTGTGCATCCTCTGGCATACTGACATGATATGCATATGATACAAGCATTTGTCGCCTCAATTCACGACAGTCTTGCTGCCACACACACTCTCGTACACACACACACACACACACACACAGAGCGTCAACACTTCATTTCAATTGTCAGGGCAGGCAGCCCACACACAACACTCAGACACAACACACTCGCACTTACACTCAAACAATCTCTATATAGACTGCCGGATATACGCTTGCCAATGTCATATTTAATTATACTAACTCAATTTACTGTAACCGTGTGGCGGTGGCGTAAAGTTTAAGTGCAATTGCCCTGTACTCGAAACTGGAGAAAATTTCTCTTCGCTTCTCGACTGGTTCTGGATTTGGCTCAGTCTCCAGCTGCGGATTCGGGTTTGGCGTTGGCTTCGGCTTTGGCTTTGGGTGGCCCGTTGAACGCCCATTTCAAAAGCCAAACGGCGAATTGCCGACACGGCATTGCTTAAAAATAAATAAAACAGCAAAATATACACAACACCGTTAATGAACTGAGAGACCGAAGTGATAACTACACTTTCAAAATTATACTGACTTTAATTTGAAGAATCTTTCCTTCACAAACATTTTAAATTTCGATTTTGATTTGATTTTAACAATGAAGAAATTTAACTATGTAATTCCAGGTATCATTGCTTTGCAATCAATCGTTACATTATTATAATAAAAACTTATTTGGAGTTTTTAATCTATTATAGTTTGGAAATATTAAATTATTTTAAGGCAATATGGAAATTAATTGGTTTCCATAAATGTACTTAATTAAAAATATTAAACATTCTTGTAAATATATAGATTATTTGTATATACATATTTAGATACATTATTTTTTTTCGATTCTCACAGCTCTTACTTCCTCCTCAAAGTGATGCTACCCGAGGAGGGCGTTTGAAAACTGTCCGTGTGTAAAATAAATGAGGAAAAGGCATTAAAGAAAGTCATTAATATGCAGCAGCAGACTGTCAGGCGGTAACGGACACTGAGACAGACAGCCGAAGAGACAGACAGACAGACATACAGACAGCTGGATCTGTAACTGAGTCGACTGACTTGGATGACTTTGGCTGGTCGACTAACTGACTGGATGACTGACTGGACAGATAGAGCAAGTCAATGGGATGCGGCAGAGTATCAATTACTTGAGAAAAATTACTTGTCCAACTGCATGGAAATATCCGTGTGCGTGGCGTCGGGTCGCCGGCGATGATCAAACGCTTTTGTGCCCCACACATAATCGTGCCACATATGCTGCACACATAGTGAAAATTTGTGCTTAAAGCACACAAAAAATTCATTTGCACTTTTACATGTGAACTACATATGTACCAAGGGGAAGTCTTAATTTTCTTTTTTGCAAACTTATCCATTCATAGCTTTGCTATTGTCCTCATTTTTATTAAATGGAGAGCTCTTTAAGGCGTATGTTTTGTGTTATACATATATTTTGCACTTCTTAGACATAAATTCAACTCCGACTGCAGTCACATAAATATGCAGTGAGTAAGGGAACTCTCGAAAAGCGATTTTAAGCCTCGGAGGGCGCAATTTTTTGTTGACTTTCAGAAAATAGCAGAGTGTGTGTTATATACTACTCTATTCAGTATTCAGAGGGTGGCATTGGCAACATACGATTTGTCAATTATAAATGCTTTTTAATGGCTTCAAAATTTGTTTTACCTTTATATAAATACGTACAGGCTAGTTCTTTTAAATTATATATAAAATATAATAAAATTTTTAAATTTAAAATAGTTTAAAATAAGTGAGACAACAACATTTGAAATTTTAATAATGACAAACATTATAGTTTCTTCTTTAAGAAATATTAGATATCTATCTGGCTGAGTCTTCTGAAATTCGAAGTCTTTCAATTGCCTATCTACTTATATACAATCTATATTGCCATTGTTTTTGTCTTTGTCACACTGGTGACGTTAACTCAACGTCGAACGCTTTGCTCCTCTTCTGGTGCCTGTCTCGTAAAGTGACTCCTTCCTCGCAAGTGGTATCCATGGTGGTTGTGCCTCAATGGAAATGTCATCCTGCTGTGTTCCAGTTACTTGGCCATGCCGATTTTGCACTGGCATTCGCAGTGTTCACTGCACTGCGATGCGATATATCTTTGTGTCTTTTGGTTGCCCCGCTGCTCGTTCAATATTGAAACGGTTTATGGTTTGTAGTAACGCGCCAGGCGTAGCCCATTCTCTGCCTAGGTTAAACTTGATTTGATTTTTGTATCGCCTTCGTTTTGTTTTTTTTTTTTTTTGCATTTCTGAGGCAAGTCTCGACTCCCTTGTGCACTTGTACGATGCGTGGCGCAGTCGTATCTATAACTGCAAATCTTGAACGTGTCCCACACACACACACACACACACACACACACACACATACTCAGACGCACACGCACTCCGCACTCATATGCTCTACAAAGATTAAGCCAAAATCGTACATCAGGCGCGGCTCGCATTGCGCATATGGCCAAACTGTGATTTGTATGGCTAAAGCGTGCAAGAAACCGGCTCAAGCTGCAAGCCGTACATTACAGCTGCAACCCTCCCGCCTCCTCCCGTTTACCTCTTTACCCTTGAAGTGCCCTCCAGAGACAGCGAGCGGTTCGCTTGCATATTGGGTGGCATGGCAAACATTAATAATGTCAAAATTGAGACACTCGAAATGAATTCTGTGTCATTTGTAATTAAAGAGCAACGCTTGCGGTCATAAATTTCTAACATGTTGCAGCTTCACAGTTCCAACACAAAATGGCTTAAAGCCATAACAGACTTTCTTTCTTTCTTTTTTTAAATAAAAAATATACCTATTTATACATATTCAGTGTTTTTTTTTTTGTGTTCGGGCATCGTCAATTGAATTGTCCGCTGAGCAAACAGATAACTTACAAATAAATGTTTGCTTGTAGATTGAGGCTTGTTTTCTTCTTGTTTGCGTTTTATTTTCCTTTTTTTTCGTAGTCCACATTTGTCAAAAGGCGAATTTTCCACACTTGACGGCACACTTCGCTTAAGTTTTTTTTTCCGTATTATTTCCTCTCAGTTTCTTTCATTTCTTTTGTGTATGGGTCACACGTGTCAAAGGTGCGCCTTCATCTTGGGGGCCCCGTGTCTGACTAATCGAGCATTCAATTTTTTAATGAAAGCGTATTAATACTTGACGCTAAGTAAAGCCAACAGATTCGAGTGTTGTTTGTGCATCTGTTTCACTCGCTTGCCTTTCTGTTTGATTAGTTCTATTGGGTTCTCCACTATTTATAAGTACGCTTTGACAAGTGATACATTATTCTAGTTTCGGATATTTTTTAGCTTTCGTTGTTGTAGTAAATAAAGGCAGACAGTGAAAGTGCAACAGATTTACTATCGATTAAAAAAACGCAAGTCTAAAACGCACATTAGAAACTTTAACTATATTTAGAAATTCCATTGATAAACTTCTAACAGTTTTCTAATTGGTAATAAATAAAAAATAAAATTTTCGCATTCTATAAACTTGACTGCTTAGATATACAAATTTAAATTATACCATATAATACTTAACTTATATTATACATAATGAGCATATAATGTGAAATTGTGAGAAATCTACGATAATTGCATAGAACTTATAATATTAATGATCTTATAACATTAGTGAAAATTTCCCATTTGGAAAATTTAATTGTTGACAAATATTGCTTCAAACTCGAGTCTTAATTACTTTGGTTGATAATGTGGTATAACTTGCATTCTATGGTATATATATTGAATGTATTAGTATATCAATATGAGGCTGTTGGTATATTTGATATGTGTGTATTTCTCGTAGATGTTATGGGAGTGTACTAAGTAATTAGTTTACATAAGCATGCGATGTGTGCTTTAAGTTCTAAGGAAACAGAGGAATGATGTTTGCTTTATGAGCGATTAATTTAATTGCACTGCCAAACGAATTATTCGGTAAGTAGCTAAGTGTTTGCATATATATCGGATGATCTGTGTATGCATTCGCTTGGGGCATAATAATACGAGCTCTGTTAAAATAATGCTGGACAGCAAATAGAAACCAAATGCGAGTAAATATCATGAAGTTGCCCACAAGTGGGCAGCCAGCATTTCAAAGGCTAATATTGCTCTGGGCCAGGCTTTAATGCGAACGATTTGCGGCCTGATTAGGCCAAAATGATGCATCACACACAAAAATACAAACAGACACTCTCGCATACATTCAGTTGTGCCACAATCAGGGGCAAGCAATGTGATACTCACAATATGGGGAGGGGGTTCAAAGAGGGTCCTGAGAGAGTGGCTCAAGCAGACACACGCAGCGCGACTTAAATATGCGCACCGTGGGCTTGGTGTAAGCACAGATGTTAGATAAGCAGGAGATGGCCACAACAACATTGAAGGAAGAAGGAAGATGGAAACCATTTCATAGTTAGTTTTGCCAATTTCAAGGGAACTACAGCAAAGTCTCTGCATAAGGGCTGCGTAAGAAAATGTGGCAGCATTGCACTCTACTTATGTTGAGCAAATACGATGCACAAATCGTAATTGTTGTACTTGTTCTTGCTCTGGTTGCTCCTGCTCCTGCTCCTCTTCTTCACAGCTTCTATGAATAATCCAAAATTTGCAAATACAACGAGCATGTTGCATTGCTGGAATTTCCTAGGCATCAACAGCAAAACAGTCGCGGCATCAGCAGCAGCGGCAGCAACAGCTTTTGAATGTTTGCAAATCTCTGCCACTTTATCTCAGTGGTTTCTCATTTTTCTTCTATCCAAACTAAGTTCTTCTCCATCCATTCGTCCGCTCCCTTCTCGTGTTGTATTTGCAACACTGCCGTATTTGCGGTACGGCTCAGCAGTCGGAGCATCCTCACAGTTGAGTGAGTAGTTTGGTTAGCTCGACTAGCAGCAGCCGCTTTTGTTCATCCAGATCTCACTGATAAGCATTTAAATGAGGCTCGAGAGCCCCGGACTCATACCCATACTCATACTCATACTCATACTGCAACTGAGACTTATTCTCGGACTTGGACTTCTACTTGGAGTCAAGTCAAACTTGGACTCGTGACTATGACCACTCTGTTGCAATGTTGCAATCTTGTTTCATGTACAAATATGTGTGCGTATTATACAAATATTGCACTAGTTTTGTTATGGATTTGTGTAACTGGGATGTAACCTTGGCAGCATATAAAATTTAGCTGCCGTATGCGCCACATGCAGCATAGTGGGGCAAGTGTTGTGAGAATTTGAAATTAGAAATTTGCTATTGCGTATTCTTAATTCTATTCATTATTACATTTTATTATGTCTTTAAATATTACGTATCTAGTTTAAAAAGTCAATTGCAATCTTGATTATTAGAACTTTTCGATCTTAAACATGAATTTTAAAACAAGAATTTTTAAATATTTTTGTTGATCTCATATAATCTCATTCTAAAAAAGCATTCTTGATTTTAGAATATTTTTTTTTCCTTTGTGTGCGATAAATATAATTTTTTATACGTACTATTATTTATTTTATTTTATTTTAATGTTGCATTATTTTTATTACAAATGATACGGACCACATAATATTTATTGAGTTAGTATAAATACTAAATTTCAGTTATGATATAAAAATCTTAATTAAAATACATATAATTTTAATTCTATTCACGGATATTAATATATGTTATATAAATGTATATTTGTTTTCTTTATTTAATATACATATATTTTTTGCAGCACATTTTTATCACACTGTTCTGTCATATTTCATGGAAACAGCAACCATATAGAGCCAGCGAGACCAAAAGACGGACATTCATTGCCCACTTCTGAGTAAAGAAATCGAAACCGTGCAAAAATAAAATATAAAGAAAAATCAGTGCATGGCAATGGTAAACAACTGCGAGATGCTTCAGGCCATATAAGATTCGGAATGAGGACGAGGACGAGGGCGAGGACGCGCCAGGGGAGGAGGCACTGCACTGCACTGGCCACTACAATAAGCCAATTCCTTGGTATTTAGTGCAGCAGGCAGCAAACAGCAGGCAACATGCAGGAGGCAGCAACAACAACAACAACAACTTCTTCAGCAACAAATGTACTTAGGACTGATATTATGATTATTATTATAGTCAAGTAGTGTGTGCTGCAGTGAAGGGGAATAGAAGGATGCTGAATCTAAAGAGGAGTTGGAGGACGACCAAGAACAAAAAAAAATGCAACAAAATAAGACAAAGACAATAAATCTGCAGCAGCTTCTTTTCAGCGGCAAATGAAAATGTTTGAAAGCGAATGTAGCAGTAGAAGGTGCAAGAGGAGGAGTTGCAAGGAACTGTAGCTGTAGCTGGAGCAGAAGCTCAAGCTGAAGCTGGAGCTGGTGCAGGGAGAATCGCTTGAGGTGCACAGATGCATTCCAGCTGATAAGAAATATCTCATATTTTTGCTCGCCCTGCTGCTGCTGCTGTTGCTTTTGCTTTGGCTGCCGTTGCTGTTTCTCTGTTGGCTGTCTGGAGCTTAAGTGCAGCAAGTGAGCCCTTAAAAGTAGTGCAGTTTGGAACAGCAACAGCTACAGGTAGATTCTTAGCCTGCTCTTGGACTCATGTTGGCGAGTCGTGGAGTTTTCCTCTTTTTTGTTGCAAGCGCGTTATCGCTGCACAGCCGCATAAATAATGTGGCTTAAAGAGCAGGTTGACGCCTACAAAAAGAAAAAGCACAACAAGGTAGCAACAAAAAGTGGACTAAAGTCGGTTAAGCTCCCTGCACCTCGGGTATATTCCTAAGTAGTTGTTACTTTTTGGCATTTGTTGAAGTTTGCGAGCTGGTGATTAAGTTGGCCAATGTATTGGCAGCCTTCGTCCATAACTTGCGGTTGGATGCGGCACCCAAAAATAATTGCACCTCAAAATGTTAGGTTCAATATTTATAACTCTCGCACTTGATTTCGCCTGTCTGTGATTTCAATTAAAATGGCCAGAAAACGCCCAGTTCCCAGTTCTTTCTCTCCAAGGCCTTGGCATACCTGATATTATGCTCTACTATAGAGATATACTACTTAACTTGCTTGTATATTTAACTGTATAAAGTCACATTAAACACAAGTAGATATGCTTGTGACATGCGAATGCGCAACTCGTAAATACTCTTGTTAGAAGTGATTTAACTAAAATGTTGGCTAAATATAAAAAACTTATATCATGCTTCGAGAAGTGGTTCAATATATTAGAAATGTGATGTCAAACGAGATTTAGATTTAGAAGTAATTAATTATAAACATAAAAGATGGCTTAAAAATCGTACAGAATAATAAAAACAGATATAACTATTTCTAAACTTAAAAGATGGTTTAAAAAACGAACAGAATAATAAAAATAAAAGTATTTATTTCTAAACTTAAAAGATGGTTTAATAAGCGTACAGAATAATAAAATTGAAGTAAGTATTTCTAAACTTAAAAGATTGTTTAAAATGCATACTAAATAAAAGAAATAGAAGAAATTATTTCTATTGTTGGATTATCGAATATTCTTAGATTTAATGTATTGCATGAAATTCTCCACACACTGTAATCGATTAGTTTAGCATTTAATTTATCGAAGCCATATACTTTAATAGATGCATTTACGACTACTTCGCTTACTTCAGCAACTACTCTTCGCCATTTGAGAGACTACAGGGTATATGAAGTGAGTGCGCAACAGGAAAAACTATGCGGTTACGATGTTTTTATGACAATTTCTTCATTTTAACGGTGCAGGCCCGGTCCCGATGGCGATGGCGATGGCGATGCCGAGCCTGTGATCCAAGTTGGCGCTTCCGTTGGCATTTGGCGCTGTGTGGCAAACCCAAACTGTAACTCAGTCCTAGCAATTATACCAGAAACAACACAGCAACAAATATTTTACGAGGCAGCATTTCGAACTCCATTAGCTGCAGAGTTATGAAAGTTTTATTGCACTCAGCATTTGCTTTTTTCTTCTTCTTCTTCTTCTTCTTCTGCTTTTTCGCCTTCTTGTCTCCAGTTTCCTGCCACCTGCCTCCTCTCCCCCCTCCCCCTCCTGCATCCGCATGTATCTTCCAGCGCCAATCTCATTGGCAGAAGTCTTTGGCATTGCGCCGGTTCTTGCTCTTGTGTTTTACTAGAGTTAACTACATTGGATATCTGGCAGTATGTGAATATTGTCTCGACATGGACAGCGACATGTGTATTGGGTAGCTTGCCTAATGACTTGTCGTTAAGCCTTACCATCAACTAAAGATCTGTGTATGTATGTATGTGTGTGCTTCAAGTCTTGCTATGCAATTTTTACTTCGCCTCTTTTAATAGTATTTTATGTATTTTCTCTAAGCAGCCACAACCACTTTGAAGCTTATACAATCAATTATTGATTTTAACACTTGGCTCTAAGTAATGGATTTAGTAATGAATATTATATTGCCATCATTTAAATTATGCTAATATTTCTTTTCGAAGATTATGAAATTGGTCAGTTTTTTTTTAACTGTTAGATATAGTTTGAAAATCAATTTTTAAAGTTTAATAATAATATATGACAGTTATATGTGAATCTGTAATACAGGATCTGTTTACAATATGAAACAAGTAAGAAAGTTACAATGGGCACATCGTTTTTAATAAAACCAAATATGCCAAATTAATATACTGAAAAAATTCTATGATATATAAATTATGAGTTAGCTTTAACAAAATATACCAAAATGTCAACTAAACTCCGTTTGGAGAAGTCATTTTCAAATTTTATGTTAAATTTAGAATTAACAATTCGCATAATTAATATATGCTGTCAATAACTGAATTCTAATTACAGACAGGATTTGTTGTATAATAAAGTATGTCGCAGTTGAATTTGATCATCTATCATTGGAGAATAAGACATTTTTAATTGGATATCAAATATGTTACCTTGATTTAAAACAAAGATTAAAATAACAAAAGGTATTTACATTTCATTATATGAAGAAACACAAAGAAAGTTTTCATTTTTCGGAACTATGTTATTCTTTTGTTTTTCTTTTCTCCATATTCTGTTATAAAATTGTAATGTAAAATTTGCAATAATGAAACTATGTGTATATAATAAGCTTGTACTCTAATAATTTAGTTGCACTTATATTATATATTATCTATTATCTGATTGTAAGAAATTGCGAATTTGTTGTCAAAGATAACTGTAGGCAAAGACTTTAATGACAAAAAAATCTATTTAATTGTATTGACAATTGTCCACATAACGTATATAAACATATTGAAGTTTACATCTCTCACACCTTTTGTAATTTTGTCGCTCTTCATTTCCCTCTCCTTGATTAATCTTAATATTTAGTTCTAAAATTGTATAGAGCGTTTGCATTTGCCTTTCTGGGAGGGCGCATTCCACACACAGTTGATTTACAATCTGATGTACACGATCAATTACAACACTAAAGCTGAAGCTTGACTACGGCTGCGGCTACGCGGCTCTGCCCTTGTTGCATGACGCGCATGCTCCAAGAAGAGACTCATATTTTTGCACACGACCGACGACGACGACGACAAACAACAACGATGCGATGCGACGCGACGGTGACGATGATTATGATGATAGTCGTTGTTGATAATCATGTTGTTCTAGTGGCTGAAGTTGTTGTCGTTGATGTTGTTTGTTGTTGTTGAACTGCGTTGCACCGATCGCTATCAAGAAACGCCGCCAACGTCAGCGACGTCGCCTTGCAGCTAAGTGATTATTGTAATGATAATGAGACAACTCGACTAACCTATGCCGCCTGCTCCGCTCCTTCGCCTCCTCTCCCTTCCTCTCCCCTGTCTGCTCGCTTACGACAACTTCAACTACGCTTTGATCTCCGCTAGCCTCTTTAGTGCACCGCGACGATGCGCTTGCCAAGTGTGCTTGCAACATGTGTCGCGTGCATAATTACCAGCATATCGGACGCAATGCAAAAGGCAAAAGGTGTTGGCCAGGTTATCTGTCGGTGATTTTCCTGCTGGCCCCAATTTCGTACTCTCCTCTTCCTCCATCCATTCTGTCCACCCCCTGCCACATACCGTTATGGTTCACGCTGATTTGGACAACCTGCAATGTTGTTGCTTTTAATTAAGCCATAAAATGGCAGTCGCCGCAGACAAACAAATAACATCACCTCTCCACTTTGCCAACAAGTTCCCTTTATTATCAACAGCTCGTAACTAAGTATGTTATGTTTCCTGCGAGACACGGCAGAGAGGAGGAAAGGGAACAGCGATGTTTATGACTACTTTGTGACTTTTAATTGCCTGCACATAACCAGCAAGTTGAACTCAAACCTGCCACAAAAACAACAACCACACTGACAATAGAAGTAACAGCAACAACGACAACGACAGCGATGTCTGCAACAAGTCCCTTTTGCACATCCCCCACAGACAATGCTCCAAATTTTCGCATGTTTTTTGTTTTTTTTCCTTCAGTCTTTGAACTTTCGGTGTGGATTTTTATCTTTTCATGTTTCTTGTATTTAACTTTTTTTCTGCCTTATTCAAGTGTTAGGCATAAGTTTTATTTCATCTTCTTTGCTATGAACCTGTTGCACTAAGACTAAAAAAGGGATTGCAACAACGAAACTTTTGTAATTTTCTATTTTCAGTTGCTTTTCGTGAGCAGAGAAATAGTATTATTATATTTGAATGCTTACACTTTGATATTATTTTAATTTCAAAATTAGTGTATTATAATATACTTAGAAATTCGATATTTCAATTTTTAAAAATAATATAACAACGAAATAATAAAATATACCTTAAGTAGTATAAATACGTTTACTACTTATACTAAATTATATCATACAAATATAAACACTCTTCACTTTACTAACTTTCCAGAATTTTTACAGAAAATTGATTTCAAAAGTAGCCTATTTAATTAGCTTAAGGGTAATGCATAAAAAATAAACTAGGTATTTGGCCTAGATAACTCTTAAATAACCTTAAATTATCACTACGGATTTTCAGTTAATAGTCAATTAATTTACACATATTTTATTTGAGTGTTTAAAATAATCATATTTGTAAGCTGATAAAAGTTTTATATGAAATACAAAGACAAGTTTCCAAGTTTGCAAATTGGATTCTAAACTATGCGAATAATGACATTATTTATCATTTTGACCAAATGTGGCTCAATTCGTTCGCTTTAACAAACCAAACCAATCATTTCAAACTTAATCGCAAGTTATCGACTTGGAATTGTGACACACCCATATACAATAATCAATAGATATTTGATTTGGCTTCCGAAAGCCACAAACATAATTTTTAACAAATTCTTGGCTGCTCAAGCCTTGATCCCAGCCGACTTTTTGGCAAACAAAAATGAAATGAAACTTTCTAACAACCAGTTAGAAAGGTATGAAGATTTAAGGGTATTACAAACTATAAAAAAAATGACAACTGAGTAAAACTGAATGCTAAACACTTGTCTCGCAGCAGCGAAAATGAGAAAACTTTAAAAAGTTGGACCTTTTTCATGACGCTTGTTGCAAACGTTGTTGTTGTTGTTGTTATTGTTGAATGCTGTTAGTTGCTGTCTCTAGCTTTTCTTTTGTGATATTTTTGTGAGCAGCTTAAAGGCAAATTTTAATTAAACTATTCTTGGGTAGCATTTGGGGGAAGGAAAAAGAAAGAGAAAGAGAGAGAGTGACACTAGAAGTGGCAGTGGCAAGCTCGGTTGCACGAATCATGCCAGGCCGTGGCAACAGGAGCAGTCAGCCTTTTGTGCTATCTGCTTGCCAGACATAAACACAGACACTTTTCGAGTGCGTACTTTCTAATTTTCACTTGCAACACGCAGCTTAGCAAACAAACAAGACAATACAAAAGAATAAAAAAATAAAAACAAAACAACAGTGGCTGCCTTTCTTAACTGACTTTTGCCAGTTTGTCAGTCCGTCGTTTGTCTGGTTTGCCTGTCTGTCTGATTGTCTGTCTCCTTGTTTCCTTTCTTCAATTGTAGGTGTCTCTGCAGTGTGGAGCTGAGCTGTTTATACTTCGTCGTGAATGTAGAGTGAAATATTCTTGCTGATGCTGCTCATCTGATTTGACTTTAAGAATGTGGTGAAATTGTTTCACAGCACTTGTTTTCAATACATTTAGAATATGCCTATATATTGTGTCTGGTTTTGTACAAGTTTTCGATTTTAAATTTCCCCACTTTCAATTTATAGGCTGAGATTTTTTTTAATATTATGTTGAAAATTGTTGTTCTTAATATATGGAAATATAGTCAAAGATGCGTGATTGGGACATTTTTATAAATTATGTTAAATTTTATGTTCTACTATTGTGTTTTGCATTTAATAATTAAACCTCGCAAAAAAAATAGTTTAATGTGTGAAACTCATGTTCTATTAATATAATTCAAATTTGTATATATGTTAAAGTCAAATCCATTAGGCAAACCGCACTATGTGGCACCTATTGCTATTAGAAATCAACCACAATAATCAGCATTAATAAGAAAAATTTCTTTTTTATATACACGAGTATAATAGATACACATGTTACATATAACGCGCATAATAAAATAAAAATGGAAGATATTTTGTTAACTTGTAAAACCGCAAAATCATTACAGACGGTGTTAAAAATTTTGACCACAATAAAAAGCGAAACGATTTGAAGCTATAAATCAATAAACATGAGAATAAAAGCCAAAAATAATAATTATAGTTCTTACATGTGCTGCTTATGACACTAACAAATGGCAAATTGTAATAAAAACAGAAACAACATTTTCAATTTTCTCCCAGAATGTGGCACAAGTCTCCAAAGAGTTGTTATCCACCAAAGCAATAGGGTCCAACGTTTTATGGCCGCCCAAATGCAATGTGTTTTTTTTTTCATTCCTAAAGAACTACAGCAAAATGATGATGTTTTCTGTTGCTTTTACGAGAGATAAGAAACATTTTATAGATTTGTTGCCGTTGTTGCTGTGTTGGACAACCACTGAGTTCAAAATGTCAAGCTTTAGAGGCGCTGATGGTGTAATTACAGAATCACTGTGGAAAGTGTTGCAGCAGACACAATAATGACTACAATAAATAGCAAGTGAGACTGCTCGACAGCGAGATATTCTATAAAACTTTCTATGATCTAAAATTTGAGTATTAAAATTCATAATTTAAATCCATATTTTCAGATGATGTAATGCTATAGAAAGAAAGAAAGAAAGATTTAAATTAATCGACTGTTTACTGTTTGTTCCATTTTAGTTAATCACTGCTTGCATAATTTTCATGATTTGTAGGGTATTGAAATAAAAAATTTACAATATGTACGAAATCGAAATCGAGGCAAAGTGCTGATAACGATTTCCGTTCACTTCCCCTTCTCTTGGCCTCCTTAATGACTTCATCTCGACAAAACGTTTTGTTCGGCACTTAGCGGCATTTGCATTGCCCGTTTTTCTTAAATTTTGGTATTTCATTTCTTTCTTTCTGGTTTTGGTTATGCGATAAGCGTTGACACCATTAAAAATTAAAAAATATATATATTTGAGGCTTTTTTTTGTTTTGGTTGCATCGCTGCTGCTCCAATTATAATTTTCATCGGCTGTGGCGCATCACTCATTTGCATTTTTGTTCAAACTTGGGAAGGGGGTAAAGATCTCAGACCGGACACTCGCTTTGTTTTACAGCCTGCTATCAGCACACAAGTGACAAAACCAAAATTTATGATTTGAAAGTGTGCCGTAGCAAAAGCTGAAGTCCAAGTCGGAGACCAAGTCTCACTCCACTCTACTCCAGTCCAAGTCATTCTCTTGAGTGTCAACGCAATAAACACTTGGAGCTCTGTATGGTGTGATAGAGTGAGAGAGAATGGAATATGTTGCATGTGTCATCAGCAGCTACAACTGCGGCAGCAACAACTTCGATGTCTTCTTTGTCGTGCCTTGGCCACTTAGATAAGTCTCAGCTAACCTGATCGGTCCACTTCACTCGGGACTAGCAGTAGCTTTTTAAAAACTGTTTTTATATGGATCCAACTAAGAATGCATATACTACTTACTTACTCGCATTATCGTCTTACACTGTCCATTTCATCCATATAAATTTAAATTGTGCTCGTTTATGTGCGGTCTGGAATGGCTCAATAAGACAATAAGCTGGGGTTGGGAAAGAATTCTATTTAGGAATAGGATTTGTCTAGAGGTGAAGACTAACTTATTTAACGACTTCTATTTGTTGAGTCAGGGCTTCAGTTTCAACTGTGGCTTAATTTGATGAAATTAATGAACAAGATCTTCTTTTTAATAATTTTGGAAGTATTCATATTAAAAATAAGAATAAATTATTACATTCTAAATATCGCATAGCACAAATGAGCTTGCTAAGCTTTGAGCTAATGAGCTTTTGGTAACAAAACTAATCTATGACTACACAAAGTGTAAGTAAGTGTAAAAGTTATGTATCCACCATTATTATTTGTGAAAAATAATAAATATATATATCCAATTTTATAGTTAGTTTACTCAACTCCAGCTCAGCTGTTGAATTTGCCATATTAAATAAAACAGAGAAAATGCAATAACGATGATCATTTAGATTGAAAAGTCGTCGCGAGTATTCATGCATCCCTAAGTCCTTGTTGTTCTGGAGTCACATACACAGGCCGCACACAAAGTGCTGTTTAAGTAGCCTGCCGCACAGCAGTTGACAACTGCAAAATGTTGATGATGACTTAATCTTAGCAGGCGGCACTGCAGCAGCATCAAGTAGCAATACCATCGGCATCGGCATCGGCATCGCAGACTTAAATGTAGAAGTAGAAGAAGCAGCTGCTGTGCGAGTCGCAAGTTGTCAGTGGTTGGAGATGCCTACGCTGGTGGAGTCTAGTACTCAGGATGGGGGTCTGGGTCATTACTAGTCGTTTGCTTCTCCTATTTTGTTTGGTGGCTGCTTAACTCGCTCCCTGTCCACCGACTTCCATTCCATTCCCTTCCTTTCCGTCTCGCTAGCGAGGCAACAGTTAATCTGCAATTTTATTATAATTTGATTTTTTAATGCTCAGTGAGTGCAAGTTTCTTGGCTCGTTATTCGACTTGCGCTCCGTCTCCATCTCCATCTCCATTTTCATCTCTGTCTCAGTCTCCATCTGCAACTTTATCTCGGTTTCAACTGCCTCGGCTAGCCCGAGAGTTATGCTTTCTTTTAGCCATGGCCAAGTTTTACGATCTCTACTCAATTTTTTTCGTTCCATCTTTTCTTTCTTTTTATTTTTTGCGTTGTTTTTACAATGTTGCCTTGCCACTAAATAATGCACATTTTAATATTTGGCGGCAAGGCAAACTAATTTTTTTGCAGTTTGTTGTCGTCGTCATCGTTGTTATTGTTGTGTTTGCTGTAGTTTCATACGGTATGCCACAAATGGCGTATAAAATGTTTCCGCCTCGATGGGGCTCATGTTTTAATAAAAACATAAACAATGTTAACACAGCGTTCAGAATGATGAAAAAATGCAACAACTATCTACATCGAGCCTCGTACCTTGCAACTTGCAACTGGAAACTTGCAGCAGGCAACTCGTGCAGCGAATTTATGCAAAAATAGTTTTGCCATTTTTCCCACAACAATCAATCAAAAATCAAGTGGCATTCTAAACGACACATAACAATAACAACAACAACAACACACGCATAGCCACAACAATAAGCCAGGCCAGATAGAGAGAGAGAGAGACACAAGGCCGCTGGCTGCTGCTCGGGATTGGTTGTGTGCCTCGCTGGTCACTCGTTTTAGGTCGCTCATGTGTAAGTTGCTGCCACGGGCTGTGCACCGCAAAGGAGGGGGAGGGCGAGAGAGCATGAGTGGGTGGCCTATGGTATATTGGTCAAAGAGAACTGCATCGGCAGAGGTAACAGCCAGCTGTAGTGGCTATTAGCATATGCAGATGTAAGTGCGCGAGGGATATTCCAAAAGTTTGCCTTGCATTTTCAATTATTTTTCAACTGGGTAGATTTTTCAAATACGCGAAAAGTGTATTATTAATAAAACCAAATACATACATATATTACATATATATACATATGTTACATATATGTATATGGTATTATATTAATATACCAAATATAGTTATTGGTATATTTTAGTATTTTGTTTGCATTTTAATAAAAATGTTAAATATTTAACAAACATGCAAAAAGTGTACCACAAAAAATTCAATTAAAAGAAAACTATTCTACCTTTACTTTTAATGTAGTAGCATCTCAATATACCAAATAAACCTTGAATTGGATATTTCGTTTGTATTTGAAAATTAGAAATGTTAAAAAATACCAAATAAACCTTTTAGTATAATTGGATATTTCGTTTCTATATTAATAAAAATTTGAAATGTTAAAAAGCACGCAAAAAAAGTATTATTAAGAAAAAAACATCAATCACTTTAACTATATTTTTAATACCGAAGTATATCAATATACCAAATATAGCTTATGGTATTTGGTATTTTTGGTTTGAATATTTGCTATTATATAATTTTTTTTGATATCAGTTAAATTGTCAACATAATTTTTACATTTAGTTGTTTTTAAAGCCTCTATTTCACCTCCTTGCTATACATTTCTCCCTACCTCGGCGCTTCGAGATGCTTGGAGTGCAATGCAATTGACTTTTGGGCCAATCTACGTTCCTCTCGTCAAATATGGCATTTCGGCGATTTTATATATAGGCGAAAACTTCATGGCTTGACGAGGAGTAGAATGGCAGATGAGAGAGGGAATGCGTTGCTGGCCTGGAAAACAACGGCTTTAGTTATAACAAAAAAAAATGAAAATTCTCAAATGCAATTTGATTTTCTTCGTTTTGTTTTACTTTGTTTTTGTTTTGTGTGTGAGTGTGTTTTTTTTGCTCGCGTGCGCAGATTTCCCACAGCACTTTTGTTGTTGTTGTTGCTGTTGTATTGTTTTGCTGCAATGTTGCCTCTTTTGTTTTTAACAAATTCAATTGTATTATGCAACATCTGCCGCCGTTGCCGTCATTGCCGCCGACGCCGCAGCCACTGCCGCGTATCTAAAACTTAAATTTATACAAATATGCAATCCACTCCACCGAGTTAAGTTCAGCTGCTGTAGCATGCCACCCACCCTCCCTGCAACCGCTGGCGGCACAGCCGCTGGCAGCATTTATTGTTGCCATCAATAAAGTTATGTAAACACACTCACACACACATACACACACGAATGTATACTATATATGCATACTGCCAATCCATTTTACATATGCAACATTTTAGGTTTTTCATATCAACGACCTCAGTACGTCAGTGATTGAGTGGTGACCAAGGGGCGAAAATGGGGGGAGGAGAATGGTGCCTCGAGGGAAGCGGTTTGAGGAGAGTCACTCAGCCGACGAGTGAAATTTACATGAAGTACATCATTGTTCAGCTTTGTCAAGCGCGCAAAATTTGTAGGAATATGAATGAATGCAACAAGAACGGCAGCAACAGCAACAACAACAATAATAACACTGACAGCGCGAAGTGGCATGAAAGATCAAATATGCCGCAGTTTTAATACTCTACAAGATGATTTCAAATTATGCATTAGTTTGTATATTTTATTGTTATATTTCAGAATAATTCTCATGAATTCTCATCAATGAATGAATTGATGCTTTGTCGGTGATGCATATCTATGTGTGATTATTAACGGAACGCTGAACAAAATGTATGTCAATTAATTGCAAAAGTTCACGATAAAATTGCAAAAACATTTGTGCAATATTTAAAGTTTAAACTCGATTATTACTATAAGTTCAGGTTTAGCAATGAACGCAAATCTTAAATATCACATTTGATGGAATATTTGCATTGTTTTATGCTTTCTGTATGGAATGCTACAATTAAATTATATACTTATTCGACTTTTACTTTATTAGTTATGTATTAAGGGTCCTTGAAATGTTTTTCTTTGTTGATCATTCATATCATATTTTGTCAAAAATGAAAAACCAAACTTGATTTAATTTTTAAAAGAAAACAATTTGTTTCATTCAAAAATTTCAAATTGCTTTTATTTTCACTTAAGAAGAATAATGAAAATAAGATAATGAGAAAAATTAATCTAAAAACATGAAACCATAATTAATTTATTAAAAAAAAATATATTAAAATTTGTTTAAGTAATAATTAGTACTTCAGTTGAATAATGTGATTATTAATTTCCTAATTTCTTAATTATTATTTTCTAAATTATAACCTAAGTCAAAACTTGTTTGCTTACCAAATAAAAATAGGTTTATATTAAGTAATAATCAAATATGTTTAACTTAGTAGAATAAGGTGACAGTTTCATTCTAAAAGCTTATTAGTAGATTTATTAAATCATATCTTACATAAATTAAAGACTTAGTTATTATTATTATTTATTCTATTACATTTTAAATAAATTTTAGTTATTTTAGTTTAATTTAAAAAAATGAAATGTTTCTTGCATTATATGTTACATTTAAAGTTCACTTTTAAAATCTTTGTTTAGTTTAATATTTCTAAATATATGTCAATTCAAGCATTTTCATCTTTGCAAGCGACTCAGTATTCTCTTTTTTGAAAAAGAGAGCAGCATATATCTGCATACATATGTATGTAGAAGAGTATAAATCGCTACCTCTGTTACCGCTGGACAAACGTGTGGCTATTGTTGCATGCCGAGAACGAAAGCACAACAAAAGACCAAAACTGGGCAGGGGCCAGAGTCAAAGCCGAAGTCGGAGCTGGAGACGGAGCCAAAGCCAGACCTGGACCTGGACCCATCAGATATATATCCACTGGCAGCGGCCGTCCCGACCAGCATTTGCATATGTTTCCTGTGACTTTTGACGATTATATGATTTTTCTGCTCTTTACACGAAGAGTTGCCTTCAGTTTTTATTTAGTCGTTTTCTTTCTTTCGTTTTCGTTTTTGTATTTTTTGTTTTGTTTTTGGTTTTGTTTTCGTTGCCACTTGCGCAACGTTGAGCGCGGCAACAACTGCAGACGCGTTGCATAAAAATAAATCTCCACACACAGAATAGAAATGCACAACAACAGCAACGACAACGTGCCACATGTCCCAAGCTGCCCCAGGCTTGAGTGCCTCTCTGCCACTGACTCTGCCTATGGCCAAAGCCCTGGAGATTTACGTGCAATTCAACAACTTTATGACTTTACCATCTTTATACAAGGTTTGCTATATACAAATAAACATTTTTTCTTTTTGTTTTCGTTTCTTAAATATACATTTTAACTGTTCATCTTGTTCGTCGCCTTAAAACCATTTCCAAAAAATATATGTGTATATGCCTCTGGGAATTTATTTATTTTGTGATGAAGAAATACCTGAGGCTTTTGATCAAAAAATAACTGCTCAAACACTCAATTGAATTATTAGAAATTTGCTGCTGCTCATGTTTGCATTTAAATACAAATTTGTGTGAACAAAAGTTATGTTTTTTGACATGTAGTCACCTTGGCTTCTAAGCTTTAGCATCCAATTAATGTGTGTATACTTCATATTTAAATAAATTATTTAAGCATAACTTCAACCTGTAGCGTTGGGGCATCAATTCACAGCTTGAACTCGAAGTATCAACGCCATTTATTTATGTTGTGCCCAGCTGTGAGTGTTTAACGCAAAGCTGATGTGACAACCAATTAAATAACAATTTTATTTTGTTTTTTTTTTGGTTGTATTTTGAAAAGCGTAAAACTCATCAATAATGTTCGTTCTTCAAAATATGGTAGCAAATGTATGAAAGAAAACATAAAAATACCCTAGAAGAAATGTTAAAAAGTTGTTTATGCTCGAAAATATAATAAACAAAAAATTAATTAGCAGTTGCTTGTATATTTAAATGATATTGATTTGACTGATATAATCTTGCGAAATTTCTTGAAGTATTAAACCCATCTACAATGAAAACTGGGTATGTTTAGCAGGTAGTTCATTGATGACTCTGAGTTGTCATATAAATGTATGGATATTTCTTAAGCATTGTCATGCTAATATCAGTGGCTGCTGTGTAGTTAATAATGATATATACGCAAAATCAGATAACTCAAAGAGGCATCACCCTTTTGTTGGAGCAAAAAATCAATTCTTAATTATAAGCCATAATAAGAAATCGAAGCCAAAAAAGAAAAGAGAAACCAGTTACAAAAGTCTGTACATATTTGCATAAGAATCGGAAGTTTCCGAGTAATAACTTGTTTTATGTTTGTCATTATTGGCGATTTTACAGACTTGTTTCTATAGCTACCGTGTACTCAGACTCAGACCAAAGAGACTCAAGCTGAGACCCAGACTAAAGACTGAAGAGCCCTGAGTCTAGCCAGAAATAAAGATAATGTGGGATAGATAGCAGAAAACCCTGCACCAAGCTTAAGAGC
Source organism: Drosophila niveifrons (assembly GCA_035046325.1). Taxonomy (NCBI): domain Eukaryota; kingdom Metazoa; phylum Arthropoda; class Insecta; order Diptera; family Drosophilidae; genus Drosophila; species Drosophila niveifrons. Next base: position 1,030,484 of record JAWNOC010000011.1, on the reverse strand, counting down.
AGACGACTCATTAACAGTACCAACTAGGTGGGTCATAAAACTATGTGAGTACGCAATTTTTAGTGGTGCCAGGGCGGTGTGGCCTAATGAATATTTATGACATCTTAAACGTGAATTATTTCGCATAGTTCATATCGAAAAATGCAAGAGACAACAGAAATTTATAGTTAATTTGATTGATTTTATGTGCGGTGCGAAAACGCCAAAGAGGAGCATCACACATTCTATATACAAAGAAGTTATGTTAAGATTGTGGTCATACAAAACATATGTACAAACTCACCTTGTGATCTGGACAGCCACACAATGTAAGCGTTTTCTTGAACAATTTGTAGGCATTACATTGATTAATGATGTGATATGGTGGTCATCCTCGGGGAAAGAGATGAGATTACCGCAACAAGAGAGTGTGATTTCTAACACGCTAAAGATGCGCAATCATTAGGCAGCTGCGATCCTTTCAACATGACTGCGCAGGATCAAAACGACTTGACGGGAAACAAAAAACATCTAACGATTACAAAACAAATTCGATATTGATTATGGTGCGGCATAAACAAAAGTACACAATCAAAACGCCTCAAAACGTTGAGATCATACAAAGATCATTAAATTGATTGATGTTAAAGGATGTGCCCTTGTCAGAAAGAGAATAGGAAATTGAGTATGCGAGAGCGAAAAGAGATAGTAATGAGAAAGAGTATTGAAGCCATTGTGTTGAATAGTTGAGAAAAAAATGAAGGGGTATGTTTCCAATTACTACAAATAAAACACATGAAACTGTTAATGTCATATTGGTTATCAAATTAAGAAATTTGATTTGATTTATTCTTAAATTATATTTTATATTAATAGCAGAGCCATTTACTTACACATTAAAATAAGTTTAATTATAATTATATAATAATAATTATAATTGATTGTTGATTCAGCAAATTTCATAGAGACTTTTTAAAATATTTCCAACTTAAATTTCTTCGAAACTTTTTTTTTGCGATTTTTGTGTCTAGTAGTTTGTGGCTACCTCTGTAAGTTGTTGGCTACTTTGTAGCTACTGTTAATGAGATGCGATCGCATGCAGATAAAATATTGATGGCACCATAATCGAAATGAGAATTCTTGTAATGTGCTGTCTTCTATTCTGACAACTATGTAAATCAAAAGTCTTTGACGACGCCCTGCAGCTTTCTAACTAATTAACACTTAATTTTAAATCAACTGCCATGGATGCAAAGAGGCTTGAAAAAGCGGCAGCTGTGCATGGCTTTTCACAAAATCACACACACACACATATACACACTTATGTATGTATAAAGTTGTACATCTTGCACACACAGATACATGCACCTACAGCTTGTAGATTCATGGATGTCATGTTATAAATTTTGTGGTAATGTCTTTGAATTGTTGCTGTTGTTGTTGTAGTTGTTAATCGCATGTTTGTCGAGCGTGTAATGCTCCCATGCTGCGGCTGCAATTACTTTGCACGGCCATTATAAAGAGCCCCAGACTCGGATATGTTATTGACTATGTATCTATCTACACATGTACACATTTACACATATGTACATATGTATCTTTGTATCTCTAAGTATCTTTGTATACTGCTACACATGTATGCATAATTAAACAAGCGGCAAAATGTTTGGCTTAATGATTCACAAAATTGTCCAAAATTTACAGCGAACAAAATGCAGTTGAACAGGCAAAGGGCGAACTAATTTCACTGGACTATTGTTTTTGTTGTTGCTCGATGTAATTGTGTATGTAGCTGTTGCATGCAGCATGTAGTATCTTGATTATATAAGCAAGTTAATGCATTTACCACATATGGTTTTCATATTAGCACACAAAACTAACTAATTGTTATTTTCTTCTTCGCAAATTGGATTTCCATAAGGATTATTATTATGAGCACACTCTAGTATATATTCATTCGTATGTTGATCTATGGGAACGGTTGTTGCATCTATCCTAGCCTGCATATTATATAATATTTGTTAATACTTCTGCCCAGCTGCCCCAGTGGGCGTTTAAGTGCCCCATTGTCTGTGTGCAGTAACATATTTGCTGTTCCCATTGTCTCGTCTATGCTATTTGGCTTTTGATAATATTATCACATTTAATGTGAAAATTGAATGAAGGTGGAATATATGAATATATTTAATATGAACCCATTCACATGTGTTTATCTAAATCCATTATCTCGTATAGGGGAAAGAGATATTCAAATTTAATAAGCTCTGCTTGCTTTCATCGGAATCATTATTTGGAATTATTAATTAATATTTTTACTAGACTGCAATTTGGCTACTGACTCGAATAATTTAATAGTTTGTTATAGCCTTGCATTACATTTGGTTGTGAACTCCTCAAATATTCCTGGAACTTTGTAAATTCAGATGTCAATCTGTTGACTGACTACAAATTGATATTTGCAGCACGTTTCCAATCCTTCACGTTCCATTTAGGACCCAAACAAATTAACAAATAGAACAAACTCAAAGACATGAACTGCAATTTGCTGAACGCAAAAAGGGGGACTGAATGAGGCGGCAAGTTCATATTCATATTCATATTCATGCAGCATTATGGTTATATGTAGTATGCCAGCGAGTATAAATAGAAACTTAATTTGAAAGGTGGCCATAGAAAGGTCCCACTGAAATTCAGCAGCGTGCTGCGGCCGCTTTTGCAACCATATCAACTTGTTAGCAGCAAACGGCTGCTAAGACATTCGCAAAGCAGTGCGCAACAAAAGAAGTGGCAGTCAAGGCGCCACATACTGAGCGGCAGCGGCGCCTTCATACACTCGTGCAACCTCCTCACGCACAGTGAGAGACAGAGAGAACAGTGCCGCCGGTAAAAGAGTTGACTCGAGAAGGGGGCAGCATATGCGGCATGAGTTCGACTCCCGACGCGCGCATACTCGTAGACGCCAATTAGCGTTCAACATTTTATGACAATTCGAGCGTGGCATATGTGTGTGTGTGTGAGTATGCAGCGCTTAGGGGTGCAACAAGAACATGGTATGGCAAAAAAGAGAAGCGAAAAATACGACAAAAAAAAATACGAAAAATTGTTGCAAGCAAAGCCAGGAATACGCTGCGTTGCAGGTGCCCCTGACAGCAGTAACAAAATCAACGCATTGCCGCACTTCAATATAATTATGGCAGCAAACAAGCTTCTGTCTTTGCCTCTTGCAGTAACTAAGCTTTGTATACAGAAATTCTGAAATAGTTACTGCTGTCTATCTACACTTTTAAGCAGCAAAAGCGAGGCAAGAGGTTTTGACATTGTCGCGACATTGACACCAAATGTTGGTTAATAAATTTTGCTTGACGTCGCGTCGCGTGGAAAAATCACGTCCCGTTCCATCCTGTTGCACCCCGCATTAGCAGCAGCCGAGGTTTTGTGTGTCAAATGTCTGACATTTGGACTTTGTGTGTGTGACAGTAAATTGTAAGTGGAAAGCTCTTTTGAGTGAAAAATCTTTAATTTGAAGTCGAGGTTAACATTTGTGACAGATTGCTTTTCAACCAGCGCTGTGTTCTAGCGAATTTTTAAGGAAAATGCTAAAAGATGCATATTCAGATAGTTAAGCACTAGTTAAGTGATACTACTATTGAATATTTGTCGAGTAGGTTTGCCTTATTATATAAGTTTTTATTTGATAACATATATTCCGCAAAATAAGACCATCTGCTAATTGAAGGCAAGAAAACATAAAAGAAATGCTATTATTTATAAATTTATTTTTAAAAATAAATAGTAACAATATATAATAACTGCAGAATTTAGAATTCATGAACATTTGAATGCGATCCAATATATAATTTAAAAGCTATTACATATATATATTTTGACTTTATTTTATATTTTATATATATTTTTAAATTCATGGTATATTTATTTTATTAAATTTTTTTTGGTTTGATTTGGTTTTGTTGTTTTTGGTATATTTGACCATTTTTTTAACATTGGATATTTTTATTTGATTTAAAGCTTTTTACTTTGCATAATTTTAATGATTATTGAAATTTATAGAATTCAATATTAGCATAGCATTCAGTGTTTTCTTTCGACTGCGGTATTCCATTTAGGTTTTTTTTACTGCGTATAGTTTTAATAATTATGAAAATTTATAGAACACAATATTATCATCGCATTAAATCAGTATTAAAAATTACTGTTTCTTTTTGTCTTTCATGTCACCAAATATTCTTAATGTTGTCATTTCTGTACACTTGCCAGATTGAAGAGAAGACGACACAAACATATGTAGGTATCTTCGCTTAACTGCTTCCCGCTGATTTGAAACTTGTTTGCAGTTAGTCAATGTCAGCATTTTGATACTCGGCAGTTGATTGATCAGTTTGAACTACTAGAGATTGCATCTAGAATTGCTGAAATATGTTTTGAGAAGCATTTTATTTCCATAACACTCGTTTTAAGCTCGTTTAGCAGCTTGTTCGAATTATCAACTAAATTTGCGGATTTCTCTTTAAATGGAATTCCCAAGAGCTCTTTTATTTTATTTTTTTGTTCTTTCTTTTCTTCGGGTTTTGAAATTATCAGCAGCCTTGCTGTCAGACTTTGTGACTGAACTGCACATTTGATATATGGCCACACCTTTAATCACTCCGCCACCGCAAAAATCCACAACAAGAAAAGGTAGCTGTATATTTATTTCGGAAACTTTGATGTGCCGAAATTGAAATGGACTCATTCCGTGAGACGGCGACACACACACAAAGGCGAAAAGTAAAGTAAAGTAAAGTAAAGCTGAAAGCCGAAAGCAGATCTCAACATAAGCAGTTGATTTGTGCTGAGTTATTCGGCGAATTCGCAGACGAGAAATTATAATTTATTTAGAACAGCCTCTGAATACAAGGCTGAAAGTGTTGCTCAAAGAGCTTCTGCTTTTGCTTTTGCATTTGCCATATGCCTTATATCTGTTGCCTGTTTGCTTGTTTGCCGGCCTGCCTGAAAGATACAAATTCATTTCGTATGAATTTTGGATTTAAGAGGGTGAGTAAGTTGCCTGGTTATATACGAGTGTGCTTCTTATTTGGCATTCCTGGCAGCCAATCCGGCGTCCAATGAGATATCTGAGCAGTCGGGTCAGGCAATTAAAACAAATCTCTCCGACACTGGAACTAAACCGTTTCGAATTGAGTTCGCATCGAGTGGCCATTGACATTGGAATTGGCTGAAATTTCAAATGTTTTATACTGTTTTCATGTTTTTTTTTTCTTTGGCCATTTACCCCCGTCTAAGCCGCAGAGCATGGCCAAAGGGATAAGCCTGGGGCAGTTTATTATAAATTGCATTGGTTATAAACAATTTTAATTATATTTATTAGCATGTCATATGCACAGAATTCCAAATGCAACATTAATAATAACAGCAAAATAACATTGGATGTATAAACATTTTTATAACAAGCTTACGATGGGCTTAATGAGTTTATATACAAATTATATACTCACTCAAATGCGAATCGCAACGATGAATTGTACATTTGACTGATTGTACATTCGTGTGTAATTTGTATGGGATTAATCTCACATTAAAAAATTGCAATAATTAATTAGTTTACTTTGTCTTTAACGATTGCCCGAGGATAACCAAACAAATTGAAGTGTGCTCCTGAATAACTTTGCTGCTTATTATATGGGTTGTGTTTTCTATTTGTAAGCTTTTGTTGAATAAAAATACGCTAAACATATTTCTGTATTTGTGTACAATCAAAATCAAGAGCATAATCTTTTGGTTTGGTTTTGCAGTCAAGAAAATACATTGAGTAGATTAAAGTATATATTGAAATAATTAATCTCTGATTCCATAAACTTTATTCTGTGCCACAAAAAACATTTTACTTTTACAGTGTTCATTAATGTATTTAAGTCTGATATATTGGGAGTATAATAAAATATATATTATGCGTGATTATGTGCAAGAAAGCTCATTGATATACAGAACGAACATCTGCAATACACTTATAGAACATTTATAGTGTGTTGTAAGGTATAAAGACCAAAATGATGCGCAGCTGTTGCTGTTGCTGTTACTGTTATTTTAAGCATTGCCCGTTGCTCATTTAAAGCATCCTTTGCCTGGCTCGACCAGGCTGGCAGCAAGTTTACATGCGACTTCGTTGTGAAAAAAGTTGATAATGCATAAAATATATAATTTGCAAAATTAATTAATTTTTACAACACATTAATTTTACCCAGGCACACACACTTGCACACTCACACACAAACACTCTGATATCCAAGCACCACACAAACACACACAAGCGCAGCCGCACTCAGTCATCCGTGGCACATGCACCGTTGGCCCAGTGGCCACAGTGGCTGATTTTACCCGTTACCGTTCACCCTTAACAGTTTCTCGCCCCCTCTCCTTATTCTCTGGGATCCATACTCCTGTGTACACTGATAGCCCCTTGTCCAACGTTGCGGCCGCTTGGCTATTGAGGTAAAAAAGTAACTGCAAAAGCGCTTGCAGCGCTCATTATGCTGCACCACTTGTATAATTTATATTTAATTTATTTAAAGGTAGCTAAAATGAAGCACAGTCTGTGAATACGCACATCAACACAAATGGCCAGCCAGGGACAGGGCATAAGGAGAATACTTCATATATTTTAATAGTTTGTCTCAACAATATTTATTTATTTACAGCAGTGAAGATTACAATTCAATAATAGAAGTTTGCCTAATTCGGAACTTTGAATATAAGGTATATATATAGTTAAATTTAAAATATACCAAATTAATATACCTCAAAATACTAAAAATCGACTAAATGATATATTCGGTATATTGATATAATACTACATTTAAATTATACCACAGGTCATACATTTGTATGGGCAAATATAGTATGCTTACTTACTACGGGTCATATTTGCATTGGATGACAATCTGGTGTATACCAGCATTTTTGTCTATACAAGCGAGATTTTTATATAATAATATATAAGAAGAGAAAAAGGCAAAGAGACAAAAAAAAAATGTAGAATTAACTATTAATTTGTATTTTGCTTCTGATCCATTTTCTAATCGTACGTTCGCGACCGAAAACATCATTTTATTGTAATTGCTCCGCATTTAGTGCACGCAGGTGGATGAAACTTCAGGTGTTAAGTGACTATGGGATAAATATATTATATATAAAAAATCGTTGAGCTTAGTCTAACCAATCTTTTTTTATTGACTTTCAAAGTAGCGTACGTTCGCGACCGAAAGTATTTTTTTTTTTTTAATTTTTGCTTTTATTTGTTCAATAAGCATATACAAATTCTTAGATGGATAAAAAATAAAAATAAATAAAAAAAAAATAAAAAGAAAGGCTTGGTCACTAGCAAAAACCAAGATTTTTACCACTGTGCTCAACAACACATAACTGGAGTCATATTTAAAAAAAAAATAATTTCTTGCTTTAAATGCTATTAGACCCATTTAATTGGGTTAAATCGGTTTGTTTTTAAGAAATATGAAGTTATTCATAAAAAAAATAGTAGAAAAAAAAAATTAAAATTAATAAAAAAAGCAACATGGAAAAATCGTACGTTCGCGACCCGTACGTTCGCGACCGGAACTTAATTCAATTAAAAATAAATAAATGGAGATATTTTCTTGGGAATAGACTTGATAGAAAGCTACATGCATCTATTTTAAAAGAATAGTTATTGCTTTTGAATATTCCGTCTCAATTCGCAGAGTTTTCCATTTTACTAGATTAAGCCAAAGTCAACTTCCATTTTGCGTACGTTCGCGACCGCATGTTTTTTTTAAATATTATGAAAATTTAAAATCGATAAGCCCCATAATTTACACTAACCAAAGAGCTAAACAAATGCTATCGAAAAGCAAAAAAAAAGTTTCAGAAAATGTTTGTTTTCAATTTTATTTTTTAATTTAATTCGTACGAACGTACGTTCGCGACCCTGGGAATTGCCCATATATATATATAGTTTTTTGGGTCGAAAATGAATCCTTTTGCCTGCTACATACAAACTTAATACCCTACGATGGATAGCGGGTACAAAAAATGAACATATTGCAATCAAGTTCTATACTACCTTACTTTACTTTGTAAGTTCTTCATTCCCAGACCTAAACTCCAGTTAACAACACACCTGGCTTGCAGACACTGTTGCACTAGGAGGGAGAAACATTTATGTTTCGAGCACTCTATAATAACCCAAAATGGTGTGTTGCCCATTTAGACGAGTATGCAACACCACCAAAGTGTGCAACATACAAGCTCGTGTATCACTTTGCTTCAGCTCGGGAAGTATGTAGATTTTTAGGTAGAGCATCAGTTTTATGAGGGCTTCGATCAAATGGAGCTTGAATGGACGGTTTGGCCGGACGGTTTTGGCCAGACGGTCCGTTGGCTTGCTCATGTCGCAAATTATGTATGTCTTTTGACACGCAGCCCCATGGCCTTAGGGTAAAAACTTAGCAAAGGGTAGTCGAAGGCACACTTTATGGAATATATAAAGACTCTTGTGCGAAATTAAAATGTGCTACATTCGCATGTTTAATTAATGAAATGTTTGACAATGTCGGCACCCCGGTGTCCCTCTCAGTCCCCATCACAATGTTTTCTCCTCCTCCTCCTTCTCCGGCTGCTGCTGCTGTTGTTCCTGGCGTTTGCGGTCGAAGCGCTTTGATGGAATGCTCGCTCAAAATGCCAACGCTTGCACGCACATGTGTGTGCCTGTCAAGCTCAGTGTGAGACTGTGTGTGTATGTGTGTGTGTGTTGTAATGGGCCCCTTGCATTATTGAAATCGACACAATTTTACTTTTAAGCAGCGGCAGCGTCTCTGCAACATGTGCAGACCGCATCCAAGAGTCGCCATGAGTGACAACAGGCTTTGGGCTCAAACAGCGTACAGTGGAACAAACTATGCCAAATCAAAGAAAATATTAAAATTGAGTGTATTGTACAATGTAAAATTAGTTTTCATTTGTTTAAAGCATCTATGAAGATTATCAGCATTATATTTTAACAAGTAAAAAAGATTTAATCAAGTGTGAGCGGCTTAGAGGCGCATGCTTTCTATTTTCAAGTTCACCATTTTCCCGAAATACATCACAGTATATACATATAAATATAGTACTACATACCATAACATACCAAACTAATCTTTGTGAAATTTGTCACAAAAATTATCATTAAAAAAAAAATAAAAGATTGTGTTATGTAATTTTTAATTTGGAAATTGCATATATAGAGCTATCGTTATTTATTTTAGAACTAAAACCATTTTTTGTTTATAATAACAATATATTGCAGTGTGAAATTAACGCTAAAGTCAAAAAACTTTTATTCACTGTCAGTCTTTGACTCTTTTCGTCTTATGATTCACAAAATGTATATACTTTTATAATTATGCATCTTCATTATGCAGCAACATGTCTAATTAAAAGACATTATGAATCATAAAAGTCAGCAAAAATATATCAAGTAATCAAATTGCACCTCAACGAAATACATAATTATTCAAATTAATTGTTATTGCGAACCACTGTGCGACGTCAACAACATGTTGCGTGAGGTGTGACTGTTGTTGTTTATGATATTGTTGTTGTTGCTGCTCTCGCTGGTGTTGGTAATTCAACTACGACTGGATGTTGGGTCTGCCCGTCGCTGTCGTTGTCTTGGTCTTCGTTTTCATCGGGGATGTGCACAGCCCGCCATCAAGTTCAAAGTCGAAATGCTTGTAATATGCAAAAATGTTTTAATTAATCACTTTGATGCACACCGGCAATTCGGAGACATGCCCAGACAGTGGCCCAGGCCCAGCACCAGTACCGCGAACAGCAACAGGAACAGACTTAAACTCAAAGTCAGGCGCAGGCGCGTGACATATTGAGAAGATGTTCGGTGCCCATCATCGAGGTGCCGGCTGACTGTCAGTTCAGCGATGTTATGCGTTCATATATCCCACCATCTTGCTTGCGAAATATTTATGTCTTAATAACTTTGTCATTAAACAAGCCATGAAGCAGTAAAATTAATATGCCCATGTTCTTTCCGGGACTTTAATATAAACAAAACTACTTGGGAGTCTGTTTAAGTTTAAGAAAGAGTTTAAAATATTTAACTTTGACAATGTTTTGATTCTTTCTTGCTTTTAGAATGTACATACATAATTTTTTTTTTTTACTATTTGCAACATTGCAAAACAAGCCATGAAATAGTAAAATGAATATTCCCATATTTCTTTTCGGGAGTCAGTCGAAGTTGAAGAAAGAGTTTTAAGTTAAATACTCGATAAATTCATTTTTTAATAAAAATATTTCACTTTCGCAATGTTTTGATTTCTTGCTTGCTGATTTTAAAAATATTTGTATATAGTTTTCTTCGACATTTTTAGAATGTTCATATATTATTTTTTGTACTATTTGCAACATTCCACAACAAATATTGACTGTGGCAAATCAATATTCAATAAAAATGTGGACATTTCGTTTTTCTATTCAGATGTATGTGGCATTTATTTATATATTTTTAGCAAATCTTTGAGCGTGCTTCAATGGAGTTAACATTTTTAGGGGTTTATGTTGAATATTTTTTTTGATTAAAAATTTCACTTGCTTTGGCTTCCATTTATTTATTGTGTGTGTTTGTATGTGCTTGGAAAAATGCTTGTTAAATTACATTTTTGGCATTTTCCCCTAGCAGGCCAGTATGCCAATAAGGCTATTGAAGCCGAAGCCAAAGCCGGAAAGGGCAAAGCAGCCGCAATGGTAAACAATATTTTCGCTTTTCACTGGCTTTTCTCTGTTCAATATTTCATGGTTTTCTATGTTGCGGCAACGGTTGCTATTGAAACCTTCACCTGAGTTTAGTCTGACATATTTGCTTACCCCGCCACCGCCCCTTTACCCATTCATTCCCATTCTGCATTTTTCTGTTGCCAGTTTTTAATTTTCCGCCAGCAACGTTAAGCTTGTCATTAACCCAGTTTGAACTGCGGGTAGGCCATGGGATTTATCAGAGACAGGGACGTCTGTAGTGTTATGCTGTTGGTTATATCTGTACCATATATATGTGTGTGTGTGTGTGTGTGTTTGTGTATCTGTATTGTATACATATTGTGAATTTTTTATGGTCTGCTCTGAGATTTAAATGAAATTAAAATCGGTGTATAGCCATCGCGGAGTCTGGCTTGTGGGTGCGAGAGCTCGTGTATTTTAAATTTTATGCGAAATGAAAATGGAAATGGAAATGGGACCCTCAACTATCGTTTTTCATTAAGGTATGGGGATTTTAATAAAAATTGGCATACATATAATAAATGGCCAAACCAATTGAAGCCAACAAAAAGCCAGACCCGACCCACCATTGTTGGCCAGATGTACAAACTTTATCATTTCTTAATTTAAATGGCATTAAAAGTACTCAATCTATTTGTACTTAATTTTTATTTATTGGCACACAATTATCTGTAAATATATATTTGAAATACTCAATTTTATTGATATGCTTTTATTTGATCATTTGCTTGCAATTCGCTTAAATGCAATTCTGCCTTTCGCTTTTGTTGGAATTTTAAATAAGCTGAACAGAAATCAAAAGAATGCTCGCAATAAGAAAATGAATTCCATAAATTTGCTCGTGTCTGGTAGCGGCAACTTTTGTTTTGCTTTTATCTCTCGGAGATGTTTCTCAATACGCACAGCAATATATATTTTATAATTTCTGAATGCCACACAACGTGGCAGGAGGCACCCAGACTGGTCATAACATCAACAGAAATGAACGCTAGCCAAGCAAAAAGCTCCAAATGCCAGTCAATGAACAAAAAATACAATATAACAGAAGAAAAAAAAATTATTGAAGCGGCATATTTTGCTTTTATAACAACAAAAAAAAAAACAAAAAAAAAAAACAGAAAAAAACATTTTTGCTGCCGCCATAAAGCGTAGAAATAAAAGCACTTAAAGTTTGTCAGCAACGCGATCAAAACATGTTAAAATCGAACCGAAATTACGGCACTTAAGTCAGTCCAGACCTCAGTTCCAGTTCCATTCGGGTCTCTGCCCCTGTCTGGTTCTTAGTTCTGAGTTCTCCAACAAGTATTGCCCCAAGAAATTTATGACTTAAGTGATAATGTGAGGCGCCGCAAGGTGCACGCAGTGGGATTCGTTGGTTGGAATTGGTTTCTAATTCAAAAGCACCCCTCATCTACATTATAATGACGTTTATCTCTGTGCTATTCGTGTATTGGTTTCACTATATGGCATCAAAGGCCTGCCTGGGCATGGCATTCTGGCAACTTCCGATTTATCTCAATTGTTGAAAATTGAAACGCCAGCGCATTTAGCACCAATTTGGAACACGAAAACTTGAAAACTGATACAGACATTCACAGAAGAGGCCCACAACCATCCATATAAATGTCTTAATTTCATGCCTCGATGACAAAAGCCCAATCGTCGTTCTTTCGATTGAATTTTTGGTCAATGATTTGCGTTCGGTTGTGACTCGAGTTGTTAACTCTTTGAAATTTGAGTAGTTATGCATAAGAAAATATGCATTGCCTAACGAGGGGCTTTTTAAGTTTAAAGAATATTGTCAAATTAAACAGGTATACACTGTTATACTAAGGTTTGATTTGAAATATATGAAAATTGAAGTAAATAATAGATGAAATAATAAATAAATTATTTTATGCGGATTATAGTGCAATATTTATTTAATGGTTATTCATTTTAAATTTTACAAATCAATATTTGTTAAAAGATATTCAAATATAAATATGTCTAATATTAAATTTTTATTATTTTAATAATAATTTAATAAAAAATTATATCAATTTTAAATATTTTCAGAATTTAAGAGGCAATTTAAAATAAAAAAATAAAAATATATTATAATATAGATAAAAACAAATTGTTTCTATATCATTATAAAAAATATTTTTTAATTTATTATTGTTACAAAATAATGTTTTTTATTTCATTATAAAATTATATTATAATGTTTCAATGTTTTCTAATTCAAAAATTTTCTTAGGAAGTGTGCAGCCAATAGAAATGTATCTTCAAGTAAAACGATTTATAAAAATATTACTTTCTTTTGTCATAACAAACGATTTCTCTTGATTCTTATTACTGTTGTGCACTCCCTTTGACATATTGCTATTCCCTCCTCCTGTGTGTTATATTCTCTACTCAACAGCTGTTGTCACGGAAGTAGACGCCCTCCAATAAAAATCTGAGCAAGCCCCTCTCCGCATCTCTCCCTAAATAAAAGGGGATCATATCAAATTTTTGCAAAAAAAAAAAATAAAGGGAAAAATCTGTCCAAACACTTCAAAATAATTTGACATCAGCGCATTTTATTCCCACAAAATCTGGAACGCATAAGAGATTGCGATTCCCGATATGCCCCTGATATCTCTCTCTTTCTCTCAATAGATTGTCAAACTAATTTGGGCGCAGGTAGTTGCCTGGGATCGCACAGCCATTATAAAGATGTTGAATAAAAAGTATCACATGACATGGTTTTGAAAACCAACAACAGCAACAAAAAAAAAAGGTTGACAAACTTCTTAAGTTACGAAGACGTTGTCTGGACCCAGACAGCGAACCATGGTAGGGTTCTCTCTCAGTGAGAGACCGAGTCTGGGACAATTTCAATTTGTGGCTAGCGAAATTTATGAAGCGTATAATTTTCATATGCAACACCTGCTGCAGTTTGTCTGGCACTTGGCGATCTCTTTATGGTTGAAATGCTTATATAAATAAAAACTTTATAATTGCCGACTGACTGTGAGATACTTTGCATTATTATGTCTGCCCCGTTCTGTGTCGGGTTTGAGGAGTGCAGTGCAGTGCAGAGCAGTGCAGTGGGGTGCTTATAAATTAAGTCAAGCTCTCCCACGGCCGGCCGCTGCTTGTGTGTGTATGTGTACTGTGTACTGTACATTAAGGACACTTGATAGCTTAATTTATTGCAAGGCAGAAAAAGCCAATGCTGAGATAATTGCATGCAGAACAAGCACGACAACCAGACTGCCAGCTAGCCTCCTGGTTCTGCTTCTGCTTCTCGTCCTGGTCCTGGTCCATAGTCCATAGTCCTGCCCAGCTCCTTGTTGTTCTTATGCTGCGCTGCGCTTCGCTGGCTCTTCGCAGACTGCATATGTATATGTGGGAGTGTGTATAAGAGTGTGTGTGTGTTTGTGTGGGTTGTGTGTGCGAGCTCGCGCTGCTGCATAAAACATTTTAAATTGAGCGTTAAAATTAAACGATGCATCGCAAAACTAACAAACGTGGCTAGCAAAAAGGGCACAAAATGCACTTGGCTCGCATTTGTGGGTCGAGCGGATGGTGCTCTGCACTTGTTTATAAGGTCGTTAATCGTATGTGTGCAGTTCAGAGCACCACATAGAAACACATATACAACTATAACTATACAAACTCCCGCTGTAAGCTCTCCATAAGCGTCGTATAAAATGCACACAATCTAAATTCTAAAAAGTCAACTCTACTTTGTTCAGATCTGTTTGCTGGGTTAAATGCTGGCAGAATAGATATAAAAATGTCATTCAGCGATTTATATTGAAGTTATTAGTTTTAGCAGTTGAGTAACCAACAGATTCATCATAAAAGTCTTGAAGTATTTATAAATAATAGGAAAATCTATAAGGTAATTGCAAAGTGATAGTGCTAAGCAAACAGCATTCGACAGGACTTTCCACTCTGGTTGATTGAACAACATAGCAAACTCATTTGCTGCAGAGAATTTTCATAAATTTTCAATTGGCAAGCAGTAGGTCGATGCTGGCAGTGGCCAAATAAATCGAAAGGGTCATATGAAAGTCGGTCAGTCATTAACGACACAACAAACAACAACAACAAAACAACAACTTCGATTGCAATTGCGGTCCTGGCACACTCTCCAATCACTCAGCCAGGGCCATCGAGAAGTCACTCGGTGAGTTACCTGAGCAAAACAAACACAAAACGAGATAGATGTTGTGTCCATGTAGTTGGCCTAAACAAAAGGCTCTTTACAAATACAGTTGGAGCCTAAAAATAACAATATGGTGAAATGAAAATCTTGGTCCAATCAAAAATAAGTCAACTCAACTGAACTAGCTGCAAAACGAGAATGAGAACGAGAAACTTCACTTGGTCAAAAGACCGTTCAGTTCCAATTATTATACCCTGCAGTTATAGACCATTAGGTTGTGTAGACTATATGGCAAGTACTAATAAGTGCATTCTTATTCTAAGATGATACTTTTTTAACTTACTAAATAAATAGCAAAATGTAGAATTTTAATTTAATTATGTAATTTATTGTGCATTTTTAATTTTGGTGTACTCTTAATGTATTTCTCTCTAGGGTATTCATTAGTCCCGATCCAAATTCAAAATTGGTTAGCATGATTTGGGTTTTGGGCTTTGGTTTTGCGCTTGCAAATTGACAATTTAGCCTTTCACCTGTCTAAACGAATCTATCGCACATCAAAATAAATATTAAACAAAAAAAAAAGAAAAAATGAATTCAAGCCAATAATGGCAAGGCATTGAGGCAAGGCTAAACAAGATTGTTGCTGTTGTTGTCAGTCAGGCAGTCAGCCAAGTAGCGCAACGTCACTTAAATGCTCGCTCGAACCCAGGCAACGAGGTTTCATTTCGGGTTTCGTTTGGGTTTGTGTACTAGGTTTGGGTTTTCGCCTAGTGTTTTGAGTATTTTATTTTATTTTTGTGTTGAAATTTGAGGCCATCACTCGGCACTCGAGAGTCAAGGCGAAGCTCGTGTGGCTATAGTTTTTATTGACATTTCGGCGCGTTATCGCGCTGGCCAACAAAAGGAGTCAACTTGAAGAGCGCCAGTCAGAGAGGCAGGTAGAACGACAGGCAGCCAGGCAGTCAGCTAGTCAGGCAGTCAGCCAGTCAGGCAGTCAGTCGGACAGGCCGCTAATCAACTCAACTGGTTCAGTTGACTGAATGACTGACTAGCTGCCATCACATACAACTACATAGTATATATGTACGTATGTTAAAAGTGAGTACGTAGTTGGACAACAAGAGCACAACTATGTTGCATTCGATTTGTTAACAGCTGCAACGACTAAAAAATACACTAGCTATTTTGATTTTTCGTATATATAAGAATAGCTACACTACTTTATGATTTCTGAAAATTTGGTTGAGATCAGATTAAAATCCATGATTTTAAAAGTTACTTAAGAGATGACTGACAATACGGCATTTTTTTGTACGTATGGTATAGCAAAAATGTCGCACAATCGACAGCAGCTTTCTTACTTGTTATTAGTAACAAAATTTGTATTTATTTCATCAATTATTATTCTATAGAATATTTGCAAAGTATACAAATTAATAAGCAACGGAACAAGTTATTCGTCAGTAACACCAATTGTATGTAAAAACTTAATTCTAAGTCACATCATAATAAACGAATCTTAGCAGTCATATTAATGCGATAACTAATGGACCCCTTGGTCTACTCCCCAGTGGCAACAACTGATAAACAACAGCAAATTTTTGGCGCGCAGGCAAACAACAGCACAGAGGCAATAGCTGAAGTAGAAGCAGCAGCAGCAGCAGCACATCAACTGAAGCGACGTCAGCAAACTGCAATGTACATTATAATTTCCATTAGAAGACAGCAGCGGATCAAGCGGAGGAATGGGTGCGGGAGGGAAGGAGGTGGGAAGCGACGGTATGCGGCAACAAGTCCAAGTCCAAGTGGCTGATGGCGTAAACAGAGAACTGTCATTATGACAGTTGATTCTTTGCGGCTGCTGTTTCTGCTGCTTTTGCTGCAGCAATTGTTCCTGCTGCTGCTGCTGCTTTATCGTTGTCGTTGTTATTGTTGCCGTTGCTGGCCATTTAAAATTATGGTCACTGTGCTGAAGCTGCAGCCGGAGTTGGAGTTGGCAACGAGCAACTGGCAACTAGCAACTCTCGACTGGCAACTGGCGTGGCAAAGATATATAATTTTATACTTTCGCATAATGTTTTGCATTAAAATTATAATAAGTTTCAACTTTTGCATTTTGCCAGTTGCGCTCAGTTGACTACTGGCTGCCACTCGCATTTCAGTTTCCACTGAACACATTTCAGAGATTTTTGCTTTCAGCTTTCAGTTTTCTGTTTTCAGTTCAGCTGACTCCCCTTGCATTGCATTCGTGTCGGGCCGACTTGATTTGAGTTGAGTTCTTTGGGTCAATATCATGGCGTTATCTCTCTGCTGCTGTCGCTGCCTCGCCTGAATGTGGAGCAAGTCAGTCAGCCTGTCATTTATTTAATGTTTGAAATGCCAGAAATATATTCATTGCAGTGCATTCTTAATAGTATTCTCTCTCTCTCCCTCTCACTCTCGTCCTCACACTTTGCTTCTCTTCATTCCCTACGTTTTAATGGCACTTGCAACTTCTAAAAGGGTCGTTACAACAGACCTTGTTATGGCTGCAGCTACAATTCGCCTACTCTGTCCATAGGCGGACTCACTAAGTAGGTAACTAAGTAAATGACATCTATTAGCGTCTGATGAGCGAGCATTTCCAAGTGGGTAATCTAATGAATCATTAATATGGCTGCACTTACAAGAGTCCTGAATGAGCCTTTGATTTGCCTTCAAGGATTGCAAGTAATTTTAAATAGAGAAAGTGAGGGACTGACTTCTTAGTTCTTTAAAAATTACATTAAAGTGTTCAATGTTCTTCATCATTATCATTGTTTTTATTACGGTACAAAATTAAAAAAAAAATCTTACATAATTTTTCACTTCTCTGTTTCTCGCTTTTTGCTTTTGCCCTACTCTTATTTTCTTCACCTCAGTTTCTTGAGAACTTGCACTTCTTTCAACATTGGTTAATACCCCCCAAGCGTTTGTAGAATGATTAACAGCAAATTTACCAGCCGCACGCTCTTAGTAGCTGTCAATATGCAACAGCAACAGCAGCAGCGGCAGCAACAACCACGACGACGATGACGACAGCAACATCAACATGGGGCAGACTGAAGTTGCTTTGGCTCTCAGCAAAAAGTTATACTCTATACAAATAGCTGTGCAACAAGCGGCAGCTTTACAAAATGCCCAAAACATCAATTTATTCTCATTAAAAGATATGAAGGTGTTTGGCTGTCGTCTTTGCAGCAACCAACAACGAGACGCACAGCAACATCAACCTTCGCAGGAAGGTAAAATGTTTAAAAGAAAAACTTTCTGCGGAAAATGTGAACAAAAGCATGCAATTTACAAACTGTTGCCGGGATAGAATGGAAAATGCCTGGAATGAGTTGGTTTGGGGAATCTAAAGTTGATGTCGGTGTCGGCACTGGGCGTTATTGTTGTTGCCCGTTTGCTACATAGAAAAGATGCTGGTGTTATGTGTTGGTATTAGTCTAAGTGTTGGTGTTGGTGTTGGTAACAAGCTAAGGAACTTGGCCCGCAAGCAGCTGCTTTAGAATTAATGCAACAAATGGGCCACAAATCCCATCGCGGTTAAAGTTGTGAAAGCTGAGGTTAAGCAAGTGCAACCAAAGGTAATAAAGTTTAATTGAATTTTCATTATACGCAATTTTTCTAGCCTTCTTCTAACCGCAGTTGTCGCCGTTGTTGTTGCTGTTGTTGTTGTTGCCAGGCCTGTTGGCCCTTCGTCGCGCTAATGAAAAATGCATTTCAATATTCAATTACGCGACGGCAAACAAATCTGCTAGGCCCACCCGAGATGTGCTTGAAAAGTTGGTGGTTTCGATTGGTTGGCAATTTTATGTTCTCCATTTGAAGATCAATTAGAATTAAAAAAAATTAAAAACTAAATAAGTTAAGTGATAATATGAAAAAAAGAAATTTAATTGAGTCAATAAATATAATGTAAATTTTAAATTCAATGTTATCAATGTAATGTTAAATGTTTTTAAATTATAAGTTTAATTTTTTTCAAACTAACTTTCCGCACTAGGAAATAACTGAACACAAACAAACAATTTTTCGAACTGTGAATATATTATACCATAATTCGCTCATACTGAAAAGTAAATCGTCTGTCTTCATTTTTAAACTTAATTGAATTGTTAAACTTCTTGAATTAAAGACAAACTTATGTTACTCACCTCGCCGTGAAGAAGTTGTGAGGAGCTGCAGCTGCCGAGCAGCACAAAGAGCAGCGTGCAATTTGTGTTGCCTTTGTAATGCAAATTCAAGTGGGAGTCAAGTCGCGTTGCTGAGTGCTTACCACGCCCACAGGCTGCCATGACGCACAGACGCACCGAGTCATGTCAGAGTCAGAATCAGAGTCAGAGTCAGAGTCAGAGTTGCAGGCATAGCTAGAAAGACATTTGGCACTTGTGAAAACCCAACCCCAACAACATCAGCAACACCAACAACAACAATAAGGAAAGCAACTGCAATGCATTGGCATTCATCAGCAGCCTCAAAACACACGTTGGCAGGCCGCATGTTGCATATAAATGTTGCTTGCCACATGTGTGCAGCCCTCTGCTGTAGTGTGTAAGCAAATAAAATCACTGACACTGTTTCTCTGCCCTAGCGTCAGCATCAGCGTCTGCTCCTCTCATCATCAACAGCTTTCCATGATGACGACTCTAATAAAGATGATCATTATCATGTGGATAACAACAGCAGACTCGAGAGACTCGCAAGACTGTCAAGTGCAACATTTAATAAATCATTTTTTGTCAGCGTTTTGGTTGTATTTTTACACATTTGCTAGAGAATTTATTCTTTATGTGAATTCGATTTTTTCTCCCTGGTTGGTTGATCACATTAATAGGCTCGTGCTGTTTTCACCTTAAGTATTTTAAACTTGGAAATTTTTTATAGTTAAGGTATCTTAACGCTGGGCTAATACCTCATTAATCAATTCGATTTAGGGGCAAAAAAAAAAACGATATCTATCAAATTTATAAGCAGTTCGATTTATGTTAAGCATCATCAAAAATCACACCAGCCAAAACATTTGGCATGCGTCTCTACGATTTACATATGCTTATATTATTATTTTATATTTTCCCTTATCTGTCCACTTCTCTGGATCTCTCTTCTCTCAGCCATCTTTCCCATATCGCACTTGTAGTTTCGATTGATGACGACGTTTAAAACGCCTCAAGTCCAAAACATCAGGCGCCTGGGTTCAACCTCCAAATAAAATATAAAAAAAAAACAAAAAACAAAAATCAAAATCGAGTTTTGTTTTCTCTTATAGGTCTCGTATATCAACTTGCTAAAGTTTGGATCAAGTTTGTCGGAGCGCTTTGAAAATGCTTTGTGAATTTTGAATGAATTGCAAAGGAAAGTAGGGGCAGGTACATGAAGGTTCAATGAATTCTCGAATGTGGCAAACTAATGACATTAGAGCTTGTAATATTAATCGGTAGCTCTACAAATTTAATGTGCGTGAAAGTTAGCTCAAGATAAGAAAATAATCAACTTGAAATACTGATTTATGAGGCAAAAGAAATTACGCTTTTTCGCAACCAAGCTTTAATGGATAATTGGGTAACATTTTAGCGATAAAAATTACAGTTAACAGTGATTTGAAAAGAAAAGAAATAAATACTATTAATGTTTACATGAGCATTAAAAAGGTAAATATGAATTTGAATATACTGGAAAAAACAATACTCTAAATCATTCAAGCGATATTAATCTATGCCTTAGTTCTGCGTATCAATTTCGATTCTCTATTTGGTATCCTAATTACTTAATCTATTTATCTTCATAAAGCTAGAGTAATTGTTTCCTTGCTGTCGTCGCTGTCCCATGCGGAATTAACTGTACCCACTAATGTGGCGTCTGGTTGTCTAAATGTTTCCTGCCAAATTGTAACCCCTCCGGTTGGATCCCTTGACACTTACAAAACGACCGCAGCACATTAAAGTGAATGCCGCCGCTGCAAAGGTGTTTTCGGGCGAGCGTCGGGTGATATAAAGCCAAAAGCCGCAACACTATTTCCCCATTGACAATAAAAAATCTTTATTTAAAACATTTCACGGCAGCAACAATAAAACACCGAAAAGTGTTGCTGCTGTTGCTGTAGTTGTTGTTGGACTTGTGTAGAAGCCAAAACCGCAACATGTTTGAAGCATTTACACGTGCGGCAAAGCTAAGCTCGAAACGGAATAGAACGGACAGGGATCAATGCCGAGTGTGAGCCAGTAAACTAGGTGCGATGGAGGAGAAGAAAGGCGAAGCCATGAGGGCAGCAGGGACAGCAGCGGGGCCAGCAGCAGGTCAGCAGACAGGAAACGTGTGAGTTGCAACGCCAACGGCATTGCTAACGTAGTTGCTGCAGAGCCATTTCAGTTTGAAACTGTCTCAACTATAAAAGAAATCAATTACTTTCGCTACAAACTGGATGGGGGCCCAACACAGCACAGAGTACTCGTATAGCACCATACCAGGATAGGACAGGCCAGGCAAATGTGCTCAGCTCACACTTCCGCCCTGGCGTTTGGAAAAATTGTCGATTTGTGGCGATGGAGATGGCAATGGCGATGGCGTGCCATGGCGTGAAGGGACTGTGGGGTTTGGTTTGAGTATCGAAGCTTGCAGCGTCACGTGCCACAAAGAACGCGCTACAAATTTGTTACAACTAATGCGTGGGTGCAATTCGAAATGCGCTTCTTACATATGCAGGGCGAGAGTTGTCTGAACAACATATGTAACATATGCACTCAACGAAAGCAGCTATTGCAGTTCATCGCTATTGATTGCTATATATAAATTAATTTAAACTTAATCAATAGAATTATAGTTTTGAATAATAACATTATAGTTTTGAATTGTAAATTTTGAGTTCTAGAATATTTATGATTTCGACAAAAAAGCATATTCATTAACATCTGTAACAGTGTTGGGTTTTTCTTGAAAGAATGAACAAAATTGAACTCTTCAGTAAATTGAACGAACCGAATAAGTTCACCTTCATCGTTATTTTTTGTTCAATTGGACCATTTTGTTCCTTTGTTGCTTCCTCTTCAGTTGTTCACTTTTATTTTATGGTTCGATTTTGTTCACATTTCCAATTGGTCGTTCTTTTACGTCCTGTTGCCTTCCTGTAACGTGCAACTACTTTAACTTATGTAAAAAATGTTTACTTTGTTTTGCAAATGGATTAAACAGATTTATTTTGTGCTTTAAGGTACAAACTTATGAAACTAAGTATTACACTATTTCCTTTAAACATAGAAGTATTTAAAATCAAATAATGGCTTAAAATAATCCAATAATGAATGTAATCGCACAAAAAAACAAAATCTAACTATGATTTAAACAATTTAGGCCACAAATTCGAATGAAGGAAAGAACGAACTAGTTCACTGATCTAAAATGGTCGAACGAATTTAACCAGTAAATTGAGCGACAAATAAACACATAATATTTGAATCCGCCCTCGCATTGAACTTTGCACGAACTGGACCCGAGAGCAAGACATGTGAATGCGGCTTCAATGGCACTTTGAATATTGTTACGCTCGATTTGGGTTCGTTGACTTGGCCCAGGGGCGGGGCAGGTCGTAGCGTGCCAGGGCCTTTTGGGGGGCTCTTTGAAGTGCAGTTTATTTTATCAAAGTTATTTTCGTTTGCATTTTGCAAGTAGCCAAGTAGCCAAAGAGCCGAGAACCAAGAGCAAAGCAGGCGATAAGATGCGTTAAGTAATTATAAATGTTTAGCAGAGCTTTTCTTTTGCCTTTTATCTCGCATCTTAATGCAAATATTTGACGCGCATTTGCGCTGGGCTTCAATAACTTTTTATAGATGGTCATTTGGCATTTGGCTTTGACTTTGGCTTTAGCTTCGACTGCCACAAGAGGGCACTGCGTAGCACTTGCTAATCTAATCAATGCAACGGAAAATGCAACTTACCGCTTAAACTCAAGCCCAATACACTTGCCGCGCTTACCAGTTACCACTTAGTTGCCACTTGCCACTTACACACATCGAGTGACCAGTGGCCGTTGCTACATTAAGGAACCAAAGGTGTCGGTGGCAGAAACCCCGCGCCGTCAACACCAACATCACCAAGATGCCAGTACTTTAAATGTTGTTGTTGCAGTTGTTGTTGTTGTTGCAACCTGCCCCAAGGGTGCGGCGATGCCGTCAACGACGTCCATTATCAACGAGGCGCAACTAAAATATTTTAATTAACGCAATATTTGCACAAAATAACCAACATTACAAGTTCAAGGCGCTAGATAAGAAAACGTACAAACTATTGGTCGACAACGGCAGCAGCAGCCAAAGGGAGATCGTCAGCAGCGCAGCAGACGACAACGTTGCCTCGCATTACCCACCGAGCAACTTTTTTCCAAGTTTAACGATAGCTTATACGATTATTACGAACTGTGTAATTTATCAATGGTATAATCAAATCAATTGTAAAGCTTTAGTGTTTTAATCAGTCACTGTAGATTGGTAAATATTAAGTTAGATAAATATTTGATTAATACTCTACGCAAGATTTGTTTTTTAATTATTATTGTTAATAGTATAAACAGAAGCTCATCAAACGTTGGGTGGATAATACCATATTCGTATATTTTTGTTCAAAATGTCTTTTGCAGTTTTAAACTAACTTAAAAATATCTTTTAAATTAAAAACGAAATTATTTGTTGAAATATGTATAGACACAAAATCAATTGGAAGAAGGTATTATGTCGTTAATCACCCTTATCTTTATTGTGACTTCATAAAGCAAACAATACATTTTAAATACAAAAGGTTAGGTACTAGAATTAATAGAGAGAAGAAAAAAGTTATATACATTTTATTATTATTTATGGTATAGTGAAAATAAGTCAAAATAAATGATAAATAACAGAATACTGCAAGTACTTCACAAAAAACTTATATTTTAAAAGCTTTATATTTGAGATCAACAATGAATTACCGGGTTTTTGTTTGCTGGGTTGCCTTCGCTCTGCCAATGCGGTGTCAGTGTGTGAGTGTGACACTTGCATTGCTGCAAAGTCTGTTGCTGCTGCTAGTGCTGCTGCTGCACTTGACTTGCCACAACACGCAATGGGCCGGCTAAGGAGGTTTGGCAGAGCAGATAGCCACTGCCACGCAGGCGTACACCACTCAACGCCTTTTGCAACAGTACTTGTAAATGTGTGAGAGTGTGTGTGAGCATCTAAGATAGACATGCAGATATCATTGTGGCAAGTACTTGCTGGACACTAGCAGAGTACATATATATTGCACACTCACACACACACATACACACACACTGATGTATTTTCTATATATTATAAGTACGTCGTCCAGAGTGGACTATCGCATTGCAATCAGCGCATGCGTTTACATCGAACGACGTCCCTTTCACAGTAGCCGTTGGCCGGACCTGGACCGGGTCTCTTACTGCGATAGGGTTGACTACAAACAAGGTGGCAGTGGATGAGGGGAGAGAGAAGTACTCTTTGAAAAGAGGGGGACTGGAACTGAACCTGGTTATGGCTCGTCTGCTGAGTTGGGCCCCATCCTCATCAGTGATGTGGCTGTAGCAACTCGCACGCTTATCGCATTTTAGTAGTGCAGCGATTTATCAAAGTTAACATAGACTTTTAGCTTGTGAGCCGCGATAGTCCGGGAACCCAAACAAGAACCAGAACCCGAAAGAGAACGAGAATGAGAACGAGAGAACCAGAACGAGACCAAGACAGAGATCGAGCTGAGACTGGCAAACCATCTCAATGTCCATTTGCCGAGCTCTTTGCCTCGAGGGCCGCCACTTGGCGCTTTTGGCGGCGTCTGGCAACCTCAACGCATTGCGTTATAAATCATTTTTATTTGTTTTTGTTTTTTGTTTTTAGCCAAGCTGAATGCCAGTGAATGGTTTCTAACTTGGCTAGCTCGAAAATGTTTTGGGATTCACATGCGTGTGTTATCCGACCGCAAAATTAAAGCAACAAATGCACATTAATGATGCAGTTATGCTCATCTCATTAAGTCTTCGCTAAAATAGTTTTCTTGCCTTAAAGAGTTACTTATATCTAATAAAATGTAAAATGGAACAAATAAAAGAGCGATGCTTATTGTTATATTACATGCAATTTTTCGGTATCTGTGAATATAAATGCATAAGAACTAAAAGCCAAATTAAAATATCAATATGTAAATCTTTTCATATTTATATTCTAAGAAATATAAGAAAAAAACTACAGTTAAGCGTGCTCGGTTGTGAGATAGCCGTTACCCATTTTCAATAAACCCAAAAGTTGAGGTATTATTCCGTAGATATTTCAAATTAATATACTAAGAATATATTTGTATATACCGAAAACTTTATATATATACCAATATACCATTACATTCAAAATATACTATAGATCAGAAAATATACCGGATAATCATCACTAATTTTCGAACATAGAACTATTTCTCGAATAACTTATACAATTTTGATCTGATTGCACCCAAATCCATGAATCATAAGCACGAATTATTTGTAACAGGCAGAAAAATATAATAGTCATGGCCATCAGTGTGTTAATTACATAATAGTAAAAAGATACTTTAACATTACTGAAAATTTCCTTGTGAAAATTCTTTGAAAGTGTTCAAGAAATAATGTTATATCACAAAAAGAACTCCATCTGTCGGGTCTTAATAATCAGGTATATTTAATATTATATATTATATTTAGAATGTAGCAGTATATAAGTACTATTTTTTTAGTCTAGTGATTTTAGGAATTTTACCGCAGCTGATTTTATTATACTGAAAATGAGTATCGGATATCTTATAGTCGAACATACTCGACTGCAGGTTTCTTTGTTGTAAGATGTATATATAGGAATAGTTTTTTTCTGCTGTCTTATGTATTTTCCTAATCAATTTGTCATTTAGATACCAACTATTTTGCATTGGTCTTCACTCAAACGTATAATTAAATTGAAAATACTGTCTAGCTGGAAGTCTATACATTATGTGGACGCGATGAGAAACCAAAACACTTTCACCAACTTTCTCAGCAGTTCTGTCACTTCTCTCTTACTTTTTGCCACATACTGCGTTGACCTTGAAAACTTTTATTTTGCAACTTTGCCGCTGACACAAGTTGAAAGGCATAAAAAAAAAAAACTTTTTCACTGCTCTTGCACAAAACGCCAGAAAATAAGTTTAAACGGAAGCAGGAGGTGAAGTTGCAACCGAAGCCGAAGCTGAAAACCAAAGAATCGTAGTTCGTAGTACAACTTAATTACAGTGACTGCCAAAAGAACGGGAGCACTTCATTTGGCGCCACAGTGCCTGCCAGCCAACCAGACTGTGTGTGTGAGCTGGATGGGTGCCGAAAATATCACTTAATTAACATTTTTCGCCATCGCGAGGACAGAGAAGGTGGAATGCCGAACGACGAACGTTGGAACGACGAGCATTGGACGTCGGACGTCGGGCGTAATTAACGCGTCCACTTAATGCAAACGCCATTGAATAAACGAGTAATTGGACGACATGTTGGCCAAAAACGAAAAAGGAAGCACAGAGCAGAGTGGAGCACAGAGAACGATAGCTGGCCAACTACCTTCACACAGAGCACAGCCTCTGGACCCCACTGGCTATGCAAATGATTTGCCGTGGCAGGCATCCTGCCTGTTGCCTCAGCCTCTGCCACTGCCTCTGTTGCAAGTTACCTGCCATGGCCTGGCCTCGCTTGGCCACTTGCTGGGTGGCCGTGCGACAAAAATTAAAACCAAACAACGATTTCCAATCAAAGCAACAACTTTGCCAAGCAACGCCTCGAGTAGGATTCCCTCTACAACCTCGAGTTGAAGTTGAAGTCGGAGTTGGAGTCGAGTCTGCGTGAAGGAATCGCAATTCACGCCCTGTAATTATGCGACAAATGCGTGAGGCAGTCAGTGAGGCAACACACAGTGCGACTTTGGCGAGCTTGCCCCGGCCATTTGCAACTTTATAACGTAATTTAATTAATTTATGCACTCGCATTATTCAATGGAGTGCGCCGCCTGCATGCGTAATTATTGCAGCTGGACAGGATCG
Organism: Drosophila niveifrons; assembly: GCA_035046325.1. Classification (NCBI taxonomy): domain Eukaryota; kingdom Metazoa; phylum Arthropoda; class Insecta; order Diptera; family Drosophilidae; genus Drosophila; species Drosophila niveifrons. The sequence continues at coordinate 1,003,444 of JAWNOC010000011.1, read as the reverse complement.
GCTATCGATTGCTCCGGCGTCACTCCGACTGCCAACTGGGCGCCTTCTTTGCATGCCTGATGAAGGCTAATGCCAAAAACACGAGTCAACCCACCAAATAAAATAAATAAAAATGAAAACAAAGAAAAATGATGAGAGCCCTTAAGCTGGTTATTGCTTATAGCATAAAAGATTGCTCGCTATATAGGCTCTTTATGGAGCCCTTCCACTCCATTACCATACGCAACATTTATTTTTTATGGCAACGAAATTACTTAAAAGCTTTTCTGAAGTGTCTCTCAAGGCGTTGATATGGCTAATAAACCCTATTGCTATTATAAAATTATATATATAAAAATTTCGAAAAAAAACCATTAATATTTCCAGCTCAGAACAACACTATTCAGCTGCTAATTTCATGCGATCGGATAAGACGACGATAAATATTTACTATATTTACTACAATGAGACAGACGAGCAAAAACGTGTTTATTATTTAAACCGGGTATGTAGTATTTGAATATAAATTTAAATTTAATTTGTGATATGAGAAATTTGAACATAATTTTTATCAAATAAATGCAAATTAAAATTAATTTCTTTTGAGCTCGACTCTTTATGTCATCTTTATTGATTCGTTAATTAATTAAAACATTTGCGGTGCGTTTAGGAATAACAAGTATGTTGTGCTAATTATTAAACATATCTTGGAATTATAGCTATAACGATTTGTTATGATACGGAATAAAAATTCTTTTTGATTTAACTTAGTGTAAATAAAATGTAAATTAATCAATACGTTAATATTGGTTGAATGTATTTCTTAAATTTAATTAAATTCTATATTGACAATTTATATTTTTCGTTAATTTCAGTCTTATATTCATTATTTCAACAAAAAAATTTTTAAAGGTTTTTTTAATAAAATGTAATTTTAAAAATGAATTTTTTATTGAATAGTTCTAGTTTAGTGATGGTCAAGTCAAAAACTAGCATTGAAAAGAATCTCACAAAGTTAGCTGACTTTAAAACTAATAAACATTATGAAAATTACTTAATCCACAATATCGCAGCATCATCTCATGGAAGTGGCACAATAAATGAATAGGGTTAGCTACTTATAAGCGAGATTACATTTAATAACCATTAATTTTGAGTGAGAGAGAGAAATGCTGCGATAAACTGCGTTAAATCACTCAAAATGTGGCATTCGATGGCGATGCCTACTGAATGGCTCGACATCTATTTATACGCTAGATCGAAACAATGGGCCACATTTCAGTTATTGTGGCGTATGCGGCGGTTGGCGATGCCTTTTGGGGGCAGCCAGGCCCATGGGGCGTAAGACATGTGCGCGCAATTAGACACGCCCCTCTGCTGTGTGTAAGCCTAAGTATCTATAAGATACGCGCACTGTGCTGTGCTGTACTTGGGCTTGGGCTTGTGCTGTATTTGTAGCTTACACAAAATCATAATCCGCCACAAGCCGTTTGTACAATTGAACGCACTGACGCTGGGTCCAAGTTGTAAAGTTGATTGAATAGCTTGCGATTGCGATTGTGTGTGTATGCGTATGTATGTGTGTGTATCTGAATTTGACAGCTGGACAGTTGCTCGTTGGGCTTTGCTTTTGTTTAGTTGAAGTATCTGCAGTTGACGTTGTCGTTGTCGTTGTTGATGTTGCTGTTGCCGTAGTTGTTGCTGCTGTTGTCGCGTGTGACATGACACAAAGTGGACAGTTTTGATTACTGTTGAAATTGAAAGGGAAATTGTCGAGACGCAGTCAAAGCCATGAAGTTCAAAACAACTAGAGTGTCAGTGTGTGTGTGTGGTGTGTGCTTTGGTGTGTCTGTGGGTTAAACAGTCTATGGAATGGGATAACAAGCCGAGTGCCATGTGCTTACAATTCTGACCCAAATTGGATTGGGTTTAAAGGCGTCTGTGTGAGTGTGTGTGTGTGTGTTCCAAACACTGTCTGCAGCTTAAGCCTAAGCTTCTCAAACTCTCTTTCTGGCTAGCTGTCACAATTGCGGCAGGTTGACACACGATTTGATATTGCAACCACACCAAATGGTTGCAGAAGTGCAACCAGGGCAACCAAGAGAGAATGAAACTCAATAAATTAGATACCAAACACATATGTGTATAATTTCGTATTTTATTCTCTATACAAGGGGACTTCAAAAGGTAAACAACTCTGAATTTAATTTCGGTAATAATAATTGGGAAATTGTCTCGTTTCGACCGCAGGAACTAATTGAGAGAGCAATGCAAACAAAGGCAATTGACATCGGAATAATAAATATCGTCGGATTGTGAAATAGTTATCAAGCAACTGCAACTGCCTTACCATTACAAGCAAGTTGCGTGTCGAGACGAGTGGCAGATGGTTTGTCAGAGAGCTCAAGCATATTGCAAATTGGATGGCTGGTCGATCATGTCGAGGTTTCGACTGTGAAATCCGCATGGGCATTATCGGGGAACTATGTCATAACCCGAATGCATCAATTACATTGCAAAGCCTACAATTTATAAGGCCAGACACACAAATCGTTCATACAAACATAATAAATGAGCTGCTATTGGAATTTAGCGCATAATCAGACATAGCTGGGTTAGGCCAACATCAAGAGAGACAGAGAGAGGGAGAGAGATGGTGATTAGAGGGAGGCAGCAGGTTGCAATTTGAGAATGGGGAATGCAACACGAGTCGACTTTGGGTTTGGCTTGGCAATGCGATAAGCGGCTAAAACAAATGTCATACTCGCTACAATAGCGCTCGCAAGCAGCGCCAGCAACAAAGACACAACACGGCACAACACAACACAGCACAACACGGTAGCAACATGTGTACTTGCCGCAGTAGCAGCTTTAAAGAACTCCTCCAGCTGCTGCAGCAACAGCTACTGCATTGCCTTGTCCGACAAATATGATACGAGCTCTAGTGCTCCTTTGGCGTCCTTCTTTTGCCTCATAATTGATATTTTTGCTTCATGTTTTCTGGGCAGCGGGCAGGGCGAGAGAGAGACAGAGCGAGCAACATGTGCAACAGCAACGGCAACGGACACAGCGACAACATGTTGCCAGTTTCCACAAAGTTGCCCAGATAAGAACAAGCAACTCGTGTCGGACTCTTGGTGGTGCTCGCAACCCACATGCGACTCTCAATGAATTCCTTTTTGCGTGGTTGTGTGATTTGAATTTATAACTTGGCTTGAATTTTAGCCAAGACTCTCAGTGCTCAGCTCTAACCTGCTGCAAGCACAAAGTAGTATAGTGTCTATCGTATGACTATGACTTGGGTTTGTTATTGCATTATCTTTGATTTAAAACCAATTCATCAACTCGCTGACTCGACGATGACTCTGTTCTGACTCCAACTCCAACTCTAACTCCGACTCCAACTCCATCTACAACTGCAAACTTTCATTGGGTGGGTTGCACTAATTGATTTTCGTTATGAGTAATGATCTCGAATCGCACATTCAAATGGATGACTTGGTCGGTGGCAATGGCGATGGCAACGGCGGCGTGTGTTATGGTAATATTCATAAATCAGGATCTAAATTAAAGACAAAAGCGATTGGCAGTGGGCGCACAAGCTGCCCAAGATGATTTTATGAGCAGACAGCAAGCAGGAAGCGACATTGCACTAAGAATTGTTCTTTGTCATTTAACAAACTTATCAAGAGAACTTGTGCAATTTTAGTAGTGAGATAATATTTAAGAAATAATATTTCCACTTGGCAATTTCTAATATTTAGTTGATTGCGTTTAATGATGGAACTTTCTTATACAAATATTCGATTGAAAATACTGTTACCTAGAAATTTAATAATAAAGTACCATAAAATGATAAATTACTAAACCTTTTATTTGGAAGAGTTTTATATAAAGTTGTGGAACACTAAATTTGAGGTATTAAATAAATATAATATATTATTTTGCAAAGTGAAGAAATTTCATGTCAAAAATATTTCGTTTTCTTGGAGAGATTGATTACTTATCAGTATATATGAATATAAAATCAAGGAAGAGACATCCTTATAATAATCGGTTCAATGCCTATTAAGCTGAGAATATTACTGTGCATTCTCTTTATTCATGGCAGAGGTTTTCTCTTCATTTTGGTTCAAAGTGCCTTCACATCGATGTGCTTAGAAGCAAATACCGCTGCACACTCTACTTTTAAGTACTCATTAAAGTGAATAATAACTTTATGTATTTGTTGTCGAACTTGGAACTACTTAGCTTGTCAGGGGCGGGTCGTTTCACTAGTCCAAAGTGAGATAGTGCAATCCAAACGCTATAATTTAGCACTTAAGCAACACGCACAAATATGACTGTAAAGCGAGCTATAAACTTTAAGCGTCTTTTCAATGCACTCGTCATAATATTTCTCAAAACGGTGCTTTTTCTGTTTTCCTTATTGAATCTGACTCAGAGAGCTTGAACCCAAAAAAAGCAAATATAATTGCTTATGCATATTTGCGAATTTGATGGTACGATAGTATTCTTTTTATTGCATTTTCTATAGATTAAATGCACGTTTTATGTGCTCAGTGCGAAGTGCATTCAATGCTTGCTACCAATTTGGTATATTGGAGCCAAGCAGACCTTTTGTGGCGTCATAAAAATCAAAACAGACAAATCTTTATCAGTAAATGCATCGCCTGGTAGTGGGAGAAGATGGAATGGACCAGAGAAATACACGGATACAAAATGAGAGTAACACAACAACTAAAGAAAAGAAAAAGATTCTTAAGAAAATGCCATGCATTGGTCTGAACTGGCTTTGATATTAAAAAGACCAGAAATAGAAGAAATAGACAAAAACAAAATATTTGTAATCGACCCAGTCCCAGGTAAGAACGGAAAACGGAGGTAAACGAAGTGTGCGGAGGGTTAGCTACTGTTATCTAGTTTTTGATTTGAGCGCTTGGAGAATTTTTTAATATGCATAAATAGCTCGTAAATATGCAACATTGGCTAGAGCAGCAGCAGCTTAGCTTCTTCTTCTTCGTTGGCTTTTGACTGGCTGCGTAATATGAATAGCTACGAATCTATTCATATGAGAACAAAATTTCATTCAAATTCATGCGCAGAGCACGAAGAAGAAGAAGCACCATTGGAAGCCATGGCATACACATACCATATTTCAGACAATATTCAATTTATTTAATTCGTTTGGATGTCAATGGCGATGCGACTGCAGATAAGACATCTTCTGATCGCCGCATATCAGTTTCTTGTAATATATTCTAATTTTTTAATTAATTGCTAATGGTTAGCCACAGCATTGACGATGCTGACTAATGGCCAAATGGCCACAGTCTTCGGGACCCAGGCCCACGTCTTAACGGGTCGTCTTATCTTACAAATTCCCCATCCCATCTGCATCTCTATCTCTCACTCTCTGGCTGTCTGGTAGGCTGTCTGCCTTTAATTAGTGCTGCATTCGATTTTTATGGCAAACGATTTCAACGGCAAATCGCAGTGCGCAAATCAGCTGCCGGTTTCCATAAGTCATAAAGCATAACCATTCAATTTGGTTGGCTTACCTGCCAAAAAATGCTTCAATTACACAGTGGCTGAAATATAACAAAAACGTTCGAGAATGCAGAGAAAATTGAAACGTTATTTTAATATAATGCATATATATTTAAGAGCATCTAATGAGGGATTACGTCTGGAATTTTAGATTCTTTTGGATTTCATTATTTCAATGCTTTTAACAAATTTCTAGATTCTTCTGAATGTTTTTGTATTCTTGATTTAAATAAGTCGATTAAGTTTTCTGCTTTAAACTTTAATAAACAAAATTTAAAAATAATATAATAATATATGATAATTTGTCATAAATAATATTGTTTCGTTACACCACATACATTAAATTATATTTGATATCAATGGTTAAATTTTTGTTTTTAAAGTTACTTTTTTATGAACTGATTAGATTTTTCCACATATTTTCCTTTTGTAAATGATGTTTTTGTTGTTAATGTTGCTTTTGTTTTTATATAAAGAGTAAATAGAGGAATTTTTGCTGATGTCAGCCCCAATTTGGAATCCAAATATTTTTTCATATAAATTGTAACTAAAAAGTTGCTTTAACAAACGATTTTTGTAATGAACAATTTTATTATGCATTATTATGCATTTGTTTCGCATTTTATTAATGTATTTGCATTTATTAACCAATTAGATTTATTCAAATTGTTTTGTTGCAGTAAGGAGAATAAGATAATATATAAAGAATAAATTAGTGATGTAGTTTTAATTTGCATTCTTATATTACTTAAATTAATAAACAATTGTTTAAAATAAGTGACTTTCCACAAATTTCTACTCAAATAATAAAAAATTATAAATATAAATTGAATTAAAGCAAATGTATTAAAAATATTCATGTGGTAGTTAGTTAAAAAAGTATATCAAAAATATCCACAGTGCGCATGAAGTTTTGTGGCATTTATCATCAAGCTGAGATCAGACAAAATGTGCCGTTGCTTGCCGGCTTTGCACTTTCTTTTTAGAGTTGGAGTCCGCATGAGGAACAGCATGTAAATCGCTCAGATATCGAACTTGTTAACAAGTACTTAAGGGCTCTTTATAATTATGGTGTCGGTATGTGTGGTTCAACTGCCTCGAAAACAAGAGGGAGAGTGGGGGAAGGAGAGTTTTGCCCAAAAGGTGTATGGCATAATGAGATTGTGATTTCTTTTTCGTGTGCCACGGTGGATGCAACAATAACAGCAACAAAATGCGCGGCTACCAACAAATTATTGATGTGGCATGCTAAGAATTTCGCGGCATAATTTCTTAAGCTTCCTTTCGATGTCCCCCCCTCCAAGCCAGTCGTTGCCAAGTGGTTGCTCTACGAGTGTGTCCCAGTCCCAGTCGAAGTCGTAGTCCAAGTGCGAGTCCTTCTCTGATGTCTTGCTGTTCTCGATCTTGTTTGTGCCTTATGGCTCTGTAATTTATGAGCGTGAGGCGCGCGAGGCTGCATATCGGTAGCTGTCATCATTATGTTCTTCATACTTTTGAGGTCAAAATTGGCGTCAGTTTCGGATAACTTAAACGATGCAATTTGCACTCGCTTCACAACCACAACGCAACGCAACGCAACGCTAAAACACAGATTCAAACATTTTATTTTCTCCCGCTTTAAGTGAATTTTCTTTTAAGCTTCAAAACTCGCCATTATTCATGACAATTTCACAGATAAGTCACAAGTGCGTTGTGTTGGCTAATGTTTCAACGCCTCTTGAAACTGTCGCCAAAGATAAATCTGCGTAGATTTTTGCTTAGATTTTCACATTAGACCGTTTTCTTTCCATGGCTTTTCTGGGCTAAAGGTCAACACTGACGCACACACACAACGAGTGAATTTCGTTGGCTACGCATTTAGAAAGCAGTTACAACAACAACCAAAAAACTCATCCCAGAGGCATCGCCTCTCCCAAAACTCAATCTGCAGTCTCAGGCATTAGCTTCCAGCCTAGCTGACTCTCAGCGATGACAATATTGGTGAAGTTGTCGTTGGCTTTGCCTTTAACTTTGCCAGCGCACCAAGCCCACATTTTCATAATTCGCATGGCCAAAAAGAGTCTAACAATCAGAATACAAATTAAACTACTGGCAATAAAACGACTTTAGTATACCCTTGGAATACTGAAATAGTCAAATGCGAAGACTTTACTCGAAACTAAATAAATTATGATTCTAATTTAATTGTTCTTATAAGCTGCTTTAACTTTTTCAGAAGAATTTCAAATGAATTTTGAATTGTTTTTGTTCTTTTCTGTTTTTAATATATTTTATTAGTACATCATATTAGTATAATATACTCTGTTTAGTTTATTTTAAAAATAGGAATGACTCGAATTTAATTAAAAATATTAATTCCTTCAAAGTAATTATCAGAAAATAACATAAATGCATTTTTAAAATTGTGATTTATTAGATAACTGCATTATTTTTTAGGGAAACCTCATTCAGGTCAAACCTTGTACTCAGACCATATAGCGTAAAAAGTAAAATAGTTTAATATTAAGAAAATAAAAACAACAGTTGAAATTGTTGAATTATCAATTATTTATAGGTGTGAACAGAATTTTTTTAATTTTATTATTCCATAAGTACAATTACAAATTATAGAATAAAATGTTGTCGGAATTATTATGGTTTATCTTTAGTGAAGTTTAATACAAACACACTTCAGATCAATTAAATATTACAACTTTCATTATAAGGTATAAGCTAAAACTATTAGAGTACAAAGGAGTAAAAACGAGAAAATTATTAAGAATTATTGATCACTACAAAAAATTACTTGATTCACCGAAAGACAAATGGCATTAAAAATTAGTTGGACCCGCAATGATGTGTGTAAAAACCCCAAGGCAGCGTTCAATGGAACTTGAACTCATCGAACAACGCCAACATCAACCGTTGCGTTCGATGCGACGGTGCAACGTGCAGCGTGCAACAAACAAGGAGTGGGGAGCATGGGGAGCGAGGAGCAAGGAGCGTCGTCGTCTGCCTCTCAATTAATGACGATCATTGTCAAGGCTTTGGCGTAGCTAAATAGGGGCTGGCTTGCAATCTGGCGTCGCTTCAATGTCGCTAGATGGTGCGTAGGAGTTGCCGCCGCCGCCCGCGCTCAACTTACTCGCTCTCAGCATCGGCAACGGCATCATCGTCAGCCTCAGCCTCAGCCTCAGCCTCAGCCTGAGCCTGAGCTTCGGTATCAACTTTAGCTTTGGCTTCGAATTCGGCTGTGGATGCGGCTTTGAGTGTGGCCACGGCTGCTTCTCAGTGGCCCATTTGCCGTTAGTGCTTGTATGTATGTTGTATGTGTGTGTGTGTGTGTGGCGCATATTTAGGCATGTTGCAACATGCCATTTACAAGTGCGCGCCACAGCGTTGCAATATCAAGTTTGCAGTCAGTGGAGTCTTTTTCTCTCTCTCTCTCTCGATGTTGTCGTCTTTGTCTTTGCTATCGTACTTGTTGTCATTGTTGTTGTTATTGCTGTTGCTGTTATTGTTGCTGTTGTTGTTGGCATTGCCGGCGGCGTGGCCGATTATGTTGTCGGTTTTGGAGGGTGTGTCAATTTATGAGTTCATTGTGCGTTCTGCTAACAGGAAATGTATCCAATGTTTAAGACGCTTTAATAGGTAATTATTAAACTCTTCAGTTTCGAAGAAGATCTATTAGCCATAAAAGGAATTGATTTTTGTTTAATACAAATTCAAGCATAATTATATCCAGTGTTAAATGAATTATAGCATTAATGAAGATTCGATAGCTGGTGAGCGACTGTGAAATATTCAATTTACTCAAATGACTAAAACCAAAATGCGAACAAAACGTTTGAATTAAAGTATAAATATATCATGTAAAATGCAAATGAGGAATTTAAAGAGAAAAAACCATACACCCAAAACAACCATTTGTTTTTGATAAAGATGAATCTGCTAGCTCTTGATTAGCACTTTAATTAGACCTAAGAATAACTTCAGACTTTATGCCACACAAGTACAAAATTTAATCCTTTAATAGTTTGGTAACTTTCGAAACTATCTTTGCATTTTGGAAATAGTTTAGTATGGAAAACAAAATTTTGTGAAGTATTGGGATATAGTTTTCAATACAATAATATGTTATTTAACCATCATAATTAATAAGTAACTCATAAGATATTATGTGAGAAACTTCAAAATAATCTTCAATCAAAAACTGGGTTTGCAATTTTGTTTTTTTTTATGTTGACAAATATCAATTCATGTGAAATTATCTTATAAATCTTTCATGTCAATATTCAAAATAAAAAGATGAAATCTATAACGATTGCAGTATAGCCATCACTTTCTTTTAAAACCTCATAATAGTAGTAAATTTTTAAAAGTAATAACAATGTGAATTTTCGTTTATAGTAATAAGTTTCTTATCAATGTCTTTTCGTTCGCGAATTATTAGAAAATAATTGTTTTAAACTGTTGTCCATTATCAAAAACCGATCAGTTACAGGATATTTGGTATCAAGTCGAATAAATTAAAGCTCACTTGCTATTTTCTGGGTATAAGTATCTTTTAATTGAAATGAATATGCCGCAGATTCGAGCTGAGAAATTTGAGAAATTTTTCAGGATAAACTTTACTTGTTGCATGGTTTTAAGTTGCGACTTATAGCTTGCCACTGCAGTGGAAGGTGCAAGTTGTAAATTTGAAAGTTTCCACCCGCACTCATCGTGGCAGCAAGCAGCAAGTTGCAAGCAGCAAGGCGGCTAAACCCCAAAAAACTTTTCAACATTCAACACAAACCGCAAAAACAACTGGAAATTTTACAAGTTCATTTTGTGGACTGAGCTGAGCTGAGCGGAGCTGAGCCGCAGTTTGAACTCTGCTGGACTTGTGGACTTTTTGGGGGCAAACTGCAAGCTGCAACTTCATCCATCATCATTTGCTCCAGCTAAGCAGAAGAAGTAGAAATAGAGGGATATATATATATAGAATACTGTATGTATGTATAGCAACAACAACGTCAGCTTGTTGAGTCTATTAAACAATTGATAATTTCATTCGTTTATTTCGCCTTTACTCGCACGCTCGGCAGCTAAAACTTATTCTGTTTGAGTTGGCACTGCGCTGCACTGTGGCTGCAGCTGGAACAGTGCAACAAAATGCAGCAGCTCCTGCGGCAAGCAAACTGTGCGAATGCTTGTGGGTGAGAGTTTGAGTTTGAGTTTGACTTGAACTGAACTGAACGGCATGTGGCCAACTGTGGTTCTAACTATGTATTTTGTCTGCTGTTTGACTTACGGCTTTTGCGGTTACAAAATCTGTTGCACGGTGTTATGATTTGAGCGAATTTCAAAAGTTTATTATGTCAGCGCCCTTCTGTCGCTGCGCGTTGTGTGTTGGGCGGCATTGTGGTTAAAAAGTAAATAGGTAAACCATTACCCCCAATCGCAATGCCAATTTCAACCCATCCAATATGCTTTGGTCCACTTTGCGATCTCACTCGCTCTCTCTCGCTCTCTTCCTGTTGCAGGGGGCAAATGCCACATTGTTGTTGCAACGCGCGTTGCGAACTTGACAAAACATTTCAACAACGCTGTAACGACGCCAGCGCCCGCATGCCAATGTTGTTGATGTTGATGTTGCCGTTGTTGTTGCTGTTGTCGTTGCTGTTGTTAGCGCTAAAACTGAAGTTTTAGGCGCAGACAACGCCTCGAACTAAACAACAACAATGCGATGCCGCCATGAGCCGAAGACTGTGCAACGATTAATGATGCAAATATTTTTTGAAAGCGCGAAAAATTGTGCATAAATTTACCATGACCATGGACAACAGCAACGACAACAACAGCAACCGCAACAACAACATTTTGCTTGTTTACGAGCAACACTTTGTTGTTATACCCTTCATGCAAAGAGTTCTTGGACTTCTCTAAGCTGCGGCAGCACAATATTTATTCTATAAAATTTTAACGGAAATTTCAATAAAATACTTTAATGTTATATCTTATAAAGATTTACTTTTATAGTAATATATAGTTTTGTGTGCTTCTTTTAAACAACTTTTCTTAACATAAAGTTTTAGTCTATAAAATACTTTCAGAAGCTACAGTGAAATATATGTAATTGAAATATATATATGAAATACATAATTTCTGATCTTTTTTAATTCACGGGAAATTTTGCATGAATAATGATATTTATTTGTATATCTCATTATGTTACTGATTTAATTGAGCAAGTTTGTATTGTAACACCAATGCATTGTAAACAATTTCATTTTATTCTTTTTTGTTGATTATTTACTATTTGATTATTTGTTAGCATTTTTTACTTAATGAAAACTAAATTTTTAAATTAAAAACCAACTGTGAACTTACATTTCAAAGAATAATAGCATGGATATTTACATTTTTTCAGAATTAAAATTTTTACATTTCATAATGCAGTAAGAGGGCGTGTCTCTAAGTTCCAAATACTCATGCTTGATATTGGTGAACCAATTTTCCTATGGGAAACTTGTAACTTTGAAAAGATTATATGAAATTTCGTTCCACATCAAACTAAAATCAGAGTGTGCAAATTTCGGTGTGGCAAATATAAATTCCTTTCCGTTGTTTGTTGTGGTTGTTCTTGAGTTGTTTTCTTGCCCATATGCCGGCGCGATGACACTTAACAAATGATCGCATAAGTGCACACAAAACGCACATTGCAGTTCAGGCTGAGAATGGGAATGGAACTGAGACTGCGACTGTGACTGAGTCTGGTACTAAGAGAGAGAGAGAGAGAGCGAGATGGGGCTGTTGGATGGTGGCTGGTGGTGACCATTGATTGGGTTGTTCCTGTTGTTGCGGGATGTGGTGACTGTGGCCTTTTGTGTGGGCAAATAGTTGAGTGCTATCACTGCTCAGCCGGCATATTTTGTATCACAACAAATCGTGAGGGTATGGCAATGACTAAAGTACGAGAGTGTCGAGAGTCGTGTGTCGAGTGCTGCAAGTTGCAAAGTGTTGCATGTGGAAATGTTTACAAAATAAATGCGGCACTTGAATTAGGCAACATTTGTTCAGGTTTGTGGCCAAGTGGCAAGTTGCAAGTTGCAAGTTGCAAGTTGCAAGTTGCAAGTGGTAAGCTTTCTTTCGCACAACAAAAAACTTATTAAACTCAATCTCAATCTTTTTAATCAAATTAGTAGAAATCAGCACTAGAGAGTGAACCATTCCACAAGCATCTCTATACAAAATTTGGAGGAGTGGAACCTCACGAGCAGTCGGTGCTAGTGCGTTGGCGTTTTCTCGTTGGCCCGATCCTCAAAAGAGCCAAAAAGGCGCAAAGCCAATGTTGGCAATGGCATTTGTTGCCGTTGCTACACCCACTTTTTGGTTAAAGGGAACCTTTTGTACTCGTACCGAGCACCGAACAGCGAGCCTAGCTTCGCTCTTTCAGAGTCAAAGTCGAAGTCGAAGTCGGAGATGAAGTTGCATTTGGCACATTAAGACAGGCTTTTAGTCTTTCAGTCTGGTCTGGCATTTGAACTTATTGCCACAGTTGGCCACGCTGTCATAAAAGCAGCCAAGAAAACTCCGTAGGTTGGCACCTAAACCTAAACTGCACTTTGGCATATGGGTAGCAGTGAAGTTGGCTAATCTTTTTGCAGTGGGGCTAATCTTTCTTCAACTATTACTGTTCATCTCATTATGAAGTATGACATTAATTTCCTTTGCATTTCTATTAAATTCAAGTTTCTTTAAATGTGTTATTTTTGCACCCCCTTCAACTTTATCTTTCTCTAAGCCTCTGTTCCTTATATGTTAACGGCTTGGAACAAAAGCCACAAAACACCGAAAAGAAAACCAAGTCGCACTCAATGCCGAGTGCCCTTTGGCACTTTTTCTTCAGCTACATTGCCACGTCTTCGCTGATGATGGTTCGAAGCCCCTTCTTGGCACCCACAATGTTGCCGTTGCCGTTTCCCGCTGCCATTCGATTGGAAATTGGAGAGTGGGTGAAACCTCAGCTTGGCCTGTTGAAAATCCTTCAGAGCGTTACTAATTAAAATATCAACATTTTAAGAGGCGTGGCAAATGTGTTAAATTGACTTTTCTCTCGGGTGGTTTTGACAATCTCCTGAAACACAACTTTGCATATTTCGTGATTGGATCATTTGTGGCTCGACTCCAGGTCAAAGTTGCCAGTTGCATTTCATGTGAATGTCGGATGTCAATGCATCAACTAATTAACCTGCAATTAAATATTTTAATAGCTCTCTTCCTCCCATTCTCCCTCTCACGATTTCTTGCTTAATAAAGCCCTCTTGCACTAAGTATAAAGCTACAAAATACGTGGCGTTCAAATGAGGAGCGCGCCTCATTAAAGTGCGCATCGTCTGCAGGGCTATTACCAAAAGACTTTTAGCAATTGCAAGCCAAAAAAAAAAAGAGAACCATCTTTTTTTTAATTTTAAAAGATGGTAGCTTTTGAACTTATAATAAGCCGAAGATCTTAATGCTCTGTTAAAAATTGATATGCATTGCTTAATCAATAAATTTGTATTCTAAAAATATAATATTATGTTTTGCATGTTGTTATTCATTTAATTTTTGAGATATTTAATATAGTGAACTTCTATATTTGATTTTTAGCAAACTTGACTTTCTTTGAATTTCTGCTAATATTTTATTTTAAATATGTTTTAATGCTTATATGCTTCCATTTAAATATTTTCATGTATGTATATACATATGTAATATGTATTTTTGATATTCCTTTAAGTTTTTCAGTATCTAATTTTTTAATCCAAATGCTTACACTATAATTAAATTATATTATGCGGTATTATTCTTATCTTTTCTTTATTTTTAATAAGTAAATTTTCGTTAATTTGACCAATTTTGTTTTAATCACAATTTATAATTCTTTTTCTTTTGATTTTGTTACATGTTTAAATTTGTAAAACAAATCTAGTTTTATGCTGAGCATTATTTTAAATAAATATTAAATTTAGTTTTAACTTCTTACACTTTATAAATAAATCATTTTGTTGAAGACAGACCTCAATTTAATAGATTTAACTATAAGATAATTCAGTTATTTGTCTCAAATTTCAAATCCACTGAGAAAAAAAACTTTCTCAAAATCATAGTCAACTTAAAATAATTAAATCAAAATTTGTCGTTTTTCATATAATTATCTCCTAAGCTGGATATTTTATATATTATGTTCAACAACAATTTTCTTATACTTGATAAAACTGAACTGTCATATTTGCTAATGAATAACACGCTAAAATTGATTAGATTGATATCTTGATTTTGTATTTTGAAAATAACTATGTATTTATATAGTAAATGTGCACGAATAGCGATGAATTATTTATTAGTTGCATGTTGGATAATGTAGTCAATGCTCCCCTCTTTGTGGCTATGTAACATACAATATAAATACAGCGTCCTTCTGGGTCTCCTCATCATCGTCGCCGTCGTCGTCGTCGTCGCTGTGGTTGCTGACGTCGCTGCGCAAGGGCCGCGCATGCGCTGAACACATGCCGTGGGCAGTGGTTGTTGTTGCTGGTTGTTGCTTTGCCACTGCTGCAATAAACGTCAAAATGCGGCCCATTGCTGTCCATTTCATCAACGTGTGAAATAAATCACTCAAAGTGCTGCAGATCCATTAAGGGCACCAGCAATGAGCAGAGCAGCAAGCAGCCAACTGAGGGCTGGGAGCAGCCGTTGACGCGGCGCAGCTTTGCCGCCACATCGTCGCGTTGCGTCGCGTCGCGTTGCTTTTGTGGTAAATACATTTTTAGCATTTTGTCTGCTGATACCTTTGGGTGTTGTACAAGACGGCAACTGGCTGCAACAATAAAGACGCAAGCACAGGCAGCATGCCACTGGCCACGCTCAGCTCCTCTTTTTTTCGTTTTTTGTATTTTGTTTCATTTTTTTGTTCCTTTATAATGCTGTTTTTTGTTGCTGTTTGCTGCTTGTTGCTGCAGTTGTTGTTATAGTTGGCCATGTTTGTATCCATTGGCCCATTGCATGTTGTTCACCTTTTGCAATTTCGTTTCATGTTTGGCTTTGCAACTGCCACTGTCTGCGTTTTTATGATATTTTCTGGCGTGCTACGCGACTTGCCTGGGCACATGCAAAATTCCAAATTACATTTCATTGCTTAAATTCAATTAACGGTAAGGCCAGAGAGATGCGCGAAACACTCGTATTTGCAAGCAAAATAAAAACAACAACACACACAAATAACGAGTGTGCATTTATTCTCAACGGCATCTGAGCCATGGCTAAAGCCGAGAGTTGGCCATTAACTTCACTCTGAAGCTGAACGTAACACATCTCATCTCATCCAGACTGAAGGCAAGTCAAGGAACAATCAACAAACAAGTAGCCGCCTGGCGAGTAGGTAAACAGAAAGTTGATTCAAAGTTTCTGCCAAGTGCAGTTGGGGAAATGAATCCAAGAAACTAAAACCTGAGAAACGAGAGTGAGATATGTGTGCGTGTGTGTGTGGGTTGCCCATGGACCAAGGCTAACAGATTCAGTGACAAACTGGTTATTTAAGAAATCATATTTGCATTCCAGTGAAAGTGAAAGATAATTATTTCTTAGCTAAGCTAGCAGAAAATTGCATTTGCAGCCCTAAAAATTATGCTACACATAGCAAACTTGACTAATGTTTTGTACAATAATACTCTGTTAATTACTTCAGTTCAGTTGTACAAATAAACAGTAACTCTAAATGAAAGCAATTAATACCAGAAGCTAAGAAGAGTTTCATCAATCAAGCGACAAAGTTCAATCATTAGGCAAACTCCCTAGGGAGGTGAGAACGAGGTTTTGAAAATATTTTCAATCTATTGTTTGCGATTCGAAGACATTTTGTAATTTAGTGTACATTGTCATTAAGTGCAACTAATTGCCTTAATTTGCAGAAAACAAACGCAATTATTATGCAGTTATTGAGGCATATAAATCGTTTAGGAATTCTTTCGACATAATTAGTTTGAATGTCCCACACACACACTCACAGAAAACACAAAAGGGCATAACTAACAATTAAGCTCGCATTGCTCTTACGCAAGTTAACCGCAAAATGCATATTTATATGCTCATATGTACATTCATATATGTACATTCATATATGTATGTACATATGTATAGTTATATGTACTCAGATA
The DNA here is from genome assembly GCA_035046325.1 of Drosophila niveifrons. Taxonomy (NCBI): domain Eukaryota; kingdom Metazoa; phylum Arthropoda; class Insecta; order Diptera; family Drosophilidae; genus Drosophila; species Drosophila niveifrons. The sequence goes on along the minus strand of JAWNOC010000011.1, from coordinate 986,753 downwards.
TTTGTAAGCAAGTATGGCGCATAAATCTTAATTACGCTTCGTCGAGCGTAAATCATCATCAGCCACAGAGTTGCTGGCGAAATTGATTCATGCTCAGCAATTTCGCCTGAAACTGTTCAAGGCTACGTCGACGCATCTCTTAAGTTTAAGTAACTTTGACAATTCGGCGGCATTCTTATTTTCATTTTTATTCTTTGCATTTGCCTTTTTTATGACCCACAGACAATCTGACGACTTCAGCTTTGAGTATATGCTTAACCCATCGCGATGGGTAGAGTGCAAGATATTTTATAGCACACACTCATTGAAAACATTCCTCTTTCCATCTGTTTTTATGACAGATAATTGTGCACAGTAAATCAAACGAGAATCTCACAATACATGCAGGAAGAACTAATAAGCAAAGCAAATGAGGTGAGACTTAAAGGGGAGAGAGAAAAGAGGAGGTGGAGAAGGTGATCAGATATGACAACTCGTAAGATTTTCAATAAATTTCATATTCACGTATAAACGCATTGTTGGATGCATAATGGGTTAAGTCATCAGGCTTTTGTCTAAACTGGTCCAATTGCAAGTCATTTGATGTCAAAAAGTTCACTGCAATTGGCTTTATTTTTTATGGCGCTGACAATTTGCAATCAGCTTCGTACGCGGCTGCGGCTGCGACTGCGACTGTGGCAATTCAAAATGAAAAAATTTTTACAAGTTGTAAAGATTAAAAGTCCATTAGGCGTGCTAGGAGCAGCAAAGCACGTAGAACTTGTTTAGAGAGAAAGATACAGATACAGAATTGATAGAGCGACGAGAGACAAAGGAGAGCGTGGAGTGTGGAGTGTGCAACATGCGGCAACATCAGCATCGGCATCGGCATCCACAAAATCTCGAACATGGCAGCATCCATTTAAATGCGCGCAATGCAATCACTCAAATTGGCCAAAGCGCCGGAACGTGCAGATGGCAACCGCACGAATGGCTGAATTACATGAAATATTTTAATCCAAAAGATGCAGTTAAGTGCATCCATCAGCGTGTATTTAGTATTTAATAAATACGGAAGCGAGAACACGACTCGAACACGACTTTCCACCATTCCCATTGCCATTTGCCCATTTGGCTATTTGGCCATTTGCCTTTGACGCACTCCACAAACACACAGTCCCTAGTCGCAACAATATATGTATATGTGTATATTCTTGTACTCTTACTTACTTACTACATCCAACCTCGAAAGAGGTATTTTAATTTATTTAAATTTCTAGCTGCTCATATTACCGACTGCAATTTACGGACAGCAACGACGATGAGACAGCCTTTTGGTCTTCTCTCTCCGCTGGCCAGGCGCACACGACTCTTCCAAGCCTCAGAGTCTGCAACTGCTTTGGCCCAAGAAAAGTGAACATCCATTAGTTGTGCTAATGATGCGCAACCCACTTTGCCGCGTTCCACACCAACCAACCATCGAACCAAACAGCCAAACAGCCAGCCAGCCAGCACCTCTTTCTTCAGCTGCATCTTTTGGCTCTTCTTTACCGCCTTCATCATCTTGTCGCTGAGTGGCAAGAGTCCTGTCTTCGATGGCTTACTAGTGTGTGCTGTCCTGGTGCTTGGCGTGTGGACTTAGTTTGCTATTTTGCTATTTTGAAACGCATTTGCCTCGTTGGTTAGTTAGCTATGGCAGTGGCCTTTCCTCTATACAAGTGTGTCTACATCTATGACTAATGCAGAGCCAAAGAGACTGAAGAATGATGTACGCTTACAACATCATTGCCACTTAAGATGTTCGCTGAGAAAAACAGTCTCGAAATAATTAGCCCAAAATAAATGTAAACCAAGTGTAAATGAAATATAAGCTAAAGTGTTCTTCTTGACTATATTAAGTTTTGTTTCTAGTTTGAAAATCATAAATTAATAAAAAGTAAACATACACTGAAATTTAGCGAAAAAGTGTGCAGCAAGGATACATAAAAAATGATTGACCATATTCAACATAAACACTACAAAAACAAATTTTACTGAAAAATGTTTTTTTTTTTTTTTTTTGCGGTATATATGCATAGTTGATTATTACCAATTTGCATTCATACTTAATACTTATACTTAATTGGCTCTTGACACTCTTTCTGTAGATGCTGGGATAATATCAAGCCCATATTAAACTAATAAAATTAATTATTAATTCAACATGGACAAACACAAATTATTTGGTTCAAAAATGATTAAAATTGATTTATTTTCAATTTTTCATTAAATTTTCGTTAGAACTTAAAAGCAGCATTTTATTAGTTGTTAGGACTTGTTGCTTTTGTTGATCAACTTCAAATTTATAGATAAACCTGTAAGAGGAAAGTCAAATAAACATTGGTTATCTATTGTTAACAAAATTGTAAGCTCACCATCAATTGATTCAAGTACAATTCATATGGAATATGTCCGCTAATAGGATCAATGGCAACTGGCCACATTTCATCCATTTCTTCTTGTGTAAACGGCTCACCCTCTTCCATCATCAACTTGCCAAAGCTATCTTTAGTCAGATATCCTTTGTTTTCAAAATCCAATATCTTGAATGCTTCAAGAATTTTTTCAGGAGCAGCTGGCTCCATTCTATAAAAAATAAATTATATTCATATTCTTATATACTTATGCTCGATTGTGTGATACCCGTTACTAATTTTGAATAAAACACAATTCTAAAAATATAAAAATGAATATTCCGAAAATATACTAAAGTATAGCGAAGGCTATATTTGGTATATCGATATAGTACTACATTCAAAATATACTATAGATTAAATAATATACCAAATGAATATTCCAAAGAAATACTAAAGTATACCTTTATATACAAAATACAACACATAGAATACAAAATATACTAGATTGTCCGCCAAAGCAACTAAAAATCGACCACAGCAAAGCAATATTAAAAAAATATACCAAATAAATAAATCCAAATAAATAATAAATTATATCGAAGGTTATATTTGAGATATCAATATAGTTCCACAAAATATACCAAAAAATACAAAACATACCAAATTGTGATCCCAAGATATACAAAATTCAATCAAAAGTTACTAACTAGTACCATGATTTATAAATTAAAAAATAAATTCAACATCTATTAAATTATGCGCCACACTCACTTGCGTTCCATTAGCAACTGCGAGACGTGTGGCAGAAACTTGGTTAAATGCACCACGCCACTTGTCTCCTCGGTCTCTGTGGCTGAAATCACCTCATTCACCTCCTGTTCTGTGGGCACACAGCCCAAGAGACGCAACACGGTGCCCACTTCACGCACATCGATTAACTTGTCGCCATGATGATCGAAGACGCAAAACGCATCTGAAATGCGCTTCTCCAAATCGTTATTAACTGTGGATGCAGAGAATACATGTTATCTAGAAGATTCTTTTTTTAGGGAACTCTTGCTTACAGTCTAGATCCATTGATTGCAAGTCGAAGAATAAAAGCATAATATAAATTTGAGAGGAACTTTGAAGTACTGCTTGTTAAATCAATATTCGAGTGAAAATAATAAACAATTAGCAATGTTGCTAGGTGACAGTTGTAAAGAAAGAGTGAAAAAGATAAAGAGCGATAGATACTTTGGAAATATTAGTAAATAAAATTCTCAATAAATTCTGGGTGGCTCTATTGCAATATGGCCTTGAGTAACCCTTACCATATCTACTTTATAGGAATACGGAAGTAACCCCAACCATGCCATAGTTGTCAGCTGGTTGTGCTTGCAACAAGTGCAACATTAGATTTTGGTGCTGGGCTGACTTAAATGGAAAGCAGCAAGAAGGCAAATGCAATGTCTGGATTCGATTTAAAAGAGAAAAACTTGCAACTACTTCATTCCCGCTAATGCGTGTCTTGTACAACACGCTTCCCACTTGAGTCGCTCCGACTGACGTTCAAGTTCATTTTGCTGCAACTGCAACACGTACACACACTTGCATATCGGCTGGGGCATCTACTCGTACTCGTTGCCGCATGCCTCTGCTCTTGGTGGCTACTGCCATAAACACTAAAAGTGTTCGTCATTTGCTGTTCCAGATCCAATTAACCATTTTGATGCATTTGCCTCCATTAAGTTTTTCTCTCTCTCTCTCTCTCTCTCTCTGACTCTTGCTCCGTTTTTGTGTGTCTCTTTTTCTTTCGCCTTTTGCAATCCCTTTTGCTTAGGCTCTGCTTGTTGCCAATGTTATTGTCGTTGTTGTTGTTGTTACTGTTGTATGTGGCTGTTGCAATTTCGCTGCCTGACTTACAACGTGATCGGAAGTTTGTCTTGGCCAACGTCGACGACGTGTCCGTGACTGCAACTCCAGAGTTCTCTCTCTCGCATGTGTGCTGTTGTTGTTGTTGTTGTCTGTTGTTTGTTGCTTGAATGGTGTTGCTGTTGCTTGGTTAAGTACTTTGTAAATGTTGGCATGATTTAAGCCAGCTCTTAGTCTCTTTATTCTGACATTTACTCTAAGTTCGTCTATTAGGCATGCGATTAAAATTTAAATTGAAGTCGAGCAACCACAGCTTCAGCTCTATTCTCCTTCTTCGTCTCCGTCTCAGTTCCCGATCCTTCTTTTTTCTGTAGACCCTTGGGTAATTTTTCTTAAAGTCAACACGCCCTGTTTCGCCATCTCCTGCAGACTTCCGCTAGGCTATTTGCAAACTTGGCCGCATTTTGTTCATCTGTCAATTTCGACACCTGCCACAGACAGGACGGCGTGTTGTCAGTGCCTCTTTCGTCCACTTCCTGTGGGGTGCCACTTACATTGAGCCGATCTCAGAGCTCTGAGCTCTGACTATTGCAGCTCACATGTCTATGCATCGTAAAAATGATCTCATTAGGCTATTTGTGGGCTGGAATATCATTACATCTGGCCTTCTACTCGAGCTTTATAATTACGCCGGTAACATCTTTCGATCAATTTAAAAATTAATTAAAACATTCATGTGAAAAGCTATTTTCAATTATCGCCAAACTGCTGTTAATTGAAAAGATCTAAATTTTATTAAACTTTTTATTTTTCCTTGTCAGTTAAGTAAATTTTAGAATGGAAATCTTAAAAGTTTTCACTTAAATATTAAAGTTATCTTTTTAATAACTTAAGCCTTGACCATTTTAAATACACATAATTTTATAAACCGATTACAAACATTCTAAAATTGTAGTGTTAACTTACTCACAAACAATAGAAACATTCAAATAAGTTCCATTCGCATTATTTGCTCTTTTACAATTTACAATAATGATAAAAAAATAAAACAGCTGAAATATTTTTCCATTAATTCTCAATTAATACCAAAATACTTTTTCATTCACATCTACTGTTGTTCAATTTGAATTGCGATTGTCCCCGGTGTGCGTGTGTATGCGGATTGTGGTAATTAAATGGAATTTAATAAACATAAACATGCAAATAATGAGCGCTACCTTTCACAGCAGCCAATCGGAAAACTGTTCATAATAGATGGCCCAGAAACTTTTGTTGAATTAATTAGAGTAAAAAAGGCAGCAGCCAGACTGATGAACGCAGACGGACGCAGACGGCAACCACAGATTTTATAAACGACTTGGTTAAAAATAAAGAATTCAATTCAAACCAAATGATATGAAAGAATTGATTAATAATCATAGCGAAAACCACAAAAGAGCTGTTGCCCCAATGAATGCCACAGACCTGAGACTGTGACTGTGGCTGAGATTCAGACTGCGACTGAGACTGAGACCAAGACTGGGGGCTACGGACCAACAAAAGAGCTGACGCTGTGCGTCTCTCCATCTCCATCTCCATCAACACAGTTCCAACTCCATCAAGGCCAATTGGTTGCTTGACGTTGCTTGTGCCACAATTGTAAGCCTGGGCGCAGCAACCTATACACATGCTCCACGGCAGCATTTACTTTTTGTTGTTGTTGTTGTTGCTGTTGCTGCTTTTGTTCTTGTTGTTGTTGGTATTGTTATTGTTGTCATTGCTACTGCTGTTGCTGTTGCTGTTGCTGCTGTGCTCCACATTCTCCGCTGACTGGTGGCGAGCTGCGTCCAGTCATGTTGAGGTACTGAGACGATAGAGATGGAAATATTGTAAATATCAATACAAATTAAAAATTGATTTTAACAATAAAATATTGAAATTCTTGACCATATTATTTCATACAAATAAATAAATAATAACTCACATTTAAGCAACATTTAGATATTGAACCAATATCTTATACATCCATTCTTGAATTTTTTAGTTATTTAAAAAAAATATTTCATTTTATACAAAAATGAAAAATGCATATCAAAGTTTGATTTCTAAAATTATAATATGTCAATGACATATATACAGATAATTTGCTTAAAATGTCTTTAGTTTGTTGTTTTATTTTATTGTTGTCTTTTTTATTACATCAAATTTAAATATTTAAAATTAGATTATACATTTAAAATTTAAAATTTTAATTTTTAAATAATAAAAAAGACAACAATAATATAAAACAACAAACTAAAGACATTTTAAGCATTTTCTTAATTCATTTTTGTTCTTAATCTTTTTTTTTTCAACAAATGCGCTCAGAAAGCACGTTGATTTTAGAACTTCTGAGAGATTATTAACTGTAATGCATTATTTTGAAATCTTTTAAGCTTCATCGTTTTATATTACATCAAAATAAAGTAATCACAATTTAGAAATTTTAAACTACAAGAAATTTATAAAATAGTATTTTATTTTCTTCATGCTTCCTTTGAAAATAGATTCACAGAAGACGCAAATATGCACAGTATCTCGTAGTCGTGATTGATCTTAAATTCTTAGATTACCGTGAGTCGTCTCTTCAGTGAATATCATATACCGAATGTGTCGTGTATTTGCGCGTGTCACGACACGCTTGCATCTTTAGTGGGCAGCGAGTTGACTTGACTTTGATTCAATTTCCATATGAAAACATCGATTTGCGTTTGTGCGCCCGCGTCGTCGTAATCAAAGTGTTGTTTATGGAACACGTCCGGCGTGTTTTTATTCTCTTTTGTTGTTGCTGCTGTAGCTGTTGCTGTTTCGCTTGTTGGCTTGGCTAAAAATTGCTCACGGCAACAATTGCGAGCCTTGTCTGAAAAATATGTAGCCGACCATTACATTTGCCTATTGCACGGACACACACAAAGACGAAGAGGAAGAGTAAGAGGTATGAGTGTAAGTGTAAGTGAGAGAGAAAGAGATTAGAGACCCAGACTCAATGCTTAAGCAAACGAGCACACACACACACACAACATATATATAGACGGTCCGAGTTATGATTGAGTTCTAATGAGTTGAGAAAAATGTATCAAGGAAAACCAGTTCCCGGAATCGCAATTAGATAAGTGGGTTTCATGCCTCAAACCGTGAACTACAAGAAAGCGCAACAAGCGAAACCAACAATTGTTCCAAGCTGGGAGCAACAAGCTTGTGGCCGGCCTGTCAGGAAATGGAAATTGTTTTTCCATCGAACGGCGAACGGAGAACAGCGAACATCGAAGAACATACAATGTACAACGGGCTAACAAATGTGTAGCACATTTTCTATAATCAGGCGTTAAAAATATTTTGCAATTTAATTTATTTCGTTGGGTTCTGCGCACTCTTGGCTAAATTACCATATCAACTCCGGGAAAACTTGCTAAACTGGTTTTTCTCTCTATCTCTGGTCTGAAGAGAGTCATGAGTGGAAATTTGCAAGCTTGATTTTAATGTTGGAAAGTCAGGTGTAAAATTTATCAGCTGTTTTTTATTTTGTATATAACTCTATATGCAAATTCGCTTTATTACTTCATTAACTGCAAAGAAAAAGCAATTTATTGGTTGGTACAATAAAATGATAGTGTTTTTATAAAAACCTAACTAATTTGGACTACTTTATTTTCTCGTCTTTTTCTGTGATTCATTATTCAGCATTCGTCACAAACATCTTGGACATTCACTCAAAGAGAATGCCAAAGCTTTTTGAATTTTTTATCATAACCCAAGTTGCTCTATTACTATATTAAATATTCAACAATATTGGCCTATTATCGTTCAACCCAATTCCACTTTAGTCATTATCTAGCCATAGAAATGCCTTTAAGCAATTTTCTGCACTAGTTTACCTTTCGATTAATAGGCGTGAAATATTAATGCCCTGAACACGCCTGGTAGCCCGTTAGGCTCGACGACCAAAAAAAACTAAAAAAAAAAAAAAATAAAAGGGAAAGGTCTCGGTTCCAACTGCTCTTCAAATTAATTGGTTGCCGCGCTCCCTACTCTTTACTTTCTAGCTATCAAAATGTCTACGCCCTAATGTGCGTGCCTTTCCAATTACGAACCTCAAAATCGGAGTCAAAGTCGAGGTCTGAGTCCAGCCCATCATTAGCTTTACCTTTACTAATGATTGTTTGGCACTACAACTCGGGAAACTCGGGGCGCTGAGAACTTTACTCTACCTTCATTTCATTATTTTTTCATTCTTTTTTGTTTTTTTTTTTGAACCCGAAAATATTTCGCATACACATTATGTGGTAATGGATTCGGCGGTACTTTGATTTCAGCTGAACATATTTATTTACATATATTTTCTTTTTATTTTTTTGTTTTTAAGTATTACAGTTCGTATGTGGCTGACAGCCAACAAGACAATAAATCAATAATTATTGCAAAATAAGTTCCAGTAAAGAGTACGAAGAAAAAAAAAAACACAGAATCAAAAAAAGATAAATTACAACGTTGTTGCAGGCGTATGACTTAATTTGCCAATTTGAACGCCAAAGGCTAAAGCGTACTTGCTTCTTGGCCAAAAAAGGCCAGACAGCTGGCCAGTTCCAGCGAACGCTTTAAACGTCAATTTCCGTGCCAACTGCAAACTGGAAACGAATGGCAAACAGACAGTGCCTGACTCTTGTCTTATTAAGGCCCCAAACCCAACGCGTGCTCGAATGGAGGCACAACAAGAACTGCATTAGGCAGCAGCTAAATAAGAATTCTATTATAATCCATGCCACACAATGTGATTAACTTGTTGACCCTGTCCAGTGCAAACAATTCAAAAGGCTTACCAAAAAAATCTAGAACGGATTTCGTGGCAACAACAAATGCCACTTTGTCGGATCCCTCACAAGCCAAAAAGCGCAGCCAAAAACCGCACACACTTTCGTGCTTTGTGGTATATTTTTATGCAAACACAACTGCGGAATTGGCATTCGTTAGGCGTTGCTAATAATTGAAAAGCCACCTCAAAAAATCCAAGTTCTCAATCAGACCGCAAAAGTAACTGCACACGAGGGGTGAACTGTTGCGGATGCTGCAGCCGCTGCTGTTGGCCGTTGGTTGTTGGTTGTTGGCTGTTGGCTGCTGGCGACGCAGTGGAATGCAGCATCGGATCTTGGACTGGGCACCTGCATGTGCCCAGAGGAGGCGGCATAAGCTTCGAGACTTTTGTCGGCAACTGCGCCACACAGTGGTCCACGTGCTGATTGTTATTTGGCAAGATTATGAAATAAATCATTTCCCTTTCTTTGGAAATCGATGGTAATTATGGTATAACTTCTCTTGAATTTAAAAATAAATAATTAATTTTGAAATACGTCAGAGTATACATGTTTCTTTAATTTGATTACATTTTTATATGCAATTTCTTTGCAATGTAATGACATTGTTATTGTAAGTACTTAAGAAATAATTTAAATTAACCGTCACCAATCTATTGCTGTACTTTAAATGAACAGAGAATTGGTATTATTCAAATTATTAATTTAATTATATAAGAAAATAGAATTCTATTATATATTATGTGGGATTGGTTTTATGTTAATATTTATTTATTATTTCATAAGTTTAATCCTTAATTATTATTGTATTTAGTTTATTTATTAATTTAATTATTAGCACGTCTTGCTCTTCTCGTCGTCGTCACAAAAGTCATCTTCTAAGTATATTCTATCGACTTCCTTCTCAATCGATACTCCTTCTCAATCGATACTCCTTTCTTTATATCATCGATACTCCTTTCTTCATATCATCGATAGGGGGATAGATTGGCGTTGCCAGACTCATTCCCACAATTATATTATAGAATTCTTAAGATAGTTGCCCAAACTAAAATAAATTTTCATATTTCGATTCTGGTTATTAAATAAATTTTGATTTAGACAGTGAAAACTAAAAAAAAAAATTATTTTGTCTTATTTTGTGTGGAATACCTAAAATATTTGTTTAAACAGCTAAAATACATCGTATTATTAATCTATTTTTAATTAATGTTAATGGAATATTGACGACATTTCAAAATATGAAATTAAAATTTTTTGGTTTACACAAATTTTTAGCTCACTGAAATTTTTTTTCGAATAACCTACCAATTTTCAATTACGTTTTCTTATGAAGTGACAAGAGAATGTCGACCGTTAGTGTCTGGGCTAGAAATATGTCTCTTCACACTTATGAATAAAAATATCATGTTAATTAAAGGGAATTAAATAGCGTATTAGTTCATTTTAACAAGGATTTTAAAAAATAAATTAAAAACATGTTCAATAATATTTAATAGTCTTAGTTAATGTTATCATAAATTTGTAAAAAAAAGTGAAATATTAATTAGTGATTCAACAAGCTTCAAACCAGTGTGCCAGCTGTCCGGACATGTTCATTTTCACTGACAGCTTTCGCTGCTGATTTGCCGGCAATTTATAGAAAATTTACTTGACATTGCAATTGGCAAAATGAAATGAAATTTGTATTTCAGGATCGCACACACAATGCGAAAAAATTGAAAAGTGGAAAAATTGGTGGAAAATTGATTTCGCTAAAGCATGACAATCACTCGACGACTGCTTCGATGCTAGGTGGTTCGCCTGGTTCGGTTTTGGGCCTTACGCTGCAAGGCACACGCCCACCAAAATTCATAGTTACAGCCACGAATAACCGTTACTCGTGTAGCTCCAACTGATTCATGACTTAATCACTGGCAATCGGTAGCAGCGTCTTAAAGCCAAGACAACTCACTGGCTGCACCCAAAAAACGATAGAAAAAAACGGCTTTATCAGACTAGCCAAATGGAACACAGACAGTGGAGTCAAGTCAACAACAAAGTCGAGTGAGTGGCTTGGTGGCTGGAGGCACTAAGACAGCAAACGAACCACTTGGTTACTCTCTTGATGTGCTGCTCTGTACGTGGCATGGCAATTGATTGTTTGCTCCATAACTGCAGGACTTGATTAAGACTGGATTCTCTTTTGCCCAACCATACTATGTATACTACTCTGGTAGTCAGATACTATATACTATATATTTTGGCAAATTTTCACTTTTGTTTTGACCGCAGTAAAACAACAGCTAACATCCGTCAAATGCGGTTTCTGCTGACTAACAGACTAGCTGAGTGACGTGCAACCGCAGCTTCCACAAGTCATAAACAACTGTTAGAGATTTGCGATATGTGATATGCGATCTGCGCATGCGCAACGCTGCTGCCAAGTTATAAAAGTGTAAATAAGGTAATTAGTGCTTCCGGGCATAATCATACCAACCAAACATGACGTTGACGTCTCGTTTCTCCAACTCCAACTCCGACATCCACTTCAAGTTGAAGTCAATGCTGTAGCTAGCGCACAGTGGGCAAGTTAAGCTATAATATGATTGAAAATTTTAGCTAAGGCTGTTTATGTATTTCTAATGATAAATTAAGAATGTATTGTGTTATGGAAGGTTTATAAATGAAAGTATCAATCTTTTTCAAAAATATTTAATTTTTTTTTAAATTGTAATGATATTTATAATCTACAAATTAAAGTTTCCGAATTTTTCAAAAATATGTAAAGCATTTTTTAAGTTTTAGTAAATCACTTGATTAGTATTTTAGATGTACCACAATCATACTTAAATTCAACAGGTGTGGCAACTCCTAACGATAGTCCTATCGATTACAGCATCGAAGATCCTATCGGTTAGAGGCACGAATATCGAACATGAGGAGATACAAAAAATCACCGAGTGACGATGCAAGAAAAGGCAAAAAGTGTTAATGACAAATTGGCATTTACAATCATATGACGATTTATTATGAACATTATTTTAACGAACTACATTTAAACAAACCAAAGAAAAATTTTAAAATAAACTATATAAAATTTGAATAAACAGAAATGATATTCATATAATCAATTTCATATACATACATTTTTTTTATAAATTCTAAATTATTTATTTAAAAAATCAGCGAAAATTTGCATGTAAGTTGTAATTTAATTGTTTGTAATTTATTTTTCAACGTACTGATAGTTCGGCCCAGGGTGAGGTACTCTCTTGATTCGTTTGTCTCCCCACTGATCTGCTTATATTGTTCTCGCAATCTCTTTCTTTCTCTTTCGCTCTTTCATTTTCTATCTCTTACGCCATTACGCTCGAAGTTTGATTCATACACATGTGTGTGGACTTCATGTTGTTGTTGGCTGAGCAGCTAACGAACTGACGAAACGCGAGCGGCGCTACAAGCCGCAACAACGACATTGTTACGCTTCGACGGCAGAGAGGAAGCCGCTTTAGCTTCAGCTTCAGCCTTAGCCTCAGTGTCAGCGCAGGCAGCCGGCAATTGCTGATAAGCAATAAAAACAAATGGCTAAAGCATGGCCAGAGATCGTCATCGCCATTCACATCCATATCCATATCCATATCTGCAGTCAAAGCCATAGACAGTATTCGCCTCTGTCTGTCAGCCAATAAAACTTGTATTACTACACACATGTCTGAACACTTACACATATGCTTTAACACACACACTCATGATGATTCGTGTCGATGGCTTGTTCTCGACTTGGCGCAATCCATTACGGCTTTAAGAATTAGCTAATTTCGATGGCAGTTAATTGGCCAGATGAATACAATGTGTGCTCCAACAAACAAGATAATAAGCTGCCAATAATGTGGATAGTTGGACAACATTATTTTATTTTTTATTGATTTCCTAAGTGTTTTTTTTTTTCAAAGTTCAAGAAATACATTCGTTCATTCCGAAATTTAGTATTTCCAATTTAGACTTAATCAGTTAGCAAAATTTGTGATAAGTATTTTTGCTATTTTAATTGGTATTAAAGTATGACTTTAATTTGAATTATAAAAGCCAAAATCTTAAATCTCATAGAAGTGCTCTTCCACATTATGTTTTTAGCATAGAAGTTTTCAAATGGATTATTGATGCACTTGATTCAATAGTCATAACATATTGATAAGCTACAGTGCAAAATAGGTCCCAATTTCATCTCGCGATTGTCCAAGTCAGCTTTTAATCATGATTCGATTGATGGTTACATACACACAGTTTATATGTAGATTTAATATGTATTATGGCATTTATTTCCTCAAACTATTTGCGTGTTTGCAGCTGACACTTTAATTATAGCTGTTTGTTTTTCGACCATTTCTGCTAGTTAAATTTCAGTTTATTTTGTTGTTGATTATGTTGTAGCGGCTGCTTCGTCGTCATCGTCGTCGTGTCGCTGTTTAAAAATTAAAACATGATTTGTTGTGCTTAAAATTTAAATTTCCTCTCTTTTTTCGACTTTTATTTTCAAATTAATTAACTGAAAACTACTGTTAACTGGCCATTGTATTCATTTTGGACATAGAAAACGTGCTATTTTGATGGATTCGTTGTATTGTTGTTGTTGCTGCCTTTTGCTGCTGTCAGTGGCAGTGGCAAAACATTTACCAGCCGCATAAGCGGTTTTATTTGTGCCTCTGGGTGCCGCCTTTTGTAAGCACAAAAGTTACCTTATAAAGCATCTATAGAACGCATCTTTTAATTACTCAATTAGCAACGAATTGTCGAGATTTTGCAAAAAATTCTATGATGTGGCAAGTGCAAAGTCTATGCCACTCGGCTGTGCGGCTAATCAAAGGGCGGCTAATTAATACAGCAGTTATTTGTTTGGACAACTTCGGAAATTTGTTTTGTTATGTTTATACATCATCTGAGTGTGAAATTTAATCAGTGTGCGACCAGATTCATTTGAATTTATTCTGTGCTTTTTTTGTGTGTGTATATCGATATTAACTCGAAATCGAAATTGTTTATTAATTTTGATGCCCAATTTATTTGCCTAATTAGCATATTCCCATAATTTTGATAAAACAATTTGTAGTCGCTTGGCAGCAATGCCAAAAAACAATGAATACGCGACAGCGAACACATTTTTATGTCCATTTCATTAACTTGCTTTGCGTAATTTATGTCTATCTACTCCACTTGCTAACCTTGCCGAAAAAGTATCTTAAATAGGGTAGATGAAGGCTATAAGTGCTTCTTTCTTTAACTAATAAAGGAGCTAAAATTGCATACGAAACCGAGTAAATACAAATGTATTTATGAGTTTGTAAATAATTACTTATTCTATTTAATAGTTACAATAAAATAAATATCTTCGAATGTTTGTTTTAGATATTTTATTATATTAGAAAATAATGGTATTAAATTTTTAAAAACAATTCTACATATCTTCATTTAAAGGGTAAACAATATTCGGCATTATTCCAAAATTAATCGATGCTTTTTGCTGATTTAATTGTGTGTCGACTTTGCCATTTCGTGTGTCGCCCCGTCCGTTCAAAGTCCCATAAATTTGCAGTTTTATCTTTGGTCCAAGATCTTCGTCAACCTGAGCATTTGTGTTGATTCTCATAATATGCTAATTAAAATTTGTGTGCTATTTGGGATGCCGTTCAAGTGACTGACGAGCGCCGCTTTGGCTTTGGCTCAATTAAACAATATCGACATCTAGTTTTGTCCAAATTAGCATAAAATTTGTGGCTGCCTCTTCGCAGTGGCGATGAGCTAACAAATTGCGTACAAGCATTTATCATGTTATTGCTTTGCCTGAACAACAAATAACAAATATATATTTCAAATAGATTTTTATTTAAATAACCGCGATAAGGCATCGCCCCCCTTCCGAGTTCAACAAGTTTTCGACAATGCATAGTCGTAAATTTTACTTTTGATTTCCCAAAACATGACTGAGTAGACGAAAGTGGTTGAACTAGCTGGATACCCTGTAGAAAGTAATGATTGAGTGAAGATGCAAATATAAACAGAGGCATCAGACATCAATGAATATGCCTTGAGCTGATTATATCCTATGTACATGTAATATGCCCTTCACTGCTGTGTTGAACACAAGCAAACAAATGACAATCTCTAATGTCAAACAAAACTTGCCGCACATTGGTCAGTCGACAACTGTCTGGCAATGTTTTGTGTTTATCTTATACTGCTGATCAATATAGCATAATACTCGATATTTATTTGACACTTTTGTTGTCTATTTGCATTGACTTCGATTTCGCACACAGTTTGCTTGTCGGCGTCGTGTATTGCAAATTATTTTATTTATGCGAATTTGGCTTGCTGCGCTAACAGCATTTCATTTAAATGTTAAATACGTAGTTTAATTAAGTTGATTTATTGTGGGTGCCCCTTTGATTTGTGCCTCGATATTTGCATATTGCATGTGTCGTTCAGTTCGCATTAAAGTTTAATTTGCAATTTGAAGTCAATTTGCAGCTCTTATTGAAATTGATTTAAGCTAGATATGTATTTACTGAGACAGCATGTTATCTAAAATATTTAATTTATTGCAATTGTTTAAGGAGGCAGTATTTATTTGCAGTTAGAAAGCTACATTCGCATGTTCTCAACTGTGAGATACGTGCTATTATGGATATGAGTAGTGGTATTATTATAATAAAATATACCAAATTCATATACTATCAAAACAATAAAATATACAGAAAGTGACATTTAGTATTTCTATAAACTAATACACTAAAATGTACCAAAGATTATATAGTATGTTGACATATTAAATTATACCGAGAGTTATATTTAGTATTTTGATATACCAAATATAGCATATTTGTATTGTGATATATAAAATATATACTTTGGTATCTTTTAATATTTTTAGTATATTTATTCAGTATAATTCCAGAAATTTGCTAGAATTTCCAACATGTTATGATGATTCAGAATATATGCTATAGAGTTTATCGGTTTGGAGGCACAAATTTGGAATCGAGGGTTATAAGAACAAGCCTTATTTAGATTGAGTTTAAATTCGAATGTTGTTTTTTTTAATAGTTTTAAACTACATGGAATTCATTTTTAATTTTTGTCTTACTCATCCGTTAAAATCGCATCACTAAAAGCATTCTTCAGTGCATTTTAGAAATCATAAAAAAGTGCGTTTAATTTATTTAAATTGTCCATAATTACAGTGACTCAAGTGGGCTTTTGAAAAAGACAATAAAGAAAGAGAACAATTTGTAGCTTACGACCGCTCGGAATACTCATTCAGTGTTACGCACAATTTAAGGCAGTTAAACAAATTTATAAGAAATATGGAAGATCGCATTGATATGATATGCAGAGCAGAAGCAGAAGCCAGCTGCTGCTCTGTGTAAGAAATTGAAAACGCAAAATAACAACTCAAAAATTTATAACTGTGGTCCCTGATCATAGCAATTAGTGTGAGTTTGATTTTCTTCGTTATGCCTAAAAAAAAAACTGAAAGTGTTCTCAAGCTGAAGTGGAAGTTAAAGTTGAACTCGAAGCTGAAGCTGAAGACCGAATGAGCGTAGCTAAAAGCTGCCGACATTTTTGAAATGTTGCAGTTGCAGCTGCATGACGTCGCTTGGCCACGGGCAGGCCGCAAGCTAGAGGTTCCAAGCTGCGGTTGGGACAGTTAATTGGGGGCTGTCTTGTGGTCACACGCAGCCATCGGAGCAGCCTCAGCGGCAACAGCTATAGCAACAGCAACAACGTTTATAATAAAAGCTGAAGAATGAGTAAATTAAGAATTATGGCTTTGGCATGCAAATTCAAAATTTCCGATACACAATAAATTACTTAAGAGCGGCGGCCACCCGAAAAAAAATAAACCTTAACAAAAGAGCAAACAACTTGAATTCGAACGAATCCTACAGCAGAAGTTTTTGTTCATCTTTCAAATCTGCAAGCTTGTGAGTTACGATTCAGTTTGCAGTTTGTCTGGAAACCTTGAACTCAGACTATGCCCAGAAAATGAAATGAATAAAAAAAACAACAACATATATAAAGGTCAGACATTTGCATTCACGTGGGTGGGCCCCATGTGGTGTGGCTCTCACAACTAGAAGTTCAGTGTTCCGCAAACTTCTGAGGAAGTTGTGATTTGGTTGAATATAAATGTTGAGTAGCATGTGTTGATTTCAACATCCAAATTCATTCACTGCTTTTCAAAGAAAAAAACACAAAAAAGCGCAGATGACCTCCAACAAAAAAATACAGGCCAAGGGTATAAAAAAGGAATAGAATACTACAATTTCTCAAAATTGGTTGAATACTATTTGTTTGTTATGTGAAAATAAAATGTATCAATAAAGAAAAAATCAGTTGATTTAGAAAATGCACTATAAAGTATCAAAATAATTGTAAATATCCCAAAATGAAAATTAAATTAATAAAAGGACAGGAGACTAATAGAACCTTGTTAATTTTTACAAATTTATGAGTTGTTGCTTGGTTTATTTGGATGACAATCTGGTATATTTTCTACCAAATGGTACTATATAAATTTACCAGACTTTAGTATATTTTTAGTAGTTTTACTGTAATAAATGAAATAAAAAAAATATTAATTTTTTAATGTTTATGTTTAGAATTTGTCATTTGTAGACAATAATGTACGAAAATGAAACTAGACTTTTAGATTATATATCAGTTCAGCGAAACTGAGTGTGAAATGCAAAAGTCGAGCAGGAAAAATCTTTTAAAACGTCGAAGTTGATTAAAGCTGTTCAGCTTTTTAGTCATTTACATAAGATTCATAAGTAAATAAATTGGATTCATATTTGAATAATCATGAATTTTCTAACCAAAGTGCAATGCTAAATAACGAATTAATTGTGAATAGCTTCAAATTATTTATTATCGTTTTAATATCACAAAGTAAGAAAGATATCTACTCCCGTTTCGTTATAATTCTTTCACATTACAAAAACGACTTGGCAAAGCTTAAGCAGAATATGCAACTCTCTCGCTCGCTGCAGTGGCAAAATTAATATGACAAATTAAATGCAACTCCAACTTATGGCAGCAAACTGTTAAAAATCGTTAGAGGTAATATCCAGCAGGGGCCACTCAGTGGATATTCTCCTCCTCGTATCTGCTACCATTTACATATGCCAGGTGTGTGTGTGTGTGTCGAGTAGAGGTAAGTATTACAGAATGACTGCATCTATTTGCCCCACAATAAAATGATAAATGAATTTCAAACTGTGCGCGTAACTCAAACGGAGTTGTCCATCAGCCAAACTTGCATCAAAGCGTCTCGCGGGGTGTGGGGAGGGGTGTGTGTGTGTGTGGCAGAATGGCGGCAACAACAAGCTGCCGCCAATGCCATTGCCATTGCCATTTGGCTTCCAGCCTGGCCAGTTGAATGAGAGTCTGCCCAGCCTTGCAGTCAGTCTTGCAGCCTTGCCTCCTCTGGAATCTTTGCATTGCTCTTTTTCTTTCCCTCTCTCTCTCTCTCTCTCTTTCTTCCTCTTACTGTCTCACTCTCGTGTTTTCTTTTTTATTATTTCGCTGGCCTATTCGCCAATTTCAAGTAGTTTTACTAGCCGCAGCAAACCAACTGCGGCTAATATTGTAATTTTTCTCCTTAACTATGTATTTTGAGGGTCTCTTAGCTTTCCGAACAAGTTTGTACGCGTTAATATGTTTATTATTAAAGGAAAAGTGTTCCATTATTTATTTCTTTTCTTATTTTGCAACGAAGTGAAATAGATCAGAAATTTATCATCTTAGCTTAGACTTATTTTTTTGAAAAGAATTATTCAGAATTTTTCCATCAAAGAACATCCTTAAAATGTTTGTAACTTTGTCATTCCTTGAATGTAGATTGTGTTTTAATAAATGAATAATGATGAAATAAATTAATAAACTAATGTAAGCAAATCTTTTTAAATCGTTTACTATGTGAGACATCGAAATTTAAAGAATGCGATTATATCTTGAATGTGCTTCTAGCAACCGCAAAAAGAACCGCATAAATTTTTATTAGTTGAATAGTGTATTATTAATTCGTTTTGCGCTTTTTGCTTGTGTATCATTTTTCTTCTTTTATCTGGATGTTTTTTATTCATTTTTGGTGGCTTGCTTTCTTTGAATGGCTTTGGTTAGTGCTATTACCATTTCTATTATTGCGGCCATTATCTGGGAAAAGCTTTCCACGTCGTTGAACGGAGTTTTTTAATTACTTTTGAGCAGTGTCTGTTGCAGGCGTTTGTATCATGCGTGTTCATCATGCAACCAACTAGAGACAGAGAGAGAGAACTAAACTTGCAAACAGTATTTGGCGACCTGGCCCCGCTTGCTAAATCACGATCCTTTCAACTTTCAGTTGCAGTTGCGAGTTGCGATTTGCGAGTTGCGAACTGCCAGTTGCAAGTTTAGCTGATGCTGATGTGCTAAACGTGCAGTAGTCATTTTGCCAAACGATTGTCGATCAAGAGGCACTTAAAGTTGCAGTTAACAGAGTGCCGCAAACTTGTTGCAATTAAAGTACGTTCTTAGCCAGTTGACTACTGCTGTTATCAGGAGACCATAAATACGCGCTGACAGCTCAGCCACAAGTGTCAAAATGCCTGTCAAAAAGCCACCCACCACATGTCGAATCCATAAAGTTGATCATCAGCCAGCAGTCGTCGCCAGCAGTCAAGAGCTGCTGCTGTAGCATGTGTCAAAATTGCCGTGTAGATTTATGAAGTTGCCACAGTTGTTGGTTGCAACTTTTTTTTTTGTTTGTTCGTTTTTTATTCGTTTTTGGGGCCAAGCAATAATCGGCAGCAGCATCTATAATAAGCAGCTGTCGACGAGACACTTGAAATATGTGTATCTCGCAGATACAAAAAGCCGCACGTTGCATGTCTGTGGCGATGGCAGATTGCATGCAGTGTGCGTGTCTCGGTTGAAATGCAATAAACTATCAAATCAGTTACTCAATGCACTTTTCAATTAAACTGAAACTGAATTGAACTGAACTGCACAAGGTTATGGCAACTAGTTGCTACTAATTTGAATTTGTGTCTTGGCCAGGTGTCAAGTATCTAAACTGGGTCAACACACCATTGAACTTCTAAACTGAATTAATCACCTCGCAATCCAACAACAGCAACAGCAACTGCAATTCCAATTTGACCAAAAACACTTTTTATTTTATTTTGCCCACTTTCTCAATGAAAGTCGCTGCGCATTACTCACGATTAGTGCACCAGGTGGCAACCTGATGGTACCTCAGTTTTTGGTGGTGCCTCAGTTTTTTGGCCAAAATAGCCAACACTCAGCGTTCTGCTGGGGCCTGGCCAAAAGTGCTTTGAGCAATGCGCAATGTGAACTTTAATGGTACAATTGACTGACAGTCGTTTGTCGCACTTTCCGTGCATGCTATTTACGACCAAATGAACGAGTTGCACACACAATTCAAAACATTCTTCGCTCGTGGCACAAACGAATGTGACTCATGCGCATTTTAATATAACTTCAACGCACTTTTCGGGTTGTGTATCTTCCAGGCTATACTCTAAATGCGCAACATATTTCAGATGTATAGAAATTTTTGAAAATATACTAAGTTTGTGAATTAAAAATTATAATTTAGTATATTAGCATGCACAATTTTGCAAAAAAAACTAAAATATATAATTTAATTCTTTAAGATCGTTTAAATGTACTAGAATTTATACAACTTTAATATTGATACTTATAATGTGAATTAATTTTTTAATTCAATAAGCTGCAAACGAGTGTGCTCGACTGTAAGATACCCGCTACCTAATTTCAAAATGATTATTAAAATATAACAAATTATTATTACAATACAAAAAAAAAAACAAGTAAGAAAACTACAGTCGAGTGTGCTCGACTGTGAGATACCCGCTACCCCTTTTGAATAAAAGCAAAATATTGCGGTATTATTTTCAAAATATACCAAAAAAATACTGCAAAATACTAAAAATATACCAAATGGTATATTTGGTATAACGATGTGATACTAACATTTAAAATATACCATAGACGGCACAATACACCAGATTGTCGGCCAAAGCATTTGAGACCCCCCGTAAGTGGCCGTTTTGTCCCATACAAAAGTGTTTCTTTAATAACTTCCACAATTTTTATCTGATCGCAAGCAAATTTTCAGGAATCATAAATACTATTGTTATTATTATATATACCAAAATTCGCAGCTTTAACTTTAAAATTACGCTTGTTATTCGATTTTGTTGATTTGCGGGGGCGGAAGTGGGCGTGGCAAAAATTTGAAACAAACTTGATCTGCGTGCAAACATAACAAATGCTGTCGAAAAAAAATTATAGCTCTATCTCTTATAGTCTCTGAGATCCAGTGTTTCATACGGACAGACGGACAGACGGACAGACGGACAGACGGACAGACGGACAGACAGACAGACGGACAGACGGACATGGCTAGATCGTCTCGGCTGTTGACGCTGATCAAGAATATATATACTTTATAGGGTCGGAGATGCCTCCTTCTACCTGTTACATACATTTCCTGCCGGCACAAAGTTATAATACCCTTCTACCCTATGGGTAGCGGGTATAAAAAAGAAATATACTTAAAGCTATATTTCGTATGTTGACATACCATTATATTTAAAATATACCAAAACATACAAAATATACAAGACAAAAATCTTGAAAAATTCGGTATTAAATTTTTATTCTAAAAAAGAAACACTTTTATTAATAACTTGATTTCAAATTTTTTTTTTATTTTTTGGCAAAAATCGATTACCGTATCACGGCAAAACCTTTATTATATTATATTTTGCACATTATTATATTTAGTATTATTATCTAAAACAAACATTCCATATTGTACATGAAATGTAATATACTTGTATGTATGTCTTTCAGAGTGTTAAAAGTGCACAAATTGAGTCATTTCTGATAGCTAATTTTGTGATTATATTATATTAATAAAATAAGAGTAATTAATTAATATATATATAAGCCGATATACTTTTTAGTAAAAAGTAAGATTGCCTTTATTGAAACGTTTGTATTGCCAATAAAATATTGAAACAAGCCTAATCTTCGAAAATTTTCAGTCATTAGGTCATTTATTTGATTAACGAATTCGTTCTCAAAGTGTGCTTCACATTAGATCTTTCCACACGCAAACTCAGTCGCCCACTTTCGCCTTCGAATTGACTCGCTTTGCAGTGGGTTCGTTTAAGGTGCTTCAACAAAAAATGTTTACTAAATTCCACTTAAAATTAGCCAAAGGGCATGTTAACCTTCAGAGCTAGCTGGTAGCTGGTCGCACTTTAACTTCATTTTACACATTTACACAGCTCAAATTAAATTTGCGCGGCTTTCGCCCGTTTGCCCCATTTCCCCCTTGAGCACTCCTCAAGCGTGTGACTCATCTGCAACCGGAATTTGGCTGACAGGCAGCGCGACAGCAAACAGCGGGAAGCGGGCAGCGATGTTGGCCACATGTCAAAGTCGAGCATCGGGAGAGCTGAGCGAAAAGAAAAAGTTTTCTAGGCGCAACTGAAGAGTTACACCGAACAATTTGTTGGCGTGTGTGGCATGAATGGAGGCGATGATGGGCCGAGGCGGAGGTGAGAGACTGGCTTGAGGATTAATTAGGTCATGCAACCCATGAGCAACAAAAGCAAACAACCGGCGGCTGTTGACAGTTTGGCAAGGTGTGCGATAACTTTGACATTTTGCAGCTGTTTGATGCCCCACGCAACAATGGCAACAAAACAACAACTAGTACTCTAACAACTGCATCGCCATTTGTGATGTGGAACGTTGACAAGCGCAGCAGCCTGCACAACAGTGCGTATGATTTATATCTAGAGACACTGTAAAATGTGACAATTATGCAGAAAGGAAAATTGAATACAAAAAAAAAACAGACAAAAGCAAACTAAAAACTTCAAATATGTTGCACAAGTCCGAGACGCCACAAAGTTTCGCATTGTTTGCACCAAGAGATTGACATTTTAATTGCGGTTGCCCGCATGATATATGAGCAGCATTTGGCCGTGCTTTGAGTTTAGTTTATAAGTCTGAGAGCTAGTCTGAACCATTCCCATCACATGCAACACAGCCTGCTGCCGCCGTGTTAGCCATATGTTGGCACTGCCAATTAGACATCGCCAGTTGCTGCCGCTGCCACGTAAATTAATTTAATTATGTCAATGCAAGTTACCTTGAAGCCAACAGCAATGGCAACTGCAGCATCGACGGCATCGACGTTGTCGTTGACGTTGTCTTAGTTGGCTTAGTTTATTTGTCAAGCTGTGTAAAATGGCGTAAACAACATGAATCGGATGCCAACAGCAGCGACGTCGCCAGCTGCAGAAGGAGCTTGTAACATGCAACGTGCCAGGGCTGTAAGATTACTCCCCCAAGACATGGCCAGTTACATGTTAAGATGCCACAACTGTTTGTCAAAAATAAAAAGACAAGATATGTTTTATTATGTAGAGAGTGAGTAAGTTTAAAGATGTGTTCCATTTCTTTTTGAAAAAAAGGAAAAGGCTAACAAATATGCTACTTTTCTTTCTACAAAAACGATTATAACTATAAAATTTTACTTCACAATATAAATTGCAAACTTAAAAAAAAAAATACTCCATATAATGCTTTAATCTTTTTAAGAACTAACACTAACTGAGTAAAAATAATATTCATTCATATAATAAAATAAAAACTTTTATGAATGAAAAATATTATTCGTTATTAGTGAATCTTTTTTATACATTTCTTTTCGATCATTCGATAATTCTTTATAGACTGCTAGGCGAGCTGCCAACCTTTTGTTCTTTCACAGCGCTGCCAACTTAAAAGAACTATCAAATGAGTGCTAAAGCAATCGATATATATTATTTACTAATTCTTTATCGCTACAAACAAATTTGTTTGGTATTTAAAGTAATAAGAACATGAAAAAATAATTAACATAAAATAGACAAAAAAGTCGAAATTGTTCAATATAAAAGAGATAATGTATTAACTCAAGTTTAATGTATTTATTCGTATTATTCATTTTTCATTAATATATTAAAGCAATAAGTCTTCTCTACAAAATTGCAGTTACTTCCCTCGTTGGCTGCATATTTTCGCAGCATTTTTGTTGTTGTGCGGCGCTTTTGTAATTAATCAAACCCAAGCGCATTGACAGCGTGTAGACAGAACGGCGAGCATGCAGCTTAAAGCCCAGTCCAGCTCACACAGCTTGTCCATAGTCCTTTATCCACTGTGCGCACTGTCCGCTGTCCTCAGTCCGAGTGTCCACTGTTCGCTGTTCACAGTCCAGTGGCCTCTGTGCCTTTTGCCTGTTCGCTTGTCGCATGCTCAGAGAAATGAACTTTAAACTTTTCGACAGTGCTTTAAAATGAGTCGGCAATGTCATCGACTCGGCACCGCCGTGGCCAACATCAATGCCAATGCCATGTCGGCATATGGGAAAAGTTGAGCTATAAATTCAAGCCAAGGCAAAAGGGGGCAAGGAGGCGTGGCGTGTGGCAGGCCGGAGAGCCTGAAGGCCTCGTGAAAATAAATGGTTTGGTATTATCGCACTTGGCATCAAAATAAATTTCCACCTGTGCAATTGCAAATTGCAGTGATACCTTCTCGTTGTCGGTGTCTTTTCACTCAGCGCGAAAAACGCAACTACTACTGACATACAATTCGAGTTTCCTTTCCTCTCCTTTCGTTTCGTTTCTGTTCGTTTCCTCGTGCTGTGGCACCAACAATTATATAGCAATTTCCACACGTATCGAACATTGATCTCATTGAGAGCGAGCCAGTTGTGGGATTGTTTGTGTATTGCGTACGGAACCCGTGCTGGACCAGCCCTTAAAAAAACCAGCAACTTTTGCTACTGCCAAGTGCAAGTAGACTACTGTAGAGCCTCGATAATGCGAATTGACAATCAAACGAGATGAAGGGAATGATTGCAATTGACTTGCATTAGTCAGACTGTGGTGCAGTTGAAATGTATCTAAAACTGAAAAGATGTCTTTAGTGCAACAGGGAGATGCTGTGGCACTTCAAAGGAAACGCAGTACGTGCAATTATGCAGCATGTTGCACGTTATTAGATGCGAGTCGTTGCAGTCCCTGTTTGAGTCTCTTTCTGACTTGTTGATGTCCAAATCGCCATTTGATTGCCATAGCCGCGTACATGCCGGCGATTAACGACTGATTAGACAACCAACCAACCGGCCGCAGATTGAGATAGATATGGCTTGGTCACAAGATTGAAATGTATCTGCGCGTGTATCTATTACGTTCATGCCTGCATTTATGAGAGACCCCAAAGATGCCAATGTGTTCGTGATAAAAGTCACAGACAGTTGAACGTGCTTCTTTTTTTGATTTATTTGCGGATCATAAATATAGAAATGTTATCTGTTCTATAAATATTTCTAAAATCTAAGAAAAGGTACTTGCTTAAGTGATTATTTTGTTTTTTATTAATTCGCAGATCATAATTATATATAGAATTAATTCAATAAATAGATCTAAAATCTAAAAAAAAATATATAGTTTGCTAAAGTAATCACAAAATATACAATTTCATAATAAGTATCCTTACTTTGGAAATATAATATTACTTTCAACATATTTATTCATATTAGCATTAGTTCCCAAAACTTATATCACTCTTTTCTAATTATAGTAACTGCCAACTCTGCTTACTTTGTCAGCAACTAAGTTTTGAAATATTAAAGCTGACAACTGCAAAGTAATTAAAATGGCTAATTATTTAAAGTTTTTTCATCATTCAAACTCTAAAGTTTGAATTATAATCTCATATTAACAAACTGTAATCTAATAGTATGCGATTATGTGGCAACAATTTCAATTTTGAAAAGTATATTTGCTACACCCATTGAAATTTTTGAATGACTAATTGGTTATGTGAAGTGCATTTGATTCGTAATTTATCCTGTTTCCTATTCGGGTATTAAGTCTGATATCATCTATCATAGAGCTAATTGAGTCTGGGGAAACTATTTGCCAGCACTTGAATCGAAATTTATTGTATCCAAGCAAATAATTGGCATAAATCACTAAACTGATAGCGCATATTTGGGTCACTAGGCAAATGGTCTACTTAAATGGAAGCGCAGAGCACACTTCAAAAATTTCAGTTTCAATGGAAGGGCGAGCAGCAAATAAATTTCCTCATTTTTCCACATCAGTGAGAAATAATAAAACGAATAACAACATGCACAAACAGAAGCAATGGCATCTAAACAATAACAACGAAAATGAAAAAAGATTGAAATAACTTGCACAACAATTATCAAAAAGAAAAGAGCAAAGCAAAAAGGTAAAAGGAAATAAGATAAACAATCATGAAAGACAAACGCAAAAAGGCAACAATTACGATTACAAATTCAATTGAAATCAAAAACTGAAAACCAAAAAAAACCAAATCGAAAATATGTTTGTATCTGTAAGATACTCACATATGTGTATTTACGTGCCACCGTGTCTGCAGTGTTCAATTGAAGCGTTAATGAAAAATTTCACTTTTCTCTTTGCTTCTTCCAAAAGCCAAACAGGCAGTTCTCGTTATTATTGCTGCTGTTGTTGTTGCTATTGCTTTGGCTTTGGTTGATGCAGCAGCCAAATAGAAAACCACTTGAGCTACTTTTAACGGCAGCAACAAGACAACAACCGACAGATACAATAATTATTACGATCAATTTAGATGCAGATTGCATGCGGCATGCGGCATACGGCAATCGGCAGCGTCAGCGGCGCTGCAGTAATTGAGGTGGGGCCGCCCCAACGCCCACCACACACACATACACAGATACATATAAATACACTTTCAGATATGTGTATACACATATACTCAGAGACTTGATTGTTGTTTTGCTTGTACTTGTGGCCAGCTGGTGTTCGAGCATTTCCATTATTTTCATTCCAATCGGGTGTTTTGTTTGCATACCAAAAAGGCAACCAACTGCAGACCCGAAAACATTGTCATAATAATTATAAAAAAGGCCTCAAGTGAAAACGCCTCCGCTTCGGTCTGCTCTGCAATTAGGCAGCCGGTTCGAGAGAGCTGCAACCACAACAAAGCCACAGCATGCTATGAGATACATTGCAATAGATACATTTACTTTGTATCGCTGCATGTGCTTGTATCTTTATATATACATTACGATTATGTATATACATATTTGCATGGGACTTCGACTCCGACTCCGACTGCAACTGAGACTGAGGCAAACAGTAGCCAAGATCAACACGCTTTTATTATTGTTGTTCACCCTTTCAATTCTAATGGCAAAAATGAATCAGCAATTGAGCAATTTAGTAGTCATCAAGATGCCTTTGCCACAAGCGTTTTTAGTGTTCGCAGACAAAAAAACTGCTGAAAGTAGTTATTAAAAATATTCGACTCGACATACAACAATATGACATGCCTCATTTATATTGTATATTTACCTATTTTTGTTTGTTTATTAACTTAAAATTCATACTAAGTATCTTATGTTTTACTACGCTTTTCAGAAAACTTTGCTATTGAGTCAAGTTGACCTTAAATAAAGATTGGCTTAAATTTGGACATTGATACTTCTTTTTTATTGCATTCGATACATTTAAACAAAATTAAATATAATTAGATTTCCATATAAAAAGCTACATAAATTAAATCGAAATTTCAGATATTAAGCTGACTGCCAATTAATTTAATTTTAAATGTAAAATTACTGTCCAAGTAGTAAATTTTTTACAACTCTAAATAACTTTTTGTTAAAATGGTAAATCAAATAAACCTGAATACATTATGTCAGCATTTCATATATAAAATTGTCTTCGACTTATTTAATTCAATTGCTTACAATTTATAATTTTACCTACCAATTATATTGCAATCTAAGCTTCACAAATATAAATATAATTTAAATATTTAAATTGATTCAAATGATTAATACTTTCCATGGGAATTACACTAATAAACCTGACTACGACCTAATTAAACTTTCAATTTATTATTATTTTACCCAATTTGACAATTTTAAATTAGTATTTGGTAAACAAAAAACAAAAATAAAATATGTTATAGGAATTTTAAAACTTAAGGAGTCAATATCCAATTTAATTTAGCTTTATTTCGCATGAACAAATTTTGCACTCAAATCAATTTTTTTCCAATTGAATTATAATATTATTAATTAATAATATTAATTTTTTTATCTTAACATCACATTTCATTTGTTCGTTGCCTAGTTTCATTTTGCTCTACTTTAATCGTGAAGCAAATACAAGATTGAGACACACATTCATTCAACCAGTAGCTGCTGCTGTCGTTCGTGTCATGGGGAAAAACTCATTAGAAGATGTCGAAAGAAATGCTTGAAATGTAAGCAATGCACTTGATTAGTAATGTAAGGCAATAGACAAACACAACTGTCGATAAGACATGGCTAATTAGCTGCTACATTGCTGCACATTCTGATAACCAAATGTAACTTGAAAGATAAACAGAACGGAGAATGCACCCACTCTTCAACATCTTATGGCTTTATTCAAGTGGCAGCAGCACTTGGTTACATGATCTGTGCTCCATTTACGTGTATCTCACAAATGCAATCTACAAATTGTGGAGATAATTTTCAGCGTATGAATATTGAAGGTTCACAAAAACGCACTTTAAAGCGCATTTTGGCATTCTGTCGCCCTGCAGTCTGTGTGTGTGTGTTAATGTATAAACAATTAAATCAGATTGAATACATCCGGTGCGACCATGAAAATAAGAAATGAAAAATTACAATTGAAGGAAAATGAAATTCTTTTCATTCTTTTGTGGCCGCCCGCATCGCATGCAGTGTTAATTGTGAACAGAAAATCTTTACGAAATTAATTTTAAAGTGAAATTCTTAAGACCTGCTGCATTGCGAGTCTTTATGAAAATGAATGTCAAGTCTGCTTTACACCATAAGATAGCTCACAAAAGCCACGAAACCCACAAAATGACAAGCGGAAGTAAGCCGTACTCGAAGCTCTCCGGCTTTCCCGCCTCTACAGCATTTTCAGAACGGAAACTGCAGCTTTGCTAGCCACAAACTGACCCGACACAGCTCATACATTTTTAATTTTTCATTTTCTTTCAAACGGATTTCAAATCGATGCCTTTGCCGAACACACAGACACATAAAATACACTTGGCAGCAAGCAGTTTCAACCGCAGCACGTCCGATTACAAGCGTTACACTCAGAAAAATTAATAGGTATTTATCGAGTTTTAGTAAATATTCCGCTCTTACTATACATTTATAGATACTAATTTTCGGATTTTGAATATTAGTATAATATTAGAATCTTTAGATAATTTTAATAATAATTTGACAACACATAGGTTTGTTTAAAAATATGTGCATAAAAACAATCATTTGTTTCCTTTAACAAATAACCAAAAAATCATAATAAATATAAGTAATTTTTATGTAAAAATTTGTTTTTAATTATTTAGGTATTTCATAGTAATTCACCTACTTTATATATTCACATATTCGTCCACGCAAATCGAAGAAAAAAAACAATTAGCATGTGACTTTTTGAAACGCTCAATAATAATAATAATAGAAGGGATTCCAGAAATAATTTTT
The DNA here is from genome assembly GCA_035046325.1 of Drosophila niveifrons. Classification (NCBI taxonomy): domain Eukaryota; kingdom Metazoa; phylum Arthropoda; class Insecta; order Diptera; family Drosophilidae; genus Drosophila; species Drosophila niveifrons. Next base: position 957,033 of record JAWNOC010000011.1, on the reverse strand, counting down.
TTCTCCAAAACTTAGATGAAGCAGTCGGAACTTACTTCACAATCTGATATATTTTCTATATATGATTTATCTTAACAATAAACAGTAAGTAAACAAAATTTGTTGTACCAATTAAAGATTTTGGTATATTTCGGTATTTTTAGTATAAGTTGTTGGTACATTCGAATAATATTCAGTATATTTTAACGATATACCACATGTAGTGGGTATCTCACAATCAAGCACACTCGATTGGAACTTTTACTCATCGTTAAATTATTCCCACCAAATTACTCAATTCTTCCAATTTATTAATTTCTCTCAGTGCGTATGAGTTTTCGTCACTGCAGGTGGCGCTTTAAGGTTTGGTCATAAAAATTGAGCTATTAAATAATTTCTGTCACACAAATTTGCTTTCATTGTTTATTTCCGCTTAACCTGTTGGACCGTACCCCCTTCATTACCAGTTTGCTGTCCTAACAATGGCCCGAGACATCTTCCCAGCTAATTAGCGTCATTATGCACAATTTTAGATATTTACTTATGATGATGGCACATTTCCAGAGCCAAACTCTTTTGGGCTGCATTTCCACTTAAGTCGAATGTTGTTGACTTGATTTTTGTGTCTCTTGTTTTTTGTCACTTTGTATTTGTTTGCTAGTTTGTCAGTTCCTCCACGAGTGTTATTTGTCTTTTGCGCCTGATCTGACTCATTCGCATAGTGCTTGTGTTCCTCTCTCTCTATATCTTTCTCTCTCTCTGCAAACCACAAGCAGCGACTTTGATCTTTATTGTCTTTGCGATTCTATAGCTCTTTTGATGTTTAGCTTTGTGTGTTTGTGTCACAATAAAATTAAGCATTTCACCACAACATTCCTCCATTTGAATATGGTTTATTCATTTCCGCAATTCGCGGTCGCGTATTTGACTTCAAACTGCAAATCATGTTTACTACAAATCTATTCCTCCTCGCTCCCAACAGCACTTCCAGTGCCACATGCAACAAGTGTCAACTTTGGGTAGGTGAAATACTTGTGGGGAAAAGCGGCATTTTGCCTTTAACAGTGCACCTACTATACGATTACAAGCACGGAGAAAAAAAAAGAACACAACAAAGTCGGTTAGGCCAACTGTCTGTCTATATAATTGACAGGTCGCTCTTCCAGCTCTTCCCTTCCCGACCACCATCCATCTCTCCATCCGTCTGCATGTCTGTCCGTCTGTCTGTTTGTTTGTACGACTTTTTTCTCACCCTAGTTTGATGGCTCCATGCACACGTTCCAGGCCAAGCCCAAACCAATCTGTTATCACTGTGAATAAACACAGCTACAAAAATATACACGAAACAGTATGGACAAAAAAGTACTGTCACAAATCGTTGGACACCGACAAAAAATTATGCTTTAAATATTTATGTTTCAATGGAATGCAATTCACAGTGCGATATTTGAGTTGATTTCCTCCTCACCTCTTCTTATTTGATTTTTGTGTGTGTTCGTTTTGTGTTTTTTTTTTGTATTCTTTTCTTATGTCACGGGTAAATAGTACAGCGAGTTGTGACATATTGACCCATCCAATAGTCAACGTTATGCTCCCACTTTTTTTGTTCAGTGGGCATCCATATCAGCTGCAACTCTTATTATTTGCGTTTTCCATTTATTGTAAATCTCCTGGGTTGCATTTCGATTGTACGTAGTACGTACGTCAATAATTGGCACAGTAAACACGGCCATGTGCAACATGCAGTATGCATGCGAAAAATGTGGAGCATTAAATACAAATACGATAATATATTTAAAAGATTTCTCAATATGGGTTTGCTGTTCTGATATCACAAGTGCTTTAAATTGAGGTTGCTGACTTCAATATAACTTCAGATCTTGGTTAAAAGTTCTTCTTCTATTCGAAATAAAACTCACAGTTAAATTCCATTTCCGTGTGATTAAATTTACTTTATTATGTCAATATTGCATTAATTGTATATGGATAATATGGGTTTGCTGATATCAGAAGTGCTTTAAATTGATGTTGCGGGTTTCAATATATCTTCAGACTTTGGTAAAAATCTTCTTCTTAGTTAAATTCCATTTCATTATGATGACGTTCCTTTTTAAAATTTTACGTCAGTATTTTGTCCATAGTATTGTATTATCTGTTTTACAATGCATTGATTGAATATGGATAATATGGGTTTGCTGATGTGATATCAGAAGTGCTTTACATGCAGGTTGCGGATTTCCATATAACTTCAGATCTGTGTAAAAATCTTCTTAACAGTTACATTCCATTTCATTGTGATGAAATTTTAAAATACTACTGACTGCAGTTTTAAGTCAGTATTTTGTCAAAAGTATTATCTGCTTTATCATGCATTGATTGCACACGGATAATTCAGACTCATCAACTTTTCAGCGTGTGGGCTTCTTATCTCGGCTATCACATCAGGCGCGCTTAAGGATGGCAACAAAAATATTTGTTTTTAATGAAAATCAGGCCAATTAAGTATTTTCCGCTTACTCGAGTCATGCGCTCATCCACCAGCTTCGATTGCGGTATACATTTTTGTTTAAATGCACTTCCGCTGATGTGTTTGAGTAAGTATGGACAGTGTAACAACAACAATAACAAGAACAACTGCAACAGCAACAGCAACAGCAATCTGATGTATAAATAAACAGCACTGAACTGAACTTAAACAAACCATTTGTCCCATTTCGGTTCAATGTGACGACGCATTGATTACAGGCGCATTCATGTCTGCCTCAGTGACTTCAGCGTCTGCTCCGTCTCCGTTTTCGTCTTCTCCACTCCACTCCCCTTATCGACCACCCCTTTTGCTGGTTATATACTTAAGAGAGAAATCAAAAAAAAAAAAAAAATGAAACTCCCGTGTCCATAACTGATTTTTCTGTCTTGCATTGCATTGCGGTGCAGTGGATAAGATCGCGTACATAACTCATTACAGAGTAAGCGATATGATACCAAAAGACGGAGTGTCGATGGCTGCAGTGGACTTTGCTACCAACTTGTAACGCAAGTATTTTATTTTCAGTACAACTTTTAAAAAATTAAATATACTAAAATCAATTATATTACCCATAAAATTATGGGTACCAATTAATATTATTATTATTTATACTTTCAGTATAATATTTTTTTCCCGATTTATTTAGTTTTTTTGGTAAATTTTAAAACATTAAATAAACTCTCAATATTTACATTAATTTTATGAATATTTAATCATTTTATGAATAAAAACATTAATTTATGCTATTACTATTTTTTCAGTAGAATATTGTTTTCTCGTTTTCTTTATTTATTTTCCATTATTTTGAAAACCTTAAATATACAAAAAATATTTACATTCATTCATAAAAATATTAATTTATACTTCTACTAATTTTTCAGTATAATATTGTTTTTGTGGTTTACTTAACTGCTTACCATAATATACAAATTTTTACACTTATTTTATGAATACCTAATCCTTTTGTTAATATATATATTAACCTTCAATATTATAAATATATTACATTTATTTGATATATATTTTATTTTCATTTAAATAATAATAAATACATTATTCTATAAACCAAATAAAGAATGTAGGTAGCACATTTCGATACAACACTTTCTTCAAGAAGTGTATTCTAAAGTCACCATCGATTATATTTTGTTCTCTCGCTTATGCTTCTGCCCTGGTTGTCAGATGCATTTGGGGATTTTCTGTTGTTGTTGTTGTTGTCCCCTGGTTGCTGATAATATGATTCGTGTTCAATGAGATATGAGGCGTCCCATTGACATCGGCAACAATCTGCGCACTCTGCGGCTCGCGCTTCGTCGTTGTTTTTGTTGTTATTATTTCCCATTGCAGTTGTATTTGTTGTTACATAGACACAACAAACACACATACACACACACGCACACACTATCACGGGCATATACAAATACAAGCTCACGCGTTAAGCACACAATTATGCAGACAGTCAGGCATTCGGAATTTGCTGGTTTAGAGGTTCTCTGTTGGATCTGAGTCCGGGTCTGTCTGGCACTACGTAGGCATGGAACTGTCAACTGCGACAGCTCCATTTTACACCGAAATTAGATAAACAAACAGAAAGGGCCACATTCAATAAACAAACACAATACTTTGATTGCGTTGCACATGCCACGAGTAAAACTAAATGCAGCTCATGAAGACACATGAATGAAGACGTTAAGACATGAAATTGTCGCCAACATAAAAATAGGAATACTCTTTTAAGTCAAATTTTGGTTTGGCTAGGGATTCTATACTACTTAAAGGTATAATATTAATCGTTTTACAAACTAATTTAACAACATCGAAGTGAAAATATGATACAATATTTTATATTAAAGCTCAAAGACAACTGTATAAAGTAAACTCATCTATTATTATGTTGCGCATAGCATTTTCATTATTTTCTAATGATGAATCAAGAAATACTAATAATAAATATTGCGTTTATAGCAAAATTAACATATGAAGTATAAACTATCTTTTATATGTTTTAACAATTATGTAAATTTTTCATTCTTTTGCATAAAATATATTAAAGATTGTGGTTGTGAAATGTGTGAAAAATCAATATAATGTTCATGATTCAATAATATGTTAAGTATAAACTAAAGATTCAAACTAAATATTCATAATATGAATAGTCAAATATTCATAATATTATAATCAATAAAAAACAAATGCAAATAATAGACAAGTTCTGTCAGTACATATAAGAAATATCTTTCTCGCACATTAATGTATTACTTACAAAATTATTCCCCAAGTGTAATACATAAATCATAAATTGGAACGACGATTGCACAAGAGCATTACTAAAAAAAAGTTTTATTTACAACTGCAAATAATTTAATTGCCTTATCCATTTGAACTATTAGTAGGAATAAATTGCAGTTGCTTATAAATATTATGACATAAATAATAAATAAAAATAACTGAGACTTAATCTAGTTAAGCCATTATCAATATTTCGACCCATATTTGTTTTACGACTATTACCAGATTATCATCGCATTTACTTTGTTATCAATTTCCACTTATCATGTAGAACGTGCCACAGATCATAGCGATAAATTCCACCTCCACATGATATACGGAGAGCTCTTCTATTAGTTTTCCGATTTACAGCAAGTAACAGAGTAAACAAATAAATGAAGATTGTAAAATATCCTGTTATTCTGCGGAAGAGAGTTCAAGTTAAATAAAAACGAAACTCGACTACGAAAGCGAAACAATGCGAGAGCAGTATTATCTTTAAAATATCCCAAATAAATAATCCGAAAAAAAAAACAAATAATACTAAGTACAATCTTTGGTACTTCAATATATTCTTATATAAAGTATTGAGTATAGAGTACAATATATATAGTATTGAATTGGTTAGAGATTATACAAATATGTAGCTAAAATAAGTTAACAAATGAAAATGTACTAAATTTGGCTTTTCATCCGAAATATGGTATACTTTTTTCGAATTAGTAACTATACATACATGCACCAATACAATAAGACCAATTCAATCGTTGCTGATTGGGAAACTTTGAACAGCTCATAGACTATGGAATATGCGTTTTAAATGGGAATTTTGCTCAAGCAGATCATTTGTGTGTTTACAAGCAACAATTGTCGCAAAATTCTCTATAATAGTCCAAAGTCAATTATAAGCTGCTGTGAGTCGAATGCAAATCTATAGCAATTGCAGAGGCATGGCTAGTTATGCAATTATTGCAGCTTTGCAAGTAATAAGAGACCAAACAGTTAACTAAAAGCCAGCTGCATGGCAAAATCAATGACTTAAATGTTGTCTGTGGCAACGATATGAAATTTGCCATTTGAATAAGTTTTCTCTTTCCCTCTCTATGTCTTCCTCTCGATGGGTGGTCGATGGTTGGTGGGCGTTGAGCTAAAATCGCTGGCTAAAAATCTTAAACGATAAAATATTTAAAGAGCAGTTGAGAGACAATCCAAGCAAAAGTCGAGCCGTGGGCGTTGTCTGATAGCAAGGAGTCTGTGTGCAATTTAGATAAGTATTATGACATATTTGACACTCTTTCACTCTACGTATTTATTTACACAAAATGAAAAGCAAAATGAAAATTCTGTGAAATGGCTATCAAGTCTGTTGGCCAAAAGGCCAGGCGGAGGCAGAGACAGCTTAGCATAAAAATCAATGAAATGCAATTACTGAAAATGCATTGCCAGACAGCCGAAGAAGGGGGAGGGGAGAGTGAAAGATGGGAGAGGGGAGACTTGACTTTAGCTCGTTTATGATGCAATGCATATACCGAGCACCTAAGTACATTATAATAACAATTGTTGTTATTGTTATTGATAAAAAGGGCGTGTGGCAGCCAAGAAAGATACGCACAGCACTCAAACTCTGCTAAAGTACGCATGTGTGTGTGTGTGTCAGTGTGTGTTGCTAAGCCATAAGCATAACTGATAAGCTGCAATTACCTGCATTGATAATTTAGAATGCATTTTCATATAATGCACACAAAACCCCATCAAGAACAACAACAATAATAATCGTAATATTGTGCCACAAAAGCCAAATGACATCTGTCGTTTCCGTCGCTCCTGCCTCCCTATCTCCTGCCTTTCCCTCCATTCCCCTCCTCACCATGCTGTGTATCTTTGTGTGTGTGTGTGTGCCTGTGTGTGCGCCCTGGGCGCACCCATAATTGAATAGCTCTGCGGCGTGTGTGAGATTGCGGGTGTTTGCTTTGGCTTTCATTATGACTGGGTTTGGTTTTGGCTTTTGGTTTGAATTTGACTTTGTCCCTTTTCCTCTCCCCCTCCCCGATTTCTACCTTTGTGACCTAAGCACCTTTCTGTTTGCATGTTGCATGTTGCAACGACGATTCATGACACTAACCTTGCGCCCCGGCAGCCCTCGCTTGTCTTACTAATTTGCAAGAGTTTAATTTCATTATCCTCTTAATGACAGGCTGCCGATTATGCTAAAATTCTGTTTCAATTTCAAGCTTATTTTGCAAGTTGCATTCTGAAAGAGTTCATTCAACTTGGACAACAAGAATAATTCTGATTCTGCATTTGATTAAATACAATTTAGAATAAATATTAAATCATCTTCATCCTCTGAGAATTATTATAGCTTAATATTTTGTTAATTATGTTAAATGACTACCAAACTAATAATAAAGAAAAATACTTTTGTATATGTACAATCTATATTAAAAAGTAGATTACAAATCTTGAATTAAATTTTTTTTGTATCTTAATCAAGATTCGATCAAGATTTTAATGACAAATTTTCATTTTTAGAAATTTTTAAAAACTTGCGTTCAGAGTGTTTTATTTTAGATATAAAGTTTTGGTTAAAATATTTTATTGCAATGTTTGCTATAATAAATAACAACAAAATCAAATAACAACTTTTATGTTCCATACGTACAAAATTGAAATTATATTCTTAATACTTATCCTACTTAATTCTTATTATTCAATATTTCACAACTTGGACGAATATTAATTGAGTAATAATATTAAATATACTCCTATTTTATTTAGAATATTTTACTTATGTAGAAGAAGCATTTAATAAAGAATCCAAAATATGATTACTATAATACTCTTTCCACTACTAACTAAAATTTTAGAATCTTATCATATTTAATTGTGAAAGATGGAAAAATATTTAGCTGGAAATAATATATAATATTCTCTTTTTTATTTAAATATTGGGAATAGTCAATAAATGAAACAAAAATATAATTTAAAATACCATTATATACATAAATTGAAAATGTAATGAAAATTGTGATAAGTTAAAATCACAAATTAAAAGAATACTAAAATAGTATTAATGAAAATACAAGTAATATTTTTTAATTAATCCAAAAAATGAATTCAATATTAGTATTAATACCATTATATAAATATAAAATTCAAACAACAAGCTAGATACTTATCATATTTAATTGCGATAAATCAATATGCAAATAATGAATTATTTAAAAGTGGCCCGTATCCGTAGCTAGTGAATAGTGTTAATCGCAGCTGGATCTTTAGTTGCTTTACCCTCATCTGGAATGAGGCAATGCAAGTTATTTCCTCAGCTCAACAACTTTGCTTCCTATCCTGTCAATCATCCAATTTTCCAGCATGTACTTTGAGCATGCCCCTCTAATAAATATGAGAACTCTTACTGATCAGACGATCAGATAATTTTTCCAATGAAAAACAAAGCAAACATAGAGTAAATGTTGAGCAGCTCTCGTGCATTTCTGAGCAGCAGCAACAATCTTATCAACAATGAAAACCCCCAAAAAAACAATGACTTCGAGTGTTATGAATTATTAATAATAAATTACAACATATTTTTGCGGGGGCAACGTTGAGATTGAGGTAGAGAGAGAACGACGAAAAAGACACTGAATACACAACGCTAATGAAATTTCAATTAGCTTGTCATGTAAAAGGAAGTGATTGCAGCTATGCAACATTTATCTGTCTGTGAGTGGCAGCAACAAGAGAAAGAGACAAAGCCAAGAGACTCATTCAGATCTAATAAAATCCTAACCCATTTTATATTGACAAGTGTAATTATGCGCACGACACAATTGCCATGTCAAATATTATCAAATAATTGTTAAGCCAATGCAAAGTTGGTTGCTGCCTCTGCCACTGTCTCTGTCTGTGCAACTGCCCCATGTTGCACACACACAAAAGACGCCCACGTGCGGCGAAGGCAACTGCAGCAGTCACGTTGCACTTTTGTCATCCTTTTGTACATGCCACAAGCACTGATACACACACACACACACAAACACACAATCACAATCACATAGCCATAGTGGATGAAGAGAAGAGGAGGAATCTGAAAGGGGAATTCCTAATGACATAAAGACGTGTTGGTGGTCCTTTTTGGACAATTAGTGCCTGGAGACTCTGCCTCTTATACAATAAGGCAATGAGGCACCTGCAACAACACTGCATACTGCACATTTTACATGCATAATTTATGTCATATTTCTGTGGCATGCAACTGGATAGAATGACTTTGTTATGCAATGTGAAACGTGCTTCATATTCATATGCATTTTCTTTTGTCCACAAGTGACAATGGAGAAACCAGATAAGCCAACAGAGGAAATCAATTGAAACAGAGTTGACCATTTTTAATTAGATACATTCTTTTGGAAAATATTTTAAGATCGACTAAATTGATAATAACAAAATTTAATAAGATACTAAAAAAATAGTATAGTTTGGATTTATAAATTAAAAAAAAAAATTTAATTTAATTTAAGAAATCAATTTAGGTTATACAAACTATTTAATTTAATGGATACAAAAAACAATTTAATGAAATATTCAGTAATAGAAGGATTTTGTATAGTACAAAGAATATGCTCTAATTTATATTTTAAATTAAATTTTCTAAAAAAAGGGAAATTTTTAATACCATCTTATAAGCCATATTTTTAAACAACAAAGAATATGCTCAAATTTATTTTTTTACAAAATGTAAGATTTTGTAGATTACTTCATAAAATATCTATTATCTATTTTAAAACAGACAAATTTGAATTTTTAATTTATTTTTCTACAACATTTGAATTTTTACTTTCGATAAAAGATAACGTTAGACAATTTATATATAAAAAAAATGGATAACAATTGCTGATATAAAATTTTCAGATGCTTGGATTTGTTAAGCAAAAGTAGAATAAAATTGGAAATTTTTATTTTAGTTTAATTTTTAATTGCATTTTATTAAAATACAAATTACAAAATATACAACATTTTTAAGCGTATTCAGTAGTCGATGTTTATGTTAAGATTTGTATTTTAATTGTACACATTTTGTCTTTTGCGACTGCTTACGATTTTAGTCATTGATTGCCCAAAGTGCACGATGGTTCGTTAGTAATTTTTGATTGGGAAAAATTATTTATGACTCTGGACTATTTGTAAATGCAAACACACGCACACACACTTAAGTGCTGATTCTTATTTTGTTGATGTTGTTGTTGTTTCAGTTGTTGTTGCTGTTGTTGTTACTTCATTCGTTTTTGCCTAATTGGAATTCATGCAATGGACATTTGCATATTACTTTGTTGGCCCAGGCACTTGGCTGTTTGCTTTTCTGTTTCGTAACTGTATATTCTTTATTTTTGTTTCGAGTGCCTAGAAAGGTTCTGCTTAATTGTGGCCACAACTCAACTTAATCATAAGACTGCTCATACAGTCCCATACCGGATCGAACCCTGCCAGGGGATCGGTGGAAGCAGAGGGAAAGGGGAAAGGGATTGTGTAGTCTACCCAATCAAGCATGCGCGTGAGTCGTTCCATCTTTTTGCGTTTGCGTTCGAAACGGCGGCTAACTGAATTCAATTACCAAAGTGCCTACTATATGCAAATAAGCCACAAGTGCACTTGACAAACGCACACACACACACACACACACTCTCGCATACACCCATAGACAAACACACTCTGAGATACAGTAAGGTAAGGGTTATAGATACAGATACACAGTGCCAGTTGATGGTTACAAATAAGTGAAGTTGTTGCACTCGAGCTACTGGCACTTGCCTCTAGCCTCTCTCTAGACCCTTTCCCCCCTCTCGGCATTCCCCTTTCCCCTCCTTATGCTGGACTGAGGCCATGTGAAAACTCAGCGCCGTGCAGATAAAAACCTTAATATAAGCATAATTAAGTTGATGATTTGAACAAAAAAGGAGACGAGAGAAATGATAAACACAAGTGGCTGCTGTTCACCATTCATTCTGTACATATGTATGTAGATACATCTAAGTATGTGTGTGTGTTAGTGTGTGTGATGCACTCTTGCCACACTGTTACGCTTCCAGTACAGTAAGTGCTCAGTAGCAACAGCTGCAGCAGCAGCAAGTCAAGTGCTCCAAGTGCGTGCAACTAACAAATCTGGTTTACATATTGATAACAGTTTAAAGCGCTGAGAGTTGCTCTTTAAATTTCCTAAAACTGCACACTTGATAAAGGATGGAGAAATCTAAAATGCTTTCACTATCTAAATATATGTTAAATGTGTATTGAATTGAACTGAAAAGGGTTTTAGGTTCTGTTTTGCTCAACATTGCTATCTGATCTTGAAATTTGTTAAGTATTTTCATATTTACAACAGTTTTAACATAATAGATATCTTAATAAAGATATTGAAGACCTAAAATTATGAATTATATGCAAAAGGTGAATTTAATGTAATAGTTAAGTTCAGATGTGTAAATTATAAAAAAAAAAAATAATGCAACAGTATCTTATTTTATCAATCTACTGTAATATAAAAATATATATATGAATTATTGAATTCTTTTCTTCATAAGATATAATTTAAATTAACACACATTTTTATACACACTTTTCCAATGCTTTTTATGTAGTTTTTAAAATCTACTGAATTAATAAATAATAAATAAATAACTTGTATATCAAATTTTAACAATTGAAAAAATAATAAATCATAAATTGTATTTCTAATTTCTTAGACTTTTTTAGCTAATAGAAGTACTAAACATTTTTGTTTTTCAATTTCAGCTTCAGCTTAACTTTGATCTAATTAAAAGTATTAACTAATTCATTTTTTAAATTTAAAATTATTTTATTTTATTTAATTAAAACATTTTATATTTACATGAAGTAGTCATCGATTTATTTTCTCTACGCATACATCTCTTATTGTATTTAATTTTCCATTCACAATTCTTCTTAACTCTAGCCTTCTTTCGTGATGCTCACTGTACTCTGTGCACTTGAAGTTTCAGTCACATCATAACTCAGAATCCCAAGCTTCTTCTACACAGTTATGATGTCTTGCTGATGGGTTGCTGACAGTCTGACGCGTCGACTGTTTGGCTGCCAAAAAATGTGTCGAAGTGGAGACGCAGCAAGTTCAATGGACTGTTGTTGTTGTTGTTGTTGCTGTTGTTGTTGGTGTTTGGTATTTCCGTTAGCAAAAGCCTGAATGGGCACAACAGTCATTGCATAACAATTAGCTGAGAAATTGCTGCTCGTTCATTGTGCGACTGTCGACTGTCGAAAAGAGCCACAAATAATAATTCACGAAAATTCAAATCGATGGCTTCATTAGGCTTTTGCTTTTGTGCCATATGTGGAAATGGAAACTGGAACTAAGCTAAACTATGTGTGCGTATGCTGATGACACAAACACACACACACACACGCACGCTATTCTATAGCATAGTCTATATCCATTTTTGGTAGCCAGCATTGTAAGTGTCTGTATCGATGGCAAATTTATGCTTAATGAGCGTGGAGCTCAGTTTGATAACTCATTATGTCTAGAAACTGAAAATGAGGCTAAATTTGTTCCACATGATGATACAAAAGTTCTCTTCTCCATCTTTGATTTCAAAGCGTGTGTGTGTTTGAGGAGGGCTGCCTTATAAATAACTAAAGCCAGTTTCTATTGCTGCTGACTTTTGCACAAAAATAATAAAAACAACAAAGAGACAGAAGAAGCTGAAGCTGAAGCAACAAAAAAAATAAAAAAAATTAAGAAATTCTCTGGCACACACTTTGGAGTTTATCATTGTAATGCAAATGAAGGAAGTGCGCATCTTTTCAGTCATCATTTCTACCCCGCCCCCCTCAAAGTTCCTCCCCCAATCTTTCACTTGCTGCATAAAACAAGGTGAGGCTGCTGCAACAACGACGCAAGCAAAACAATTTGATGCCGTGGGAAATGCTTGCCGCATGTGTTGCGAAAACGCCACACGAAACAACAACATTGCTTGGGCGTTGGCTCGGTGTTGAGGGCGGGGGCCAAGGAAGAACAACTACGACTCTCATTCTGTCAGGCAGTCAGTCATTCAGTCAGTGAGTGAATGGAACTGCGCCACTCTTGCAACAGCAACAGCAACAGCAGCACCAACAAAAAGCTATGAATATGAATAAATCATTTCACGCAGATTGCCAAAGCTAAGAAAAATAAAAATGCGAGAAAATGAAAAAAAAACGAAAAAAAAATAAGAGGAAAGACCTTTGCACACGCAATGTGCAGAGATATTTTTGCTATATCCTCGAACTGCAAAGACGTCTTCGCCTTTGACAATCAACGTCATCAAACGGAGGCAGCTTATTTCGATTTCGCAATTCGAGCGCAAGAATATTGGCAAAAGTTTACAAGTTTATTGTGCAAAATGACATAAATAAGTTTATTAAGTTTAAGTGGATGGCGTTCGTTTTTTTCATTTTTTTTTTTATTTCTCTGCTCTGCCATTTTGCGAATACAATTTAAAGCTAATGGGGTTGCCAACTTTTTATGGAAACGCATAACGGCGATTAAATTGGCAAATAAACAAATCAATTCGGCTTAAGATAACTTCATAAGATAATCTATTTATTTTCTATAGCCAGAAAACTGCAACTGAGTTCTGGAATGAACAATATTTTTATCATTATTCATAGATTAAAATTTATTATTATCGAGGCAAAAATTTTACAAATATTTACGAAGTAATCAATACTATTTTTATTGTATTCAAATATATATTCATTAATATAAATATTAAGCACTTTGAATATAAAATGTAAATTTTTAATAGCAAATTTTAGTTGTCAAGATAATATTAATGAGGAAGATAGATACTGTGCAGCTAGCCATCTTTCAAATTAATCAAATTAATATACTAAATATGCTAAAATATATTGGAAAGTGTACTTGGTGCGGTATTATTCTTAAAATGTTATATATACTGAAATAAAAAATATAGAAATCGGTATTATTCTAAAAACATGCCGATTTTTTATTCCAAGGACTACTACATTGTATTTAGTATATCGCTATACAACATATTATTGATGCTGTTTAAGAACTTTTGAGCTGTTTTAGAATGCATTATTATTATATAACAAGTGAGAAAGCTACAATTAAGTGTATTTGTCTGTGAATTACCCGTTACCCATAGCCATGAGATATTATCCTTAAAATATACCGAATTTATATACTAAAAATCCGAAATATACCGAAGACTGTATTTGGTATACCTATATGCCATTACAGACTGACAGGAAATGTCTCCTTCTGGTTGTTACACACATATGTTACATATGCCATAATCACAAATTTATAATACCTTTCGTTACTTATTTCAAATTTTGTTATTTATTTTGAATGACATTAAGAATATTAATTTTACAACGAATTTTACATTTTAATATTTTAGTTCATATGGAAGCATTAAATATTATCGTTCATTACTTGCATAAATCCTCAATTTTTAGTTTATTTTGAATATGTAATAATATTGTTGATTTTTTAAAGAATTTTAAGTTTAAATGAGCTGCCAACTTGTTCACATTTTTCTGTTTTAAAAAAGGGTTTACTTTTATTGCTATCTGAACTATTCTCATGCTTTTCTCATTTTATTTCAAATATAAAATATGTGATTTGCATTTTTTTAGAATTTCAAACTCAATAAATATTAAAATTTATTTGCGAACCATTAAGTAAATACGTTGGGAAAAAACATGCTTAAATATTTTATGAATGGAATGCCAACTGGTTTTTAGTTTTCGACTTTTGGTTTACTTTGTGAACAGAATGCAACAATATCGCCCACGAATTAAGTGTACGGGTTTTACGTAGTAGAAAACAAAAAACCGCTTGTAACTATTTTTCAGGGCCAGACGTAAAAATTAGTAGTTGAAACCAAAGTGCAACTGGGCAACACGAAACTTTCGTAGCTGACCAAGAGACCAAACCCTGGCCGGCGAACTTGTTTTGCAGTTGTCTATTTATGCGCTTAGTGGACTACTCTCCTCTCTCTATCTGCCTGAAAACACTCCTCCCCTTCCTCCATATATGTAGTTGAGTTTGAGTATGCAAATAGTAAGCTGCAGCACTTCCTGCCCACTGTGGACTGCCATAGTGAACCAGTTTCTGGTATCGACCCAGAGAGCGAGAGAGAGCCAACCCCTTGTTTGCATTTTTTATTAACAAACAGCCCAAAAAATACCAAAAGCAACAACAACAATGAAAAAAGGGCTATGCAAAATATTTGCTATAAATGAAAAAACCCTTTGCGTAAGAGGGGGAGGCGGACAAGGGCGTAGGGGCGGAGTCGCTTTACAAGCGTAAAACACGGCGATAAGCCAAAAGGGTTAAGCCACACACACACACACACACACAGAGCGAACTCAAACTGAAACTCGCCACACTTTGTTGCCGTTGTGTTATGTTTATGTTGCATGTGTATATGCCACGCATAATCGCTGTTGTTTTAGTGTATTAATTTTGGTTTTTAATAAAGCATAAATATTTGTGTTTGCGCTTTAGAATCCTTCCTCTGGGGGGTGGATTCAATTGTGCCCCTCTGGCGTTGTTTTTATTGAAGTTTAGCCAAATCAAAAGTTACAGCAACCCAATTTCATATTGTCCCGAGGCAAATCATGTATGTTATGTGTGATTAGCTTTCGTTAATGAGAGAGTGAGAGTTGCATTCAATATATGTAGAAGAGAAGAAGTGGAGTAGTTAGCCCCCGGGGTCTCATTATGAGCATTACCAGTTTTACGAGGCGTTTATCTAACTCTGTCAAGCGATATTAATTGCAAATTCCAGTTCCATATAAAGCCGTCGTCGATGTTGACGTCGTCGAATGCATTGGAGCCACCTTTTATGGCATTGCGATTTGCCGTACATATGCAGTTTGCATGTTTTAATTATTAAACAAATCAATTTGCCAACACATCGTGTCGAGCAACGGCGACGGCGATGGCGACGGCTTAATGGCATTTATTCATTTTGTTGTGCTGTGTTTTGTGGCAGCTCCCCGTGCAGCGAGCTGTCAGCGCTCTAGATATTGGTACAGTGGCTTATGCAAGTGCTCGGCCCAGTCAATTAAATTTGCATAAATGCATTTTTAATAATCTGCAATTTTTGTTCCCTGATTTTCCACTTAGGGCTCAACCATTTAGTCATTAAGGAATTTCCGTAAGTTGATTTTGATTTGTCTTACATTTTATATCGCGCCGGATGTTCATCGCCGCCAGGGAACTCGATTAAAAATGTTATATTCCCCATAGTGATTACCAGTTGTACTTGGCTCTAATTGCATTTCAAATATTTTGTAATATCCCTTCGTTTGCTGTGATTGGCTAAATTATTGAATTTATGATTGTATTTACTTTAGAGTATTTTTAAGGTTACACTAAATAATCTTCACTTTTATGGAACTCATTTACAATTTATATTTCCATGAAACCAAAATTAATAACAAAATGTGACCCATATTTTGAGTTATAAATTTAAGTACATTAAGTAAGAAACATTGATAACTAGTAATAAAAATAAAGAATAAACTTTAGACAGTTTCCCATAATTTAAATATCCCACTGTTAATTAAAACATTTTATTAGGGTATAAAGAAAAGAAATTTGTATTAGTGAAGGTGTTTTAAACTATAACAAGTGAGAAATCTAGATCTATGAGGTATTAAAATGTGGGATACCCACTACGCATTTTGAATTAGAGCAAAACCGTGTGGTATTATTCTTAAAACATATCAAATAAATAATCCGAAAAAATTCGAAAAATATACCGAAAGTAATATTTAGTATGCAATTATGTTAAAAATATACCCTACAATAAAAAATATACCAAATTGCTAATCAAAGCAACAAATAACTTCAAAATGTGCTTAGATGCAAATCGTAAATCGACATTTATCTAAAATTAATCAGATGTTGATGTCGCCCTGAGCAGCAAACTTTTATATGACAGTAATCTTAAAATAACCTTTTCAAGATTATATTAACATATCACTTAATATATTTTATTTCTGTTTGTTGAATGGTATTAGTATAGATAAAGTTTTGTCAAGTTTTTCAAATTTAAATGTGCTTTTAAAAAATATATCTTAGTTCAAAATTTATTTAGAATTAACTGTTTTCTAAGTATCAAACTTTTAGAGAAAAGTTGTGTTCTTAAGAAAACTTGAGAAAAGCCAAAATAATGTGTTATTATTATAAGTAGTTCATATTATAGACTCTATATTCTCTATTGCTCGCATTGTTTTGATTCTCGTTAATGAGTGAAGGTCAAGACAAGCTGAGGTTCAGCTGAGTAACCAGATATGGAACCAAAACAAGAGCCATTGACCTGATGTAACGCCCGTTTAGACGCAACCACATATCGCTGTCTTTGTCGCTGTTGCAGTTGCATTTGCAGCTGCTTTTCATTTCGCTATTAAATTCGCTACTTACATTGTTTTTGTTGATTGTTTCTTTTATTTGTTGTTGCTGCTGTTGCTACTGCTGTAGTTTTTATTCCCCGGCTATTTATTGATTTTCAATTAGTTTGTTTCCCGAGTTTGGCTTTGGCTTTAGGTTCGCTTCTGCTTCTGTTTCTGGTTCTAAGTTGTACTCGTTTCTGGCTTTTGCAGTGCCAATTTCGTTTCGTTTGCTGTTTGTCTTTTTCTCTCTCGCATTTTCCCCAACAAATTGACATACTTAATTTGCCATCGATGCCACAATGTGAGTGTGTGTGTGTGTGTGTGTGTGTGTTCCCTCTCCATTTGCGACGAACGCGAGTGAATTACCAGCGAAGAAGAAGAAGTTTTTTGTACTCATAAAATATGCAATTTGCTGTTTGTTTTGCCAAAGCGCATCGACTTTGGCAAGACTTTGCCATCCAGCCAAAAAGCGTTGCCAAAAAAGTGTCAGGGTTAGACCAGAAATAGACACATGCCAATATGTTGGAGCAATAAACAAGCCAAAAGTCAAAAGATGTCGTGGAGAGTTCTCCACTCAAAGTGGTCAATATTAAAAGCCGCTTTAAAGTTTTAAATTCCACTTGGCACAAGAGCAACTAAGATGTGTTTTTAAGGACCGATATACTCCTATATCTATATTTATATAGTCTGCGCTGTTTATAATTACAAATTGTTTTGTGTGTGTGTGGCTGTTGCCCCGAAAAATCCAGCTAATTACATTCGAAAAGTTACGCAACATTGGAACAATTGGCGGCAATGCTGGTAATTAATTTATAAAATTATTCATGCGGCTAAATAATGGATTTAGTTTTTAGTTTGTTTTCCCCCATACCATGCCATATACTGCCTATATATAGTGTATTTTCGGTATTTTTCGCATGGTCAGTTGAGTTGATGCAGTTAGCAGAAGCTTTTTGAGTTTTGCGGTTTGTTGGGGCATAAAAATAAAATTCATGTGCCAGCAAATTGCGAATTAAATAAATGCACACAATTTTCGCCATTTTCATTTTTGGCAAAAAAATATTAATTTACATGCGAATTGTGCAGATGCATTTGTTTGAGTGCATTTCCCATTAATTTATTTATAAATTATTATTTACATGCAATTAACTTTGTGCATAGTTTTCGTTTCATTTCGTTATTTAGTTACTTGCATATTTAGATTGTAGTTAAATTTTGAGGTTTACACGCGACAATCAAAACTGGCAAAGCGTTGAGTGCATCTTGTTAAAAATAACTGCATTTTTGAGGCACGTCCATAAATTAATAATTTAAGTGTATCTGAAAATCGTTCCTGAAAACTTTGCTCGCATAAACGCAGAAAATTGAGAAGACAATGGTTGATTTGTTTTTTGAAATGTTTTCGTTTATATTTTATAATGTTTTTTATATATAGTTTTTGTTGTGTGTGTGTGTTTGTAATTGTAGTAATTAATTTAATAATACATTTCTTTAAGTTAATTTAATTAATTTAGTTTTATCGTAGTTTTACATAAATACATTAAGTGTGCTAAATAATTTGTCAATTTCTATATATTCGGATCCCTCTATATACACATATATATTTATATTAATTATTTAGTTATTAGCTTGATGAATTTTATGTACGAATGTTTTTTCCGCCATCCTATTTAGTTTGCTATGGTGTTGAATTCGTTATAAATTGAAATTTAGGTGTATCTTTTGTCTGGCTAGAAACTAATAGCTACAATTACAGTTAGGGGTAGGGGCGTGACCTTCATTTATATGTATATATATATATATGTATATATTTAATATTTCTTTTAATTAATATATCACATTGAATTTGAAAGTGTTTTTTGCAACATTTCTAGTAATTGTTATATGTTAATAGTAATAATAATAATAATAATAATGATTTAATAATAAGCCTATAAATATGTTCTGTATGTATTGTAAGTGTGTGGTAGTGTGTGTAAATGCGTGTGTGTCTGTGTACACAACAAACGACACTTGAACACCGAAGGCGCATGTGAAAAAAAATGCCTACGAAAAAGTCTTTTTCTGTTTTTGTCTCACACACACACATGGCTTGTATGTGTGTGTGTTTGTGTTGTGAGCAGCTTCAAGATGGCCGCCCTTGCGCAGGAACCGTTGAGCGAGTGAGTGAGAGAGGGAGAGCGAGACAGCGAGATATCGCTTACACCAGGAAAGCTTGTCCACTGTTCTTATTGGTGCTGCCAACTTCGCCGCCAGCAGCTGCCTGTTGCTGCTGTTGTTGTTGCTGCTGTTGTTGTTGTTGTGCTGCAGCTGCGGAAGTGGAAGCCTGAGCTGTTGACTGTGTGCTGGTGCTGGCCTGGCTGAGTCCGCTGCCGCTGCGCAAATGCACAGGCGCTGTAGATGTTGCAGGCGCTGAGGCAGCCGCTGCTGGGGCACGGAACTGTGGCTGCAACAGACGCTGCTGCTGCTGCTGGCGTGCCAACTGCTGCAGCTGATGAGCCTGCATCTGCTGCGAATGCGGATGCGCATGATGCAACATTCCACCGGGCATCATGGACAACGCCTCGTGCTGATCATAAGCGCTATACTCCGACTCGATGCTGTGATAGATGTGCTCCGAGGGCGGGCGCATGGCCATCGACTCGACAACGGGTCGCATGGGGCGTGGCGAGGGTGTCGCAGTGGTCGCTGACGAGTAGTTGGCCTCCATGTCCTCGGTGCAGTAGTAGGCAGGAGGTGGCGGGGCCTGGCGGAAGATCAGTCCAGGCGAGACGGGCTGCTTGAAGCGTTCATGGTGATCCAGGGTGTAGTTGTTGCCGCGGGGCGAGAGCTCAATGGGGATGGCATATCGGAGCTTCTCCCAGAAGTAGCGATCGCAGGTGAGCAGACGATTCGATGGCACCGACTTGAGATAGGGCGCCAACTCGGCGACATCTTCGGCCTCGCTGGACACGCTTGTCTCCTCGATGATGACCAGTTTCTGGGCGAGACCGCGCAGCGCCTCGTGGAATGCATTGCGGAACTCGACGCGCTGCCACTCGGTGGCCAGCAGATGACGTGTGAGCACTAGGATAATCTTCCTCGAGGCGCGAGCTCCCTCGACCAGCTGCAGATGACTCGCCTGGGGGGGCAGATCGCGTTGCTGGATGCAGAGACGGAAGGGTGGACGACCGTGCTCCAGCTCGGCGGCAATGTTGCGGCACACAAACTCGTAATCCTTCTCCGAGTGCAGGATGATGGCATCGTACAGCTTACCGGCATCCTCGAAGCGAGGTTCACACACCCGGACGCCGTAGTGGGCAAAGAGCCACATGCGCACGCTCTCGCGGAAGACAAAGACAATGATGAGCACCACCACAAGGAAGATGAGCACGAGCACAGCGGCGAGAAGGGGCAAGCGATATCCGTTGGTCAGATCCTGAGCGGAGCTAATGTTGCTGGCACTCGCATCGAGCAGCTCCGAGCAGTCGCTGCTGGGGAGTTTCTCCTGTCCCAAGCCGAGCAGCTCGAGCTCCCGCTTGATGCCCGCATCCACACAATAGATGTCTGCCACATCGCGCACCACCAGAGCGTTGTCTGCCACAAACTGGACGAGTTCGCGCAGCTGCTGGCAACGGCAGCTCCACGCATTGCGACCGAGAGTGAGTCCCTGGAGATTGTTGCGGTACTGCAGATTGGCCAGCTGTTGCAGGGGCAACACGCTCAACCGATTGTTGTCCAGTCGCAGCAGTTGCAGCGACACCAGCGGCTCGAATGTGGCATTGCCAATGAGTGTCAGCTGATTGCCCTGCAGATGCAACTCGCGGAGCAGCGTCAGAGAACGGAATGTATCCGCATCCAGGGTGGTAAGCTTGTTGTGTTCCAGGTGCAGCACTCGGAGGTTGGGCAACTGGGCGAGGCTGCCCGGCTCGAGTTGTTGCACGTTCGAGTCGTTGAGATAGAGCGTGTGCAGATTTCGTTGTCCGCTCAGATGCGAAGCCTGCAGCAGTGGCAAGTTGTTGCCGTCCAAGAACAAGACGTTGACATCCTGTGGCAGACGCGGTGGCAGGTTGATCAGATCCATCTTGCCGCAGTCGACAATGTTGCTCGACCAGTTGGCGTCGTGGAAGCAGCTGCAGTTGTTGGGGCAAATCATCTCGCAGTCGCAGCTCTCGTACTCGCAGCAGTGGCATGTGGCAGGGCAATGCGAATCGTATTTGCACACAAAGTCAGCGGCTGTAAGATGCGACAGTTGACGCACTGGCGCCTGGCGACTATGTGGCATCAGGCACTCAATGTTGCCCAGATCGACGACTCGCGGATGCTGCTGTGTGGTTAGGTTGTTGATGCGTTGCAGCCACTCCATGGAGCAATCGCACTCGAAGGGATTTCCGCCGAGGTAGAATTCGGGCAGGGGTTTGTCCTGTGCCACAGGTGCCACACGCAGAGCGTTGAGATTGAGCTTGGACAGCACATTGGCATAGAGATCGACGCGTGCCAGACGCGTCTTGTCCACAAAGCTGTTTGGCTGAATCTGGCTGATGATGTTGTTGTTGATGAACAGCAGCTCAATCGAGTTGGGCACCGAGTTCGGGGAGATTTCCGTGATGCGATTGTGGCTGGCGTCCAGGGTGCTGACTCGGAGTTCCTCCTGCAGCTTGTAGTAGTTGCCCAGGGCTTCAATGTAGTTGCCATGAATGTCCAGCCACTTGAGGTTGGACGGGATGAAGGCATAATCAAACCACACCAAATGATTCTCCGACAGATTCAACCAAAGCAGCGAAGCGAGTGTGGCAAAGATTCCGTTGATGTCGGTGAGAAAGTTCTTATCCAAACGAATCGCTTCGATTTCCGTGTTGCGATCGAAGGCGCCACGCTCGATGCTCTGAATGCGATTCTTGGCCAGATTCAAGACACTCAAGCGGGGCAGCTGCTGGAACATGCCCACGGTGATGTTGCCAATGCGGTTGTCGATCAATCGCAGACCCGTCAGCTGATTCAGATTGTTGAAGGTGCCGTTCTTAAAGTCCGAGATCTGATTCTCTCCCAAATCGAGTGTCTTCAGCATGCTCAAGTCCTGCACAGCTTCGGGCACCTCGAGCAGCTGATTGGAGCTCAAATCCAATTCCTTGAGGTCGGAGCAATTGCGGAAGGCCTGCGACTCGACGATGCTGATCAGATTGTTGTTCAGCGTCAGTTTGGTGAGCACAAACAAACCGTTGAAGATGCGATTGTCCAAAGTGTGCAGTCGATTCTCGGCCAGGTTTAAGGTGTGCAGATTGTAGAGGGGCAGGAAGGCGCCCTCCTCGATGTGGCCAATGGAATTGTTGCGCATGTCGAGAATCTGCAGGAAGTACAACTCCTTGAAAGTCTTGGCACCAATGCGAGTCAAAGCATTATTCGAAAGATTCAAGACAATCAGGCGAATCAGGCCAGCGAAGGTGTTGTTATCCACATGATGGCTGGTCAGCTGATTGGCAGAGAGATCGAGCACGAGCAGCTGATCGAGACGATGGAGCAGACCCTTGGGCAGATCGTAGAGATCGTTGTGATGCAGATGCAATTCGCGCAACTCCTTGTTGCCGGCAAACGAATCCGCGGGCAACGACTCCAGATGATTGTGCGACAAGTTGAGCACACGCAGCGAACTGAGGCCAGCCAAAGAGTTGGCCGAGATCGTGCTAATGTTGTTGTGTTGCAAGCTCAGAGTCTGCAGGCGACGCAGCCGGGAGGCGCCCCACGCATCGGGCAGCGAACGCAGCTCGTTGTGCGACAAATCGAGCAATTGCAACTCGGAGCCGCCACTCACAGCGCCATTGGGGGAGCCGAGGCACAGTTTCTCGGAGAAACCCAAATACTCGGCGGCGCGAATGCGATTCTGGGTGAGATTGAGCAGCTGCAGGCCGGGCATGTTGCACCAGACGCCCTCGGGCAGTTGCCGCAAATTGTTGTCGGCCAAATGCAGTTCACTCAGATCGCGCAGACCGTGAAACGATTGAGCGTGCAGCTCGAGCGTCTTGCCGGGTCCCCAAAGCGCATTGTGCGTCTCCAGCTGCAGCTTCTTGAGCGACATGAGACCCTCGAAGGCATTTGGGGGCACGCGTTGCAACTTGCAGGCATCCACACGCAGCTCGGCGAGCTTCTGCAGCTTCTTGAACAGTCCATTGCTCAGTTCGCTGGCGTGCAGCAAATCGGCGCTGCACTGCAGCTCAAAGCGATTCGCTGTCTCCGCCACTTGCAGATCGAGCGCGGCGCCCATGTCCAAGGCGCGCACATTGCACTTGATGTCCATTGTGGTGCGCACAAATTCCCAGGCGCACTGCTGCGCATGCGTCGCTGTCGCCGTCGCTGCCAGCAATAGCAGCAGCAGCAACAGGCGTGCATTTGTAACTGTGTTTGTTGTTGTTGTTGTTGTTGTCGTCGACATGTTTCGTTTTGTTTCGTCAAGTCGCGAAAGTGGAACTTTTGCTTGGACTTTTTTTTTGTTTGCTAGCTTTTACACTGCTATGGTGGAGGACTTTTTTGAAGAGAGGGGGAATTTTTGTTTTGTTCAAACGTATTTCACTTTCTGGTTTTCATATTTGATCGCTTTTTTTGCTTTTGCTTTTGTCGCGTAAACCGTAATCCTTAAAGAGTTGTAGTTGTGTTGTAATTGTTGCGTGTATTTTTGTTGCGTGCACTCAGCGATTTAAATGGTCAAGCACTTGGTAATAATTTCTTTTCGTTTTGCTTATACTATTTTTCGTTGGCACTTTAAAATCGTTTGCGTTGCGATTTGCGTTTCTTGTTTTAGCCGGAGCTCGTTTTCTTAAAACATGTTAACCGCCTCGCGTTTCAACTCAAACTGATTGCTGAAGTTGCACGCAGGCGACTCCGTTGGCTCGTTGAAAATGTTTTTACGACCGACGACGGCAGCACAGCAACGACGCCGCACACCGACACGCTCATAGACACAGACACCGACACCGACACAAGCAGCGACACAAACATCGACACGGCTAGCAGACAGACAATATGCCTGTGTGTGTGCGTGTCAGTTCGTGCTCGCTATTGCACTCACACAGCACTCACATGCACATGCATTCGCTCTCTCACATACTCGCGCTCTTTGCGCTCCCACACACAGGCAGCGACGCCACTGCACTGCCGCAGCTAGCGTCGACGTCGCGACATTGTCGTCGGAGTGCATTTCCTGCATGTTGTCCGCATAGGCAAAGCATATGCAGTTCAGCAACATGCATGTGCGCTCTCTCTCTCTTTCTCTATATCTCACATACTTGCACACACACACATGCAGTTTAGTCACACACACGCTGCACAGCTGAGAGCAAAATGGCTCTCGCTCTCACCAAAAAAGTAGGGGAAATGTTGCACACATGCTTAGACTCTCACACACACTGCTTCTCTTGCTTAACCCTCAATCTCTGTTCATAGTGTAGTTTTTTTTTTGTTTCATACTGTTTGTGCTGCTCGATGAGATTCAACTGCAAAACGATCGTCACGAAAACAAATTTATTTTTTTGCTGCTCTTTTCGAAGCGATTGACATTAATTAGTTGAGCTATAAAAAGTATTAAGCTGAGATTAGCAAGATGTTTTTTTCTTCATAGTTGATACTCCGTTCTTATCTGGCTCTTGGGAATTGTTGTTACTTTAAAGTATGAGACGAATATTTATATTTTTATAGATCGCTAATCATTAAACGAATTGTTAATGAGGGCGCCAAATGTGTCAAACTTTAACAACTCGTTAAAATTATAAGAAATTATACTTTACATATTACAAATTGACAGAATTGCGATAACATTGCAGTGGCTTTTTCATTATTATACTATTTTTATGAGCTTAACCCATTTTATTTGTTATTTTGATTCTATAAGAATGTAATAAATTGAAGATGGTAATATAAAAATGAAAAGTATTCAATTGAATATCCCTAATTTTTCTTTTTCTATTTTGGTGTTTTATTAAAACGCTTATTTAAAAATTAAATTGTGTAGAAATTTATAATTTTCAAATAATTTAAATAAAATAAGAATAAAGGTATTATAAAAGTATCTGGGGACGAAAAATTTCAAATAGTTAATGTCATTTAAACACATTTGAAAATTAGAAAATATCTATAATCTATGTAGATTAGGTTTTTTTTTTGTATCAATCGCCCTTCATGACCTTGCATTGCAAATAATTTTATTTTCTAAATATTACATATTTTAATGAATGCAAGTTTGCCGTGAAAAATTAAGCACTTCAAAACTTATTGACGCGAAATTGGATGATAACTACTTACAAAATTATTCAACTGCAACAAAACACTTGACAACTCACCCCTTTCATTCTATCAAGGGTTAAGCTGCACACACACAGTTATATAGTACTTGCAACACACACTAACTGGTGGCAGTCAACAGGCTGTCTTGCAACATTTCGTATGTTAGTTGGACGCACATCCTTTTGGCAACAGCTCGTTGCACTTCGTGTTGCATACGAACTGTGTGTGCCCCATTGAGTATGTTGCTATTGCCATGTTGCATGCCACACGGCACTTTTCGCAGCACTCGAGTGGAGTTGTGCAGGAGTTCGAGTCATAAAGTTCTAAATCTATTGTCGTATGTCAAATATTCTTATATACTTTGTGCCCCCAAACTTCGGCTGTGGCCTTCAACATTTCTTTTTGCTTCTCTTTGTGGCAGCCAAGCAACGTTTTCTACTCTACATAAGTACATCAGAATACTACATAAATATATACTTTAACAGCAATTTGGCAAATTGCACTGGGTAATTGAAAGCGGATATGCTTTGATAAGAAGTATAATGCGAAAGGGGAAAAGGATCAAAGAGCTTAGAAATACGAATGCAAAAGCGTATAATAAATCAGTCGAAGTAATTCGATAATTTGATATCAAAATATTAAAAAGATGTGATTGCTATGCGGATATTTATTGAAGCTATAATACTGTTAAATAAAAGTTATTCACAAATTCAAATATTAATTTAAACTGGGGTTAAGATATATTTGCATCGCAGTGATATAATTATAAATATATTTAAAAATATATAAAAATATATATTTTAGCAACATTAATTTTAGATTCCATTTCCAAATTTCATCTCTGGAAATAAAATATAATATTAAAAGAACTAAATAATAATAGATTAATGTGTGGTCAAAAAAGCTTTTCAGATTTTTCCAATGCCTCCAAATTTCATGTCTAAAAATGAAATATTAAAAGAACTTCTTAATTATAGTATCTTAATTTAGTTATTTGCAAAAGATTACTTAACCTTAAGAAACTTAAAGAATTTAAGTTGTCTATTTATATAGATATTTTAACTTTCTTAGCCCTCGACTCAGTTTAATGCGTTTAAAAATTGAAACAGAAATGTTAACTTCTTCTTCTTCCACTTCTCTGTTAATCTGCAAGTTGATAATAGTTGTTAGCTCTTGTGGTTACTTTAATATTTTTAATATTTAAATAAATGTATTTCAAAATATACTTATAATATATGGTAATAATAGATAAATGTATAATGTCTTGATTTCCCAAATAATCTTTTCAGATTCCATTGAAGATTATGCCCACAATTTTATCTAAGAAATTGATATATTAAAAGTGAAACATAATTAAGTGAGTTGTGCTATAATTTAGTTATTAGCAAAGTTCACCAACTTAACCTTAAGACACTTTAAGAATTTAAGTAGTATTTTTATAGAGATATCTTAACTTTGCTTGCCCTTAACTCAGCTTAATGCGCTTACAAATTGCAGAGGAATTCTTTAGCACTTCTCTTTAATCTGCAAGTTTACAATATTTGTTGGCTCTTGTGGTTACTTTCCTATTTGGTAGTCGGGGCAGCAGCTATAGGCTAATATTCATGTAGCATTAGGCATTAGCAATGTGGCCATCATTTCTGGTCTTAGAGCAAGCGCGAGAATTATAGAAATATGTTCACTTTGTGGTAGTCAGCAAATTTACGAGTTGCTACCGTGCCCATTTATGTCAAACTAGCAACTACCGCGTGCCCCAACAGCAATAACAACAACAACAACCATCTCTTAGATACACGTTTCGTTCCCGCTTACTCTCATTTGATTCTCCACTCTTACCATAACTGCAAAGCTTAAAATATTGCATATGAATGTTGCATGCGACGCCAGCAACAAACATTAACGAGCCACAGCAGCAACTGCAACAGCAGCCAGCAGCAGCAACATCGTCGCCGGCAACATTACAGTTTGAATGCTATTATTATGCCATTTTTAATGCCTTTTACATTCACGCGCAACAAGCGGCAAGCGTTGACGTTGACGCCGCCGTCGCCATGTTGCACGGCGCGGCGTCTCTGCTGCAGCGCTGCTTCGTGTGCCACGTTTTTATGCTCTGCTTCGCTTAGCAAATATTTTTGGATACCCTCCAACTTAGTGAAAGCAGAGGGTCTGTAAAATAGGTTTAAACCTGATGGCAAATTCGCAATTTGCTAGTAAATAATGCTAGTTTTAATATAAAAAGTTTATATTATATTTTGATTTAAATCAAAATCATATAATATTACACATACATTGCAATGATATATCATAATCTATGAAAAAAGAGAATATATAATTATAAAATATTTCACTATAAACAGAACAAACAATTTCACACATAAGTAATTATAGTATTGTAATACTTAAAAGAACATATCTTCATTATACAATAATTTCTTAAATTCTAATTAAAATAAATAAATATAAAAGTATATAATATTTTGTATTTAAATATATTGATTGAGATTTTATATCAAGTCCAAGATAACTACATACGAGTAAATAAAAAAACATTCTGACACACTTGAAAAGTATTAAACAAAAAAAACAAGTAAGAAAGCTACAGTCGAGTGTGCTCGACTGTGAGATACCCGCTACCCATTTTGAATAAAAGCAAAATATTGCGGTATTATTTCCTAAATATACCAAAAAAAATACTACAAAATACTAAAAATATACCAAATGATATATTTGGTATATTTTTGGTATTTAGTATAGCACCACTTTCAAAATATACCATAGACGGCATAATATACCAGATTGTCGGCCAAAGCAAATGAGACCCCTAGTAAGTAGGCGTTTTAGCCCATACAAAAGTATTTCTTTAATAACTTCCACAATTTTTATCTGATCGCAACCAACTTAAAAAGTAACTTTTAATTTTGTATTAATAACATTATTGTTAAAATTCATTGCGCTCTTGATAAATATCTGAATATTAACTTTTAACTAAAATTACCTAAATGTAGTTAAGAAATATTCTTTACATGATATAAAATATCATGATATAAAAAAAACACATTATCTAGCTCTTTTTATTACTCGAAATTAAACCAAATGGCCTTAAATTTTACATTAATTAAAAAAAAATATTAATTATATTATGTATTAGGAACATTATTGCCTGAGAATCAAATAAAAGTCTCAAAAATTGTAAATCCATTAATAGTAAATACTATTTTTACAGAGTATCTGTTAGTCGAGCAATTTTCAGTAACGCCTTTTGTTCAAATTTATTAAGTAACTATTTAATGTCAATTCCAGTTACATTATCAGCACTAATTTGCTCCCTTCACATTGCAGTATTTGTAAGCAGCTTTTAACAACAATAACGGTGAGAAGTTGGAAAATTTGCACACATACTAAATACTAAATACCGTACAGTATTAAACATGTTGCATAGTAAAATATCAAACTTCATTTGGCACATTGCGATGTTGTAGCTGCTGCCAGGGCCACGCCCCAATTCGCCCACCTGTCACACATACATGCACACAGGCACACAAACATATGTACTATGTGTGCTTATATTTTTTGGCTGTCGACTTATGCCACTTAAAATTACATTAAAAAACTTCAGTACTCTGCTAGGCGAACAGCAACAGCTAAAGCAACAACAAGAGCGACAGTTACAGTTACAGCAACAACAACTGCACGCCCATCGCCCACACGCTTTTTGCTCTTTGCTCTCCCACTCCTTCTCCTTACTATTCTCTCTCTGTTCTCACTCTTTGGCAGTGTTGCCCTGCTCACTGTTAGTGCAAACTTTGCACAGCTTTTGGGACTTTGCCGCTGCCTCTGACACCCTGCCAACTCTGTTGTCCCGTTAGAACTTATTCTTATTCTCCTTCTGCCTTCATTGTTGTTGTTTAATTCCACTTTTTTTTCTCCGTATTTCCGTCGTTTTGTTTTGCGGTGTTGCAAATATGAAACTTTTGTTACTTAATTATTTTGTTTGTTGTTCTTGTTAATGTTGTTGTCGTGGTTGTCGTTGTTGTTGTTGTTGTTTGTGCTGCTGCTGTTCCTACTATATTGTTATTAATTAATTGAGTTACACTTGCACTGCAGTTGCTGTTGTTATTGTTGTTGTTACTTGTTGTTTGTTTAGTGGTGCGAATATTTTATGAATTTTTAAATTTCATTATTGT
This sequence comes from Drosophila niveifrons, assembly GCA_035046325.1. Classification (NCBI taxonomy): domain Eukaryota; kingdom Metazoa; phylum Arthropoda; class Insecta; order Diptera; family Drosophilidae; genus Drosophila; species Drosophila niveifrons. The sequence continues at coordinate 927,378 of JAWNOC010000011.1, read as the reverse complement.
GGCAAACGAGTATGCCGACAATATTGTCACTGTTGCCACTGCAATTGCGGTCGTTGCTGTTGTTGTTGTTGTTGGAATTCGTCGACCCCCTGCAGTCAAGCTGTTTGACTATTACGAACAAAGCACACAACAAACACACACACACATATCACACACATACACAGTTTACAAACACAACACTTGGCTCAAGAAATCTAAAATTCTGAACTCGAGCCAAAGTTCGAGGCACAAAATTGCGGCGCTGACGAAAATGCAAAAAAAAAAAAATAGAAGTAAGCCATGAAATTGCAAGTTGCAAACTTCAATTGTTAAACGAAGTTAAATGAGTTCACCATATAATTATATTAAATATTTAATATATGGAATCACGTAAGATTGCAGATTTGTTCATTCATTTTCATAGCTATAGATGCTGATAATATTTCGGTTGATTTGCTTGATTACATATTATTATTAACAGAAATAAATCAAATTTTATTTAAATTTAAATATTGATTTATTATTTATACAATCACTTAATAAATTTGTAGCGTATTTTGTATATTTTCTTCGTTTTTTATTAATTTATAAAAGAAAATAATAGGAAATTGCAGATAGTTAGATCAATTCAAAATATTTCAATATAAATTTGCAGCGCATTTTTTTGTATATTTTCTTCGTTTCATACTAATTTTAAATAGAAAATTTCTTAATTCCAAATATTTCAATATTTTTCAATTTTAATACCTCATGATTATTGTGAATTCTCTGAATAATTTCTTATTTAATATATGCACATATAAACAAAGTCAATGTAAAGTTTAGAGTAATCAAATAACGTAGCTATTGTCTGTAAAAATCGCAGCCTCCTAGCTCTTACCGCTAAGTTTGTGCGTTGATATACTTTGCACTTTTCAATCTACATTTTTTGTCTTTGTGTACTTATTCAGTCAATCATTCAGTAAGGAATAGTAACTTTAGATATACATATGTGGACTAACCGAATATAATTATAATTGTGCTTCATTTGTATAATATTCGTAATATTATATTCTTAGCTTTTAAAACAAAATTAAATCAAAAGCCGAAAACTTGGTTGTGGAGTCAGCAAAATTTTAGAAGATATTTGGAGTAAGAATATGTTGACTAATTAAATTCATTTTCATTTCCTTTAAGTAACAATTCTAATTTATTAAACAACAAATTTCAGCCTCCTTGCTCTTACCGTTAGAACTGTGCTTTTTTACTCAGTGTCAGTCATTCAGGTTAAATATAAGGTACGTCTCATAATTATAAGAAACTTTGATAACTCATAGTTTTATACGTAAACATTTTCATATATTTGATAAAAATAGACTTAATAAATAAGATACTTTTTATCACTTTGATATGCACCTTTCATATGTTTGTGTTATATAGATTATCTCTATAAATATATTAGTGCAAAGTATGCAAAAGCTATTCATTTCCTTAGAGCTTTCACACACAATTCAAACACAAATCAGGTTGAAGCTGGAGCTGGCAGTTTTCGCCCCATTGGAGGGATTCAAGGCAAGAAAAACAAAAACAAAAGCAGCAAAGGCGACAGCGAAAAATGTGGGGGGAAAAAATGTGTTTTGCTGCAGACAACAGAAACGAGGCAAAAGCTTAAATATTATTCATACGCCGCGTTTTCCACGGCCACAATCCCAGTTGGATGCTACTTTGTTGCACGCTGCACGTTGCAAGTTGCAAGACGCAAGTCACAAGTCGCAGCGTTCGTTTCGTTGCGCATAACTATGTCAAATTAGTGTCTGACTCTGTGCGCTGCAAGTTGCAACTGCCTCCAAAATGGATGAGCTAGTGGCACTGGTGGCATACAACCGAGTGTGGCACTGTGGCACTGTTGCGCTTTCCCAGTGGTGTATTTAGGCTACACTCGCGTCCAAAACTTTCCCACTTGGTTTCGTTTTGTTTCATTTGGTTTCGTTTCGTTTTAGCTGCTTGGGAAATTGTATTCAAATGCTGCGCAAAACAAACATTTTTTAATTGAATTAGAAAATGGCAACGGGTCAGAAGCACGTTTGTAATGCATAATTTATTTGAATTTGTATCTGCCGATGTCTAACTCTTAGTCTGAGTTCAAGTTTTTCTTTTTCTTGCCATCTCAGACTAAAAACTGATTTCAACTGCAGCAGCAACAACAACAATAACAACAACAAAAGTTTCCATCGTTTTTCTTTTTGTCATTTTTGTCTTCCGAAAAAATTTCGAGGCCAAAATTTTCATAATCTTTTGGCAATCTGGAGAATTGCATTGACGGCGTGCACAAATTATGAATATCATTGCATGGATTTTAATGAATGAGGCCGCAGCTAGTGAAAATGCTGCCAATGCCAAAGACAACAGCAACGGCAACAGCAACAGCAACGAGGACAATTCACATTTGATTTGGTTTATGGATATGGAATATGAGCGTGGCCTATCCAAATTAATATGGGAATTGTTTGTATTGTTGTTGCTGTCACCGAACTTGTTGCTGATGTTGTCTATTGTTGCTGTTGTTGTAGTTTTGTTCGCTCGACATGCAAAAATGGAAAGAAGCCGCAGAAGAAGTGCGTGTGACAGGAGCAACTCCTTGGCAAGTCCCTGGCAGCTGTCAAACGCAACAGGATTCGCATTACTTGCTATCTACACTGTCCTACAAAACTTACCATTTTTATATTGCATGAAATTCGAATTTGAATTTGATTTTTTTTTTATTTTTGCAATTTGGTTGCGATCACATAGTATTTTAGAAATATCATTTGTATGACTTGGTATCTACACTGTCCTACGAAGCTTACCATTTTAATATTATATGCAATTTTAATTTTTTTTTCGCAATTTGGTAGCAAACCCATAAAAATGTAAAACATTATTTCTCTTATTTCTCTTAGAAGTCTGGTATATTTAGTACTGTATAGTATATTTTTAAATGAAGTACTATATGAATATACCAAATATAGTCTTTGGAATATTTGTTATATTTTTGTTTTATATTAATTTAGTGTATCTTAAGAATAATACCATGCTGTTTGCTTTTATACAAAAAGGGGAAGCGAGTATTTCAAAGTCGGGACGACTCGACTGAAGATTTCTTCTATATTTGGTATATTGATATGGTACCACGCTGAATATATACCAATGCAAAATATACCAGCCAATGTAAAATTGTCAGCCAAAGCGTCTTAGATAACTTCGACAATTTCTATCTGATCGCAGATAATCACGAAGACTACAGTGACTATTGTTTAATACACTACTCAATGTACCCAATGGGTAACGGGTATAAAAATGTAGTGTTTTTTTTTTGGATTGAAAAAAAAAACCTAAAGTTCTGTTGGCTTACTACTACTACTATACTATACTAATTTGCTCCCTTTTGGAGATATTAACACAAACTAATAAGAAATTAAAGTTCTTTCTTTAGTTGCCTTAAGATTTTTCGAATTCCAGACTTTCTTGATTAATTAAAGTTTTAAGATTCGAAGTGCTTATAAAAATTTTTCAAAATTGTTTTTTATTTGGTTTTCAATAATATAAATTAAATTTATATTTTTGTTAATTTCAATTTCCTCATTTTGTTCATCCTTTATTCTCAATTCTTATCGAGCGGATCCTTTTGCAGCTCAGTGTATATTGATATTGAGCTGCATTGCTGTTCTCACTGTCGCTGTTGCTGTTGTTATTGCTGTGGTTATATCAGGCTCATTTGATATGCGGGCTCAGCAATGCGCCCACACGAAGACGCTGAAACAATGCGAGGCATTTTTTATATAAATATGCTCATACCTACTTATATGTATGTATATTCGCTTTATTTTCTATAGTATGTGTATATACTTGCAGTTATAGGAGGAGGAAGAACTATGCGGCTATGCGACATGATGAAACATGCATATTGAGTGAGTAACGAGCGCGAGAGCGATGCCATCGACCGTTCAAGTGCATCTTAAAGATACTTTTCGCTTTTTTTTTTGTACTCCGTTTGCTGCATTGTTCGGTGGGTAGCTGCCACGGCTGCTGCTTAGCTGCAAGTTGAGTGTGGCAGCGTGGAGTGCATCGAAAGTGGTTGCCTATTGTGCGATGTCGGAGGAGCATAACTCCTACATGGCATATATAGGGGTTGATATATGAGCTTTAATGTGCATTAACTCTTGTGCCACATCGATGCGGCGAACCAAGCAAGCAACCAATTTGGTCTATCCAGCTCTAACCAGCTTTGCCTCGTCGCAGAATGAGGTTAATTACGCGTTTATGCCTCTCTCCGAGCATCTTGGCCAGCCCCAGACAAGTAGACAACAAGCCGCAAAAATATTTATTGGCCGCTTTCTGATTTATGTACTTCATGCCCCCACCCATTTTGGTTTCTCTCTCTCTCTCTCACTCTGAGTCTAGTGGCCAAAAACTTATCTTCGAATAGCCTTTTGGGCTACCTGCTGTGACTAAAGAGCGGAACATGTGTGGCAAGCACACTCAGATTAGTGGCGACTGTGACTAACCAATATCAGAGTAGACCAAGAGTTACTTTCTTTTCCCCATGGAATGCAATGCATCATTTTCTGAATGGTAGCCATCGGTAGTTAATGATTATAAGCTCTCTCAAAGAGCCACTTGATAACCACTTAATTATTACTATTTCTTCAAGATGAGCAAAGCAAATGAAGTAGAACAATATTTTGCTAGAATTATAATGGTGAAAATTACTTGTGATACTTGTAACTTTTGCTTTTTTTTAATTCCTGAAAATTTCAGTCTGATTAGATACAAATTATAGAAGTTTTCAAAGAAATAAGTTTATTCTGCTTTGTTTGTCTTATGGTTTATTTTCCACTCTATGGTATATTTTTAATTCAATAGTGTAATGATATACCAAATATAGTGTTCTGTATGTTTCGGTATTTTATTATATTAATTTGGTATATTTTAAGAATAATACTTTCTTACTTGTTTTCTCTAAATAAGTACAACTAAAAATAATATAAAAGGAATACAGTTCAAATAAAGATTTTTTTAAATTTTAATGGGAAAATTAAAAAATATTTATAATTAATCTATTTTCAATGTAATATGTATCGTGATATACGGCCAAAAGTTACTCAACGTCTGTTTTATTTAAAGTTCTTATTTGCAAGCTCATCTTGACAAATTTGTATGTGAATTTATGTATTATATATTTAATTTTCAAATTAAAGATGGTTTTTCTTCCTCAGCATGAATTCCTACATAAATTTCTATTAGCAATTATTGGCATTCATTCAAATGTTTTGTACGCTATTAAAATTGATTAGTTCTTTGATGTTTAGCTTCCAACAAGGATCGAAATCGATTGCTCGAGACATTAACACAGCGGGCGATACAAGTGCGAATAAAATTTTAGAACCCGCTGAGCGATCTTTCAACTATTCCAACTATTTCTTATTGCTGCTCACCGAGCTCGATCCATTAAATTCAAACAAAAAAGTAAGCAGCCTACGTTGATTGCGATTTGCATGTGCTGGCTTCTTCGTTTATAATAATTCATTTCCTATAATTTGCATATTTTCATAATTGTTTAAATATTTGGTAACCCAAAAAAAAAAAGAAATAAATGCAAGTCTAAGGGGAATAAAAAGCTGAGCATAACCCATAATCATGGCTAAGCACAAAAACCCAACCAGACAATTCTAATTGTCAGCTCGCAATTTTTTTATTCTTTTTTTTTCGACGCGTCGACGATTTCATTTCATTTTGGTTTATTCGATCGCAATTTTTCAGCATTTTGCTAATACCCACTTGGGCAAAAGCGAAGAGACGACTACAGATATTCAAAGATATTTATTGGAACCCTTCATTAAACACACGAAACGAAACGAAACGAAGCGAAATGAAAACGAGCTAAGAGAACCGGCGACTCATGTTTATAAATTGGTCTATAATTTATATTTATACAGCTTAACTCTACGTACATTTATTATTATTATTATTATTGTTGTCGATCGTATTTTCTTTTTGGCCAAAGGCCCTATTTGTACAGCCTCAGTTAGCCCTAAAAAGTGCCACCAAACGAATATTTTTGCAGCCGCCAACTAATTGCCAAAAATGAGTGAAAATTACTTGCAGTAAATGGGAAAAATAATAAATAATATTTTTACTTCTCTTCTTCTTTTTTTTCTTCGTCGTTGTCGTCGTCTGCTCGTCTTGTTATTTCAGTAAACAGTTTAAGTCCATGCCTGTCCCTGCCCTGTCTAAGCCCACAAATTTCTGAGGAGGCCTGTGTCTAATACATTTTGCAGGTAGCTGAGATCGCTCAGCCGTTTTCGCTCTCTCTCTCTCTCTCTCGTTCTCGCTCTCTTGGAGGGGAAATGGTTAACGCACACAAGCGCAACTACGCTTCTCACCAATACACTCACAAACGACGCTCTCTCGCTCTCTGAATGTGTTGCTTAACTTGTCTTGCTGCCTGCTTTTGTATTTTGCTTCCCGCTCGCACGATTTCCGCAGTGATCGTTGCTTTGCTTGTGTTGGTGTCGCTCTCACGCACACATTGAAAGCCGAAGCGGTTGCTCTCTCTGCAGTCGACGCTCTCTCAACTCGTTTTTCTGCTCGCTCTTTCCGCTGTCATTGACACGCTCAGCAGCAACAGCAGCAGCAGGTTTGTTGGCAGCGCTGCCAGGCAATTATGTATCTTGTATCTGTAACGCGCTACGGCAAATGTATCTGTCGAGGTATCTCTGTGTATCTGTATCTGTAGCTGGGGCTGAGACTGAAACTGTGGCCAGCTTCAAATGCCTGACATTTTACGCTATCACTTGCAATTTTATTTTTCACAGCATTTTCGCATTTGTTTTCACAGTTGCGCCTGCGCGCATATTCAATGAATACCCGAAACACAATCCCCGAATAAAAGCGAAAATATTCACAAAATGTATTCAAAAGACCAAAAGCAAAACAGAAAAACCAAAAAACAAAATCAAAATAACAAAAAAATGCTTTAACCTTTTTTGTGTTGTGTTCAAAATCCCGTAGCTGATTGAGACAATATCGTAAAAAATCGACGCATTTGAAATTCGATCGCTGAATGGACACGCTGAGGTCGGATACCAACTTGAGGTCCCCTTCGCCTCCTCTTCTCTATCCCTGGCTTTTAGCTTGGCGTCATAGCGAATTTTGTTACCTTTGTCGCCTTTTGTCGCCGTTCTGCTTAACTTGTTTTACCACACACAAAATGCTCTCATTTGGCCAACTCTGCGTTGCTTTTTTTTCTTTGCCATTTTACAATGTACTTGTTGGTGTTGGTGTTGGCTGGTGTTGTTGGCCTGGCTTAAATGAAACTAAATGAGCCAGTAATCAAGTTGTGTTCCAAGCGTCGTTTGTCCGTTATGGCCGGCACCTCTTTGCGGTATTTTCGTTTCTTCAAGCTCTTGTTCCTCTCTCTCTCTCTCTTTGCTGTTGTTGTTGCTGTTTATACACACATCTTTTTTTTATGCCTCTTGTGGTTTACAGCAAATTTCACACTTGCATGAGGCATGAGGAGGAAGTCTGGAGGAAGTCTGCAAAAGCGTAGACGCCACAAAACTGCAAAAACAACAATAACAACTTCGTGCAACTTTTTCAACGCTGATTGATTTTTTAATGTGTAGATGAAGAGAGCAGAAAAGAGGGCAGGGGCAGGAACGAAGTGTTTGGTGGCAACTTCATATGTGGGCTGAAGAAATCAGCAAATTAACTCCAGTAATGAAATTCGTCTGTTCGACTTTTTTTACGACATGTAAAAAGTTTAGTATAAAAAAAAATTATGCGTGCATTGATTGAATTTTTGATAAGTTTTTAATTATTTTCTTTGCTTTAAGTAATAACAATAAGTTCTACGCCAGTAAATAAGTATTATAACAATTTTTAATGATTTTTTTACTTCATGTAATAATGTTCTATGTTAATGAAAATTATATTGTTTAAAAACATTTATGTGAAAATACTTTAATAATAAAAATTTGTTCGTAATTTAAGTTCGTACTTAAAGTTAGAAATTGATTTCTCTTCACATATAAGCTTAGCATACTATTAAAACAAGTAAGAAAGCTACAGTCGAGTATGCTCGACTGTGAGATACCCGCTACCCATTTTGAATAAAAGCAAAATATTGCGATATTATTTTCTAAATATACCAAAAAATACTACAAAATACTAAAAATATACCAAATGATATATTTGGTATATTTTTGGTATTCAGTATAGTACCACTTTCAAAATATACCATAGACGGCATAATATACCAGATTGTCGGCCAAAGCAAATGAGACCCCTAGTAAGTAGGCGTTTTAGCCCATACAAAAGTATTTCTTTAATAACTTCCACAATTTTGATCCGATCGCAACCAAATTTTCAGAAGTCACAAGGACTATAGTTTCTAATGTATATCCCAAAATTCGGGACTCCAGCTTTATTATTACTCTTGTTATTCGATTTTTTCTGATTTGCGGGGGCGGAAGTGGGCGTGGCAAAAATTTAAAACAAACTTGATCTGCGTGCAATCATAACAAATGCTGTCGAAAAAAAATTATAGCTCTATCTCTTATAGTCTCTGAGATCTAGGTGTTCATACAGACGGACGGACAGACGGACAGACGGACAGACGGACATGGCTATATCGTCTCGGCTGTTGACGCTGATCAAGAATATATATACTTTATAGGGTCGGAGATGCCTCCTTCTACCTGTTACATACATTTCCTGCCGGCACAAAGTTATAATACCCTTCTACCCTATGGGTAGCGGGTATAAATACTATTTCGCACTTATTTTTAAGTAAATGAATTGATGAGTTTTCAATTGGTTTCTTGGCTTTAGGTAAAAAGTTGTATGCCAAAAGAAATGTGAATTGTTTAAGAAGTAAATCATATAATTATTTCATTTTATATTTTTATTGTATATTATTGCAACAATTATTGAATAATTTTTTAATTATTTTCTTCACTTCAAGTAATAAAGCTTTTGTCAATAGAAATAGTAGTAGTATGTGAAAATATGTTAATATTAAAATTTAGTAATTTATTTAACTTTACATATTCACAGCTTAATCTATTTAAAAAAATATAAATATAAATATTTTTATGCGCCTCTTTCTTGGCAGATGAATTGAGAAGTGTTTAATTATTTTGTTTGCTTTAAGAAATAATGTTTTTTCACGATGAAAATCATTTTGTTTAAAAACATTAAAATGTAAATATAGTAAATTACAAATTATTATGCGAATTTTGGTACATACAATAATAACAGTGAATTTAATGATTCCTGAAAATTTGGTTGCGATCAGACAAAAATTGTATAAGTTATTTAGGAAATACTTTGGTATGGGAAACACGCTTTCTTACGGATCTTGGTTGCTTTGAGTGATAATCTGATATATTTTGCACTGAATGGTATATTTTAAATGTAGTAATATATCAGCTATTCAAAATGTAACATTTGGTATTCTCAGTATTTTTGCTGTATATTTATTTGTAATTTTTAAAATTAATCCCGCCCTGTTTTTCTTTTATTGACATTTGGTCAGCTGGTATATCAGAATGTAGCTCACTGTTCTATAACCATGAAAATCATTTTGAATAAGAATTCGGAAATATTTTAATATCACAAATTATTTTGCAATTTCACTTCACATATTCACAGCTCTATCTATTTGCTTTTGGGCTCACACGTTTATTTCCAGACTGATGAATTGTCACAACTCTGATGGGCATCCCACACAGGGCTTTCTCTCATTGCGCCCTCTCAACTCTTTGACTCACTTGACAAATTCGTTTCAATATTTTCGTTACACTTGAGGTCGACATCATTGGAGGCAGCATCATCATCATCGGCATCAGCAATTGCTACCGCTTGGAAGCATCCTCAGCACTTCATATATTGTATAATAAATATTATTCCTCAACGAATTTTTTGTTTCTTATTTATTTATTATTTTTCGTTAACTGGGCTGATGATGATCAACACGACGATGATGGCGATGATGATTGTGATGATGGTGGCCAATGGAGCCACTGTAGACACTCAAAGCCCACTACAGAAATTCAGCGGACCAGGCCATGACTTAATTAAGAGACGCACGTTTATTGTGCTTACCTGCGTAGTTTTGTTTTTCATTGGATTTTGTGTTATTTTCTTTTTTTTTCTGTTTCTGTTGCTGTTGTGGAGACTGTTTTTACAACTTTTAGCTTTTGTTTTTGTTGAACTTACACTTTTTGTTTCGTTGCTTGTTGAAACGTCATCATAAATTGCAATTAATTTCAACAGTTGCCGGTCCGAGGCATAATAAACTCTTTTTTTTTCTACCCCGATTCGTTTTTTGTTTAGCCTGTAGGTGTTTCATTAAACTTAGCCTTGAGTTTCAGCAATCATTTCGCTGGCTCGTCTCATATTTTAAATTATTTTCACACCTCAACTTGAAACCACTTAAAACGATGCCAATCACGAGTTTGCTTTTGCTATTTTCAAGTGTACTTCATGGGCAAGGCAAAACAATTCACGACGCAAAAATGATACTTGGGCTATAAATAGATCTCCTATTTTAGAAATAGTCGAAGTTGTTGATAACAAATTGAAGGAAATTGATATTTACATATTCTTGGTTTTATCGCCAGCGCCTAATTTGTGTCGTTAGAGAAGCCTTTCTTCAGTTGCGACTATCTCAAAAACTAGAGAAGAAAAAGTTTCCACTTCAAAAGTGCCGAATTTGGCGGCTGTATTTTGTGGTTCTCTTTGGGGTTTATCAATGGGTTCTAGTAGCCATTGGAAAGCCGTAAAAATGAGCAACGCAGAGTGCTTAATTTTGGCCTTTTACGATCCAACAAATGTCAATTGATATGAAATTTTTATTTTACAGCTGCAACTCGCGTGTGAGTTTAACCATTTACTTGCCACGGCGCTGCGTCAACGCCTCTTCTCTTTCCCCTCTTCTTACAGCTTGCTGCAGTTGAAGTTGCCACAGCTACATAGCTACAGCTGAGGCCAAATGCAATTGGCTATTGTCATAAAAAACACTTTGTGAAAGAGTTTTGTGTGTGGTTTGATATTGTTGCTGTTACTCTAGTTGTTGTTGTTGGACCTTTTTTATGCATCGTCGAGCAGAAAGTGTAGCATTTATCTGTTACACAAACCGTCGACTACTCGAGGATATGCTGGAGACAGCCGGCGAGCACTGTAAGAAAATTGTAGGCTACTTTACATATTGTAGATAAAGGAAGAGGGACAACAACTATCTATGATACTCATAATAAGTTAATGGGCTGAGTCAATTATTATTCTCATTAACTCATTTCACTTTGATACACATTTTATTGCATGAACTGCGGCACTTAATTCCAAAGTATTTTTCGCTTAACATTTTCATCTTAAATTCATTTTTTATATTATATCAAATTATTGCAGAACTAATAAATTATTTGAAATGAATTATATTTGATAACCAGCGGAACTTTAATCACAAAAAATGTATAATTTTCTACTTTATTTTCATATAATATTACAGTTGCTATTTATATTTCGGGTCAAATAATGAAAATGCGAATATTTGTCTTCAAAAATTCTCCAGCAAGATTTATACACTTTTGCATGCGCTCAAACCAAATGTCGAAGCATTTTTCTACTCCAAAACATGGTTTTTAAACCTATAATATAATAACTATAAACTAATTTAAAATAAACTATAGTTTTGAATTTACTTTGTAGTCTTTTTAGATATATTAAATAACTGATGTCATTGAAATAACATTTTAAAAACTTAAACACCAAATGAGAATGTTTAAAATGTGAATTTTTTGACTAGAAAATAATTCAAGAGAGAGTTTAGATGCCCTTGATATATATAAAATGAAAGCAATTAAAATAATGTACTTAAACGCTAGTAAGTCATAGTAAGTAATAAATAAATATATGATATTTGATCATTTGATAAAATGATTTTTATTTTCAAATAAAAAAGTTAGGAAATAATAATTATGGAGTAATAAATATAATATTTATTATAAATTTCCACTTTATATATTTGTGTATAACAATTCATTAGATTTTTTTTTGCTTTGTTGTATTTTTACAACTTTTAGCTTTTGTTTTTGTTAAACTTTTTGTTACTATAGAAATAATAAATATGAAATAAAAGAGCTTAAGAGTTTATGGGTTTTCAATATAGTAATGAACGATGTTAAATATATTTTCTTTTATAAATTACCTATCGATAGATTTAGTTTGATAATAAACAAAACTATTTAAAAATATTATTAAAATAAAAAATTAAATAGTTGTTGTTTCTTAAAATTTAAATACTTAGTTTATACATTTTTTATAATATTTTTTTTTTTGAGTTGACTAATAATAATTTTGAAGTAATGCTAATTTACTTAGAAGTAAAAGGGAGCTCGTTGATAAGCAAAATGCACACAATTTAACTCATTAGCTGTGCATTTGAGGCATTAAAGTGCACTCTGAGTATAATTTGCATATCTGAATTTAGATGCATTTGCTTAGTGAGTAAGTGAGTGTGTGTTTATTTCTAGGCTTCAGCCCGTTTTGTGTGCAGTGTAGCATTGGTGGCCATTACAATAACCACAACATAAAAAAGGATATGCCGTGGCTACCGTTGCCTGCTGCCTTTAAAACTTTGTAGTTCTATTCCACGCCCCGTTTTTATTATCGCCAGCTAAGTCGGCGAGGCGCTCAACTTAAGGGACGGCACATAAAACCAAGACAAGAAGAAGCCAACAACAGCAACAGCAACTACAACAACAACAACAACAACAAAGGGAATATGCTTATGTAGAATACATACGAATATAGCCTAGGCCATTAGACAAGACGGGGACGGTAAGTGCAATCGACTATCTTGGCATGCCAAGGATAAAAGACACAGAGACAGAGGCAGGCACTAGGATAGGGAAGCGAAGGGAAGGTGCTACCACTAAAAAAGTTGACCCAAATTTTATCATCAATGTGACAGAAAGTAGCGATTAGATGATGCCTTTTATGTTGGCTGCTGGAGAATTGCTTTTCCCTTTTATATACATATATTTTTTATTCAGTTGTTTTTTTCCTTCTCTTCTCTTCTCTTCTGTCTTTTATTTTGCTTGTGGCTTTGCCGACAAAAGGTGCCACTGTGCAGGGTTTTCCGACTAGAAGTGAATGAGCAATATTGAATGGGTTCGTTTTTCTTTTACTACTTACTACCGAACGTAAAGCGTTGCTGATATCTTAATTTGTCGCGTCTATCGTTGCCACTTGAGTGGTGCAGCAGCGGCAGCGAAAGCGGCAACCGAGACGCCACTTCAGTTGTTGCAGCTGCACTTGTTTGAATTTCCCTGGGACACAGCACAACACACATAGCATAACACACAATACATACGTGTATCCGGCCTGTCGCTAAGATCTCTCGCTAGGCGCCGTCAAAGAGCAAATACACGCGCATCCTGTTGGGCACTTGAGATTCGCATACCCTGTACAAAAGTATGAAGGATGAGCACAACTATTAGAGAAATTGGAGAAATTCGAGAGGAAGGACAATTAATAAATTGCTGCTACTTTATTTACTTTACTTTATTATAATACTCTACTTTTATTTTTATTCTATTCATGTTTATTTTAATATCAAATATTATTATATATTTATCTCCTATAGTCTTAAGTTAGTACAAATTACGAAACAATATAATTTTGAAAGAAAGATAATATTAAAAAAAAAAAATATATATATATATATATATATATATTAAGGATTGATTGAAAAAATACATACAAGTTGTAATTGTTTTTAAATAATAAATAAAATGTAAACTTAGGATAATTAATGATATCAAAGAAATTACAAATAAAGAAAGTAAACTGAGTACAACTATTCAAATTACAGAAATTAGAAAAAAAAGAAAATATAATAAAAATACGATACCTAATCTTTCAAGAATTTCAATCAAAGCAATTAGAGAGAAAAAAATAATAGAAGTATAATACTTAATCCATCAACTATTCGAATCAAAGAAATTATAGAGAAAGAAAACCAATTTCTTACCTATAATGATGATGTAAATAGCTTTATGACTTTTAATATATGTTTTATATAAAAAAACTAATAGGGTTTTTATATTACTGTTTCTAAAATATTTAGTGGCAGTTTAAATACTAGTTCTCTTAATTTTATTTTTATGTATATACTTTATAAGTATTATCCATAACAATTATTTCAAAATTATATTCTGCGCAGATTTTTATTTTAAATTATATTTGAGTTTTAAATTACCACTTACAAATATTACCAAAACTGTAAATTTTTTAACATATATTTTTTCATTTATGCTACAAGTCATGTTAACAGGGTATTTCCTCGTCGACTACCACACTCAATTACCTGTTCATCTTGTTTTTTTTTGTAAATGATGCAGAAAATCGCAGCCGCCTTGCCTTGCAGCTGAGGAAACTGCGTCAACTGAGGCATTTGATTTTTGTTTGTTATGCTTTGTAGGTTGCTTCAACTAGCCATGAAATGTCCAGAAGCCTATCGGAAGTTGATAGCACAGTGTGTTTTCGGTCGGGGTAACTCTAGACGGGGCTTCCTTTGAAATGCCTCAAGTCCGGGTGGCCTCTTTGATAAAACGTTGATAACTAATCCAATTTTCAAATGCAAATCTCAGCTGCCCAAAAAGGAAGCCGCCATAAAAGTGTGCACTTGGATGGCCATTTGTCCTTAGCTCATTAATATTTATGGTGCCTAAAAGGTCTCTCACGGCGTGGAAAATCACATTTTCGAAGCGGGCCTTTAGAAAGTCATATGAATGGCAGTTATGAAATTATGAGACCACAGGAAGTGCTCACAATTTATATCAATAATGCCGTTAGTTGGGGACAACATGGCCAACTTAACAAGCTGTCGCAACTTTTCTTTTTTACTTCTATTTTTTTTGTGTAATCTTTCAACAACTTTTCATGCCTCGGATTTGCGCAACCTCCTTGTTGTGCTGCCCTCCGGCATCGCATTTTCCTTGCCCTGAACGCTTTTGACACGCAACTTGGTAACTTGGTCGCTGGTCCTTCTCTCTCTCTCTCCTCTCTCCATCTCTCCCTCTCCCTCTTTGAAATGGGGCCTGTCGTGCACCTCTCATGGTCCGCCTCAAAATCAACTGCTAACATGGCATAACTTATAGCCCAGCCATGCAAATTTCGATGTTGTTGTTTTTTTCTACTCTTCATTCTTTTGTTCCGTTAGCAGCAGGTTGTGGGACAACCAGCGACGATTTTAGCCACAAATTATTGGCACTTTGTCAAAAGGCAAATACGAGCTGTATAAATATATGGACATATGAAAGTATAACCAGCGGATTACACGTCTAACATAAATCCGTTTAATGGATTACAATTTGAAAAATAGCACAAAAGAATGTAAAGAATATTAAAAATATAAAAATTATATATGAAATTAAATAATGACAAAATTAAACATGAAAATATATAATGCTAAAAATACAAAAAAAAAATAATGGTATCTTAAAAAGAAACAGAATTATAAATTAAATACAAAAATCAAAGGTAGGATTTAAAATAAATAGTTAGTTAAATAACTATGAAAAATTTATCGTACACAAACTACTAAACATAAGTATATTTTAGAAGATATAATTTCTTTCATTTATAAATATTATATATAATAAGAATATTAGAAAATATAATTTTATTCATAATTTTATTCTTCACTGGAATATATTACAATAAACTTTGGTCGTGTAAACCGGGAATCTCTCTAAGAACTCTTAGCAAACATATTTGCGTGCACAAAGTGCATATTGTAATCAGAGCTAGGCATTGTTCCATATAGCTAACTCGTATGCCAATATCTGAGCATGTATTCACCTTTGGCCAGGACGATAATTGGCAGCGCTAATTTACCTATTTAACTAGATTTGTACCAGAGAGAAAGAGAGAAAGGGAGAAAGAGAGTGGAGTGAATGCAAATGAAGCATGCAAATTGAGCGACAACAAAAACGAACGAACTCTGTTTACTTGGCAAATAGTTTGAAGTTTTCGTGGAAAACACTTTCAACTAAATTGCCAAAATTAAGTGAAAACTCGAGCAGCTCAAGAGCAGCAGTAGCAGCAGCGTAAGAACAACACAAATTAAAATTGAGAATAAGAACACTTTGTTAATTGCACATGCTATACGAGTTGATTTCAACAGTTTCAATTTCAGTTTAAGTTTCAGTTTCGGTTTCAGTTGCTCAACGGATGGTAATCTGAAAAGCTTGTCAATATTTGAGTCGGATTGGGCAACTGCAGCAACTGAAAAACATGGGCTGTGTTATTGTCATATGCTCTGGAAGCATACAGAGACAAAAAGATTGCGGACAAGATCTAATCTAATCTGTGTGTGCCACTTAAGGCTACCACAAAATGCGACCGTGAGCAGCATCTCCCAAATGCGTGGCATATGCCACAGAAATGCAAATGTTAATTGCATTAATAAATGAACGAGTGGGTTGCCGGGGAAAAGAGGTAAAGTCGAGTATATAGATACTCTCAACTGTTTGTTCCTTCCCTTCACACATACACACACAGGTACACACACACACACTGTCATTCAATTAGATACGAAAACAGAAAAACAAAAAGGTACACAAAAGTGTTTTAGTTGTGCCTTTTGCCTTCAAGCATAAAAAGCCACAGCAATGGTAGAAAAGAATACAAAAACAACGACAACGACTTCGACAACAGAAAGACAAACAAAATATTTAGAAAGTAAAGAAAGAAGCAACAACAGAACTCTAGAACAACACATGTACCAAAGGTAATTGTCAAGTAGAGCAGATAGACAGTCAGCCGTGGCACGAACTATGCAGCAGTGACAACAACACCACCAGCAACTCGTAGTAGCAACATCGAATCCCAGCCAGAGCTGTGAGTCTGAGTCGGAGTTGGAGTCGGAGTCCGTAGTCCGCTATTGCGGCTACTGCGCACACATTAACCCATTGCAGCAGCAGCAGTCAGTCCCCACCTACAAATGACACACAAAAATGGTAACACAAACAACACGGCTTCAACCTTAATGGGAGAAATGTGAATCGCAGATGCACTTACTATGTAAATATACTGCACGTGACAAAACATTCTATATATAGATTTGAATTTTACTAATTGAAAACGAAATTCGAGAGCATAAATGAATTGATTCTCAATTAGTTTTATAAACATTGCATTGAACAACGATTTAATACCAGTTAACATATTAATCTTAATCATAATAATAATATAAAACTTAATTAGTTTGGTTTTTTTTTTCACATTTTTAATAGAAATTTATTGATTTCATGAAATTTTAAATTTGGTATAAACTGATAATTAAAATAAATAATTATTTATAATTATTTTGGGTTTTATTAGCTTTATAAACATTACATTAAACAACTGATTTTCAAGTATACATTTATCACTGGTAAATATTATGTTATTTATATTTATTAAAATTTTACATTTTTGGCAAGAAAATGTTTTGAAATGGTTTTGAAAATTTTTTTGTTGTATTAGCAGTTTGTTTAAAAAAAAAGAAATTGTGATTTTAATGCTAAAATTCGAAATATAATAAAGATGTCAAATCAATAAATTTATAAAATCAGAAATATATAAGAATAATTTGATTGTGAGAAAGCCGACAACTACTTATTTTTAAATATACCAAATTAATATACTAAATAAATACTGCAAAACCCGTTTTTAATAAAGGAAGTTATTGGCCTTAAAAAAAATAATAAAAGCGGTTTTATTGTTAAAATATACTGAATTAATATACTGAAAATACTGAAAATACTAAATTACTTTGTTTCGAGAATTTTTAATTAGGGAAGTTATTCGCTTAAGAAGGTTTTATGTAAAAGTTGTCAAAAGGATGATTGGTATGTGTAAATTAATGAAAACGATAAAAGAACCAAAGAAGAAGCAAAGTTCTTTAACTTCTAGTTATGCAAAGTGTAAAGTGAATCACTCTATGAATATACCCGACCCTGTTAGTGTATTTGCAGCGATGTATAGTGCGGAGTACAAGCAACAGTAGTTGTTACTTATGCTGTATGCTTTGTCTGGGCGCAAACACTTTTGGTAACATTCTTGTGGTTTTTGGCTTTTCAATAGACCCGAAAAATATGCGCGTCGTTGACGTTGGGTCTCGGTTCTTGGGTTGCTGGGTTCTTGAGTCTGGGTTGGCCTCACTTGGCTTCGGGGTTGTCCCTCTTTTTGCTTGGGGTCGTCGACGGGGGTTAGACATATGCGTGACAATTAATATAAGACTTGTCGCCGACGAAGCAGACGCTGGAACGGGTTGAGGGGAGACACCGACACAGTACAGACACAGCGCTGACAAAGGTACACAAAACGGAACTGCAGACATTGGGAGCCTAAGATACGGTCGGTCACTGGTGATAGGAGACGGAGACAACGGAGACAGCGACACAGCGAGTTGGCAACAAAGTCTCTTTTTGTTTTTCGGTCGTGTTTTTGAGCCTGAAACATTCCATGTGTGGCGTCTAAGTGACAGCGCCAAGACGGTTCTGCGGCTCTGTGGCAGCTTATTGTGCGGGTGTGTATATCTAAGTATTTCTCAGTGTATGTGTGGGGAGTGCTGCTGCTACTGCCCTGGACACGGCACCTGCCACAAGCTGCAGTCAAAGCAGAAACCAATTTGCGGCCACAAAACAAACTGTAGCTGTCTCCTTCGTTCGCTTGCCGTTATTACGTGTGCCACGTCTGGTGGCACTGACTCAAACCCGAACTTGAACAGGTCGCGTGTCGCTTATCAGGCTGCTTTATCAGCCACAGCCACAGCCCCAACTCAATCCCCAAGGCAGCAGCAGGAGCAGCAGCAACAGTCTGGTCCGACTCCATTCGAGGAAAGAGGGAAAAACTTCGTTAGCGTTTTGTGGCGTCTTGAGCTATTTGCTACTTGTTTTCATTTGTTGTTGCGGCCCTCTCTCTGGTGTTGCATGTATAGTATGTTGTGTACGTGGCAGTTGCATATTTTAAGTCTGCATTGCTGTTGTTGCTTTCATTTTGCAGGCTACAATTGTGCAAATGCATTTTCATTTAGATCCCAACTGATTGCGCCCTTCAGACCCAGACTCGGACTCCAAGTCTCGACTCCTGGGCTGCATTGACAAGGCGTGGCATATGCAGTTAAAATGCCATTTTAGCCACGAATTTGTGGGAACAAGTGCCAGTCAGTTGCACTTCAAAGGAATTCAATAAAGGTTCGAAATGCCTGTGTGTGATATACCATTTGATAAGCCAACGTATGTGAGTGTCTCTAGAATTTGTGAATTAATTTTAATTGCCAGACTCACTTGAGAATTCAATTACATATGCTTTAAACTGACAACAAATCGATAATGAAATTTGTTTTTAAAATGTTAATAACGCAAGAAACCATTTAGATTTGGTTAATTGCCAAAAATCGAAGTGAAATTGTGTAGATAAGAATGTAATAAAACTACATAATTTTATAATAATTCTTTAATTTTAAAAAGAGTTAAAAAAATGTTAAAATAAAACTTAAAGAAATATTGAAATGTTGTAATTGGAACAAGTAAATGAAATCTTTTCAGATTGGTAATAACAACATTTCCTTATTTAAATACAATTTTAAATAATTCAAAATATTACTAAAGTATTCTCAGAAAATACTAAGATTCTTCACCATCAATATATTAATATTTAAATATTATAATTTTTAACCTTCTCTAAATTTGTATTCAAAATTAAAAATATCAGAATTATGAAGGCAGTATTGTAATAAAACAATATTAAACAAAATCTTGTTATAATTAATGTGCAAAACAATGTTTAAGTGATTCAATTAAATACTTAAATATTTTTGGAAAATAATTACATTGTTATGTCATGTATTTCAAGGAAAGGCATAAAAAATGTTTCTATATTTTTTCATTGTAGGGTAATTCACTCTAAATTTTAAAACAGGTCTCAAAAAAGTGTAGAAAATATGTTCATAGTGTTCAAGTAGAAGTTGAAACATATTTCAATTTGGTATACAACATTTGAAATAATTTTGTAATAAATAAAAGAAATCTTTTTATAACAATGCCAGAATTATTTTATAAAATCATTATAATCTTTAGCATTTTCGGAAAATATTTAAATTAACTGTCCTCTGAGGATCTGGAGATTTGGCGGAAATACTACTTGAGGAGAACGGAAATAATTGCGAGCTCAATTTGTATGTACAACGAATTCAAGTGGGATTTAAGCACTTGATGTTTTCATTTGATCTTTGGCAAATGCGTGAAATAGATACTTAAATGCATTTGTAGCCAGCCAGGACAGCTGCAGGATATGCATGTGGATGTGAATGTGAATGTGGAGGCGAGGTAAGGCAAAGCAGGAATTGCATTTTGAGCCCCATGAAATAATTCAATTTGTTGTGCCGAGCGTATGCAACAAATTGACAGAAATATGACCCAAGTCGAGGGCTCTGAACTGAACTCATTGAAAGTCATAAATTTGTCATCGATTGCATGTGAAATTTGAGAGGCTGCGGGGCTCTAAGTCTCCGAGGCAGCGAGACTCAGTTGAGCTGCATCTGTCTGCTCCAGTCTGCTGTATCTTGTGTTTGTTGTTGTATTTGTTGTTGTTGTTTTCGTTGTCTTAAATGCAGCATACAAGTATATCTGTTTGTTATCCTTAAGGGCACTTTATTGCTTTATTATGTCCCTGGGCGTCTTCATTGTGTCACTGCCTCACATTGTCCCTTTTTCTTTCTCAATCCCCCTTCCATCTCATCTCATCTCATCTGCCCCTTCCCCATTAGTTTTTTACGAGTTCTACGTAATCTGTGTGATTTCTGAACTGCAGTTTATGCAGGCAACTCTACGAGTAAATTTCTGAAGACTCTTTAAGCGTTCTCTGCTCTGCTTTGCAAAAAAAAAAAAACAAAAAAAAACTCGTACTCGTATATTAAATTACATTTTTTGCCAGCCTAAGCATTTAGATTTTCAAACTGCACAAAATGCACCTAAAAACAGCTAAGTGGCCTTATTTAACAAAACTTGTTTTAATATCGACCAAGTAATACCCTGTATTGCAAAATATTATATAATACGTGTTCCAATATTGGGATTCTCACGTTAAATTATTAAATATTTTATCTATGTTGCTGAAATTTGTGTATACGCTATAATAGTATATAAAATTACTAAATTTGTTTTGTATTATAGAAATATACCTAATAATTCGAATATTTTATATTAATCTAAAATGGTATTTTTGTATACTTTATATAGCATATTTAGAAATATACCAGAAACATACTAAAATATAATATATTTAGACGAGAAATATACTATAAACAAACTATAAATATACAAGAATATATTTATTTTAATTTTAACTATTAGTGAAATAAATGATATTAAAAACATAAGTTCAAATTTATTTAAACCAACTTAGTAAGTTGATCACTTGTTGTGCAATTATTCGCCACTTGAAATCACTTTCATGGAGTATTCAAAATTGCTCAAGATGGAATGTGGCTCAGTCTCGTCTCGACTTTGCCTTCTGGGATGGAGAAATTGTGGCATGGAGGTATTGAAGAGTTGCGCCTTTGGTTTGTTGCTCACTTAACTGGAATAATTGACATGAACGATTCCTTGGCCCAACTCTTTTGTGGTTTCAGATTTTACTAAACGACTTCAGACTGCAGGGACACCAAGTTTCTCCTCCCTCTCCGCTTCACTCCTCTCCAATCCTTGCTACCCTTTCCGCCATATTGCTCCTTTGATTGTCAACGGCTCCAGCTTCAGCTTCAGCTACAGCTACAGCTTCTGCTCCTACAGCTGCTCCATGCTCGGCTGAGTAGCTCCGCTCAAGCTGCAACAGTTTATATTGCATTATTCTGCTTGAATGGAATTTGCACTTGGAAAAAATACGAACAAAAAAAAAAAGAGAGGAATGAAATGGAAAATGAAAATAAGAAAGAAAAAACGTTGCAAAAAATGGCAATGGGCTAAAGAAAACAAAGCGAATTTCATTATGGGCCGCCAGTCCAAGAAAACCCGGACACGCTCAATTTGAATTATGAAAATTCACGGCTGTTGCAAGAGGCGTGGGCGTGGACGGGGGCGTGGCATGGAGCTTGACTTTTGAATGAATCTCAGTCAATTCAATTTGCCAGTGAAGCGTGAAATTCGCAGCTGTTGTCAGTTGCACGGCGTTTTTCTCATATCATTTGTGCCGCATATTTGATGAGGCGCCATCAGGTGGCAGCGGTGTTGCCTCCTGCCCCACATGTTGTGCCTTGTAATGTGGTGTGGCAAAATATTAAAATGAAAACCGCACAAGCGTGCAAACCTGAACAAACCGTGAGAGAATCGAGTCGAGTGAGATTGAGGCAGATTCAATGCGAAAGCTGCAAAGTTCACAGGACTAAAGGAAAAAGAGTTTCAGCTTGCAAATTATAAAGCTCTTACTTACTTTTTTTGCGCTCTCTTTCAGATCACTCGATCGCCTTGTGACTTTCTGCATGGCAGTGTCATTGCAGCTGCCTGGGATCTGCTTTGAAAGATCTGTGGCATGTGTCCCCATGTGCCCCCCACACACACACTCAGGACCATGCCACAGTCGTCTCAGGGAAACTGAAGCAAGACAACAGAATTTGTCAAGTCTTGATCATGATTGCGAGTACAGGCAGCAGAGCTTCGTGTCCAAATTCTCTCTCTTTCGACCCGTGCGTGCTAATGGTCCCACAATGTTACCCACATGCCACACAAACAAAAGTGTGGCACAAACTTTTGTCACACGTAGGTGTCCAGCTACCCAGTCATACACAATATATAACAGACAATGCGACGGTCCAAGCTGCTTTCTTTACCCAGAACGATGGCATCTGAAACGCAACGGAACTCGTTCGAAATACAGTGGAACAAAGTTCGAAGACTTCTGTGGAAATTTCCTGCAAATAAAATACTTGCCGCATTTCATTTGATTTCGTTCCAATGTGCGAACTTGGTCCAGAGCTGTAATATCACTGCAAAGTCTGGCTTATTTCTCACTCACTCAGTCACTTAGTTAGTTTATGCAAAGAAAAAAGCGAAGCAGAGAATTTCCAGTCAACGTTCTTTCATTGTGATCTAATCGTTTTGTCTCCTCCTGCTAAATGTTGCACAGTTTTGCAAATGCTGCACAGTTCATGTTGCCCCCACGCTCATGTATTTTTATTATTATTGGTTTTAAGCATTTTCAGCTGCCATTTGCATTTCTTATTACCGCGAATTGTCATCCAGTCGGACAAGACTTCAAGTCTTTGCAAGTCTCCTACAAGTCTCCCTCCAAGTCCGTCTCTCTCTCTCTCTCTTTCTCTGTGATAATGTGTGAAGATCGGTGCAACGTTGAGGCATATAAAATGAATTGCTTTGCTGATTGGCGCTAGGCAAAAAAAAAAAAAAAGGCAAAAAATTTGTACGTGATTTGCTGGCAGCGCGATTTATGTGGCCCCAGGTTCAAACTCGTGTATGCCAGGCGGTCAGTCTGACCTTGCTTACAACTTAATAGGAGGCAGCAACAGCTTCGGATTCAGCTGCAACATCATCAGATCTGCAAGCAGTGCCACGTCACGGCTGCCTTTTGATCAGTCAGACAGGATTAGTTAACGGCTTTGACTAGCGCGCTTCCTTTTAGCCCATTCTCATTCTCATTCTCGTCGTTTATAATTAACTCAAGAGCCGCTCCATGTCCATGGGAAACCTGGCATCCAGGCTTGTCACGCGTGTGCCTGTCACACACACACACACACACACACTCGCACACACACACACAGACACAAAGAGAGCCACTGCCTGTCTATGGCCGTTGATAAACGAGCACATCAGAAATGTGACTTGTCATAAATTTGCCTGCGTGGCCATTACTCATGTGTCATGTGGAGCGACGGCCCGCTGCAAGTACAACGACGACTGCTGCTCCATCTTGCCCCCCTTTTTCTCTGCTGCTGCTGCTGCCTTGGTTACCTGTGGCATCGCTGCAGCAGCAACGGCAGCAGCTTCGACAATATGCCAGCCATATGAAGTAATCGCCGTTATCAACTTTTGTGACATGATCAGCCAGTGTGCTCCACATACGCCAGCCATCGTTGTAAACAGTTCTCAAGTCGTTGCTGTTGCAGTTGCTGTTGTTGTACTTCTGCCCTGTCTTATTGGCCTCATCGATCTGAGTCGCTTCTTCTTCTTCTTCTTCATCATCGCTGGCATCTGTTTCGAGCGTCAACTCATTTGGCATGAAATTCCATTCAGATCATCCAGACACTTATAAGCTTAAGTTTCAATTCCGATCTGATTTCATATCTCTTAAGCTTTGTAACTACCTCTTGTTGTTAAGCAACGCTCGTGGTTATTTATAAATTTACAATTACATTCTTGCTTTTGTTAATACAGAAAATATGGCAAGTGGATCAAGTTCAATTTGAGTAAAATAAAGTTCGAAATTATGGATGTTTTAGGCTAACATGATTTACAAGCATTATAATAAAAAGTTAGAGATTTTTTGTAGAAATTGGTTTAAGCAGGTTGTTGTCAAACTAAAAACTGTTTAAATAATAAAAATTATTAATGTTATCGTTAATAGCTTTTATTTATATTCATTTTTAGCACATGTTGCTCTTGTTCTCTAAATTTTATATAAGAATTAACTAAATTTCTAGCAGACTTTAAATTATATTTTGTTATTTAAAGAACTAAAAAAGCTTATAAAAATAAATAACATTTGTATACATTCATTTACATTAATGCTTTATAATTATGTTGTATTTTTGACAGATAAGCTTTTATTTAATGTTTAATCTTTTATTATTCGTGATGATCTCCGATTAAAAGCTTTTTAATAGTTGATATAATTGGTTTGCCAAAATTATATTAAAGACAATTGCTATACGTGTATTTTTGTATATATTTTGAACAGTAAAAGCTTTAGGCATTCTTTGTTAACATAAGATTTAACACCGTGAATTGAAACTACATTGCAAAACCTATTAAAATGCTATAAAAAGTTGCTGAGACTATACGCTATATATGCGTGAAATTAAATTTCAAATTTGCTTTGAGTGCATTTTAAATTAAATATAAATTTGTTAAATTAAGAAATAAATAAGTAAACTAATTTTATATTTTCATCAATAATTGTGTGTGTCGATAATATTCTCAATTGATATTTCCCCCGCTAAAAATATAGCAATCAAGAATTGAACTTGCAATTGACAGCGAATCATTTATTAACGAAAGTGTTGAGTGTTCAGCTTTTTTTTCTCGCTGTGTTGTTGGCTTGCAAGCACAGTTTTCGGGCCAAGATTGTTGTGCCAGTTGGGTGCCGCGCTTGGCTCATTAGGCCAAACGATCTGGTTCTGTGTCGTGTCAGCAAATGAAGTCATTAAACAATCGGATGCAACGCTGCATGTCGTTGTTGCCGTTGCCGTTGCCTCGGTGTTGGTGCCACCTGTACAAATTTCTCAATAAATTGTTCACACTTAATTTTTCACGAAAACAATGCAAAGCCCGAGCGGCTTTAAGAAAAATGATGCACTGACAACTCGTGCTGTGGCTGTGGCTTCAGAGACAGAAATACAGAGACAGAGAGAGAGCGACCCCAAGCTCAACTGCTGCTGCTGCTGATGCGGCGACTGCTCCAGCTCTGGATTCATCTTCTACCTCTTTGCCACATGCAGCGTGCCGCACTGCATCGTTGACTGCATAATAAACATAAGAGGCAACAACATTTTTCCACACCTCGCGGTAGGCGGCAGCAATGGCGCAACCTGCAGCGCATACATTAAAAATTTATTAATTGGTTTTTAAAAGCACTCACACCCGTTGGGCCATTCATAATTTAACTGTAGCTAGTATGAAGTTCCTATTCGTTCCTATCCGCATTCGGAATACGTATTCGTATTCGTTTTGCCATTCCAACTTTAACTTCAACTTCAATTTCCGCCTAATTTCATGCACTTTTATGCGGCTTTTGTTGAAATTACGCAGCAAAAAAAGTTTGAAAACCGGAGCGGAAAAAGACTTGTATTTTTGTATCTCTGCGATGGGAACTACGCATCATAAATGAGCATGTTATTTTTTCTAATTTGGCAGAAGTTATGGGGAGCGGCAATAGAAAGGTAGTTGGTTACCTTTCAAATCCGCCAATTTGCCATACACACTCGCACACACACACACAGCGAATGGGAACGTGGTTGAGATACTTTGGGAATCCCTCAGATACACGTATTGTGAATGCTTTGTTTTACAAATTGATTGAATCAAATCACATCAAAGCCAAACAATGCGATGTGACTCACTTCCTCAGCAATTGTTTGATAAATATATTTTTTGTTGTAATTTGATTAGTAAAAAAGGAAGTAGCAATTATTTTTTCAAAATTACATATTTTCACGATTTCAGAAAGTTACATCAATTAAAAACAATCGAAAAGTTTACATTCTAAAGCGAATGATTTCGCCTTTTTATACCCAGAGGGGTCGAAGGGTGTCTAATTTTGTGCTAGTATATTTATATACCAACTGCGTTCAGATGAAAAATGCAGAAGTTAATTAAGAAATCCTTTTCAATGACAAAAACCGACTTCTGCAATAAGACTTATTTAGCCGACTATATGGTATGTTTAATACCTTACGTATATTTGGAATATATTGTATCAATATACCAAATCTAAACTTCGGTATATTTAAGTATATTTTGGAATATTAATTTAATATATTTTATGAATTATACCGCACTGTTTTTCTCTTATTCAAAATGGGTAGCGGGTATTTCACTGTTGAGCACACTCGACTATAGCTGTCATACTTGTTTTAAGACCCTTTGGGAGATTGTCGAATGTTTCCTTCGCTTAACACTTTGCTGCTTTCAATTGCAATGCCATTTTCGGCTCTTTCACTTTGTGGTTTCATTTTTCTTACAGCTGGACATCGCACCTACATTGCTTCTCCTTCTTCCCCCTCCCGAATCATCTGTCAGCCTCTCTGCGCCCGTCTTAATAGTTTCGGTCAAATAGTTCAGCATTGGCAAGAAATTTAATTAATGATTCCGCATTGTTCGCTCGATTGCCACCACAGCTCAAAATTCTATTGTGACCACACAATAGTTGAAAAAAGTTTTCATATTTCTTCTTATTTTTTTTTTGTCGATTGTAATTGTTTGTAGTTGTTGTTTGGTATTTTGTGCTTGGTGTTTGGTGTTGTTCGACGGTCAATGCAGGCAGTCGAAATTCGTAACGCCATCATCATTAGAGGGGACCACGCACAGACCAACAAAATCTCAGACTCCGCTCGTCGATATTGCTATCGAAATTAATTTGACTATTCTCTCTTGTGGTGCCTAATAAGCCATAGGCAATTAAGCAAAACACTTACTCATGCCGCTGCCGCTGCCGCAGACGCCTTGGACTTGGACTTGGAGTTGGAATTGGACACGCGAATCTTGGATCCGATACCTCAAGCACAGAAACTACTTCATCAGCCTCAGCTACACAGCGGGTGATCGCTCTCAAGCGAAGAACCCAACGAAACCAAACCAGTCTACGCCATATACCATACACTATTACATTTAGAATGGCATTGCTTATGGCCTCATATATTTACAAAGTTATTGGAAGTCAAGTGTGACTTTAAATATTACGCATAATATATTCACTCCATAATTATTTGAAAATGGTCTATAAAAATCATTATAACAGTTTTCGCTATATTATATTCGAGATTATTTTATAGTCTTTTATAAATTAATTTAATTTTTAAGCAAATCAAAAATATTTTATTTATTTCACTTAGAACTTTAAATTTTATACAAGTTAAAGAAATAAAACACTTTTAATTTCAATTGTAGCATTATATTGTACATAGATATCTTATTATTTTAATTTTTTGCTTCTCAAATTTATTTGCTATGGTAAGAAAATTAAAACATATTATTTATTTCATTATTTGTCATTTATAAAAGTTTTGTATTATTTAAAGCTAATTTAAAGTCCCTGCAATTGAATTGCAATTTAAATAAAATTATAATATTGAATCAATTTAGTTTAGATTTATATTTATATATCAAAATTCAATTGCAATTGTATACAAATAAAAACACCTTTTCTCAAAAAATGTGTTTGATACTTCATGAATTTGAATAACAAATAAGAAAGCTAGTATCGAGCGTGCTAGACCGTGAGATACCCGCTACTCATTTTCAATAAAAGACGTAATATACTTAAAATAAACCAAATTAATATACATACTGAAATAAGTACTAAACGCAAAACAGTGCAGTAATATACTTGAAATATACCAACATAATATTGTGAAATATAGTAAAATATACGACTAACTTTTGATATATACTAAAAAATACTAAAATATACGCTTCTTCCATTTCAATAATAACACTACAGGGTATTTTTCGAGTGTTTCACTAAGAATTCATTCTACAATGAGCAGCATTGCTGTTAAGTCACAGTTTATAGCACTTTTTGGAACATTTACGAAAGTATTTCCCATTGTGTGTCTGACGAATGCGGGTTCTGTTGAGGTAGCCCGAAAATATATGCCAAAGCTTCAATCATTTAATGCTAATTAATTGTTCTAATACCACTTCGCCTTCGAGTTTATTAATCAGCCAAGGGATGCGAGAGAGCTATAGACCCAAGCTGGAGTTGGAGCAATGAACCTGCACAGGAAGTCTTGTTTAAACTTTAAGTCATCTTTAGGTGTTAACTATAAACAATACCCGTGTCGGCTTATTTACGACTTCCATGGCAAACAGCGTGGCAAAACCAAAACTCAGGCCTAGTCGCATTTCCAGTTCCCTTTGGGGTTCTCTAAGTCTCTGAAGCGTAATTGCGCATGTGCTGCTGGCAGCCAAGAAATATTTTTTAAATATTCGACTTTGCATCATTTTTCAGGCGCAACTCCATACAATTAACCGTGCACAGTAACTATCTTGTTACCTGACGCGTTTTTATGATTTCTGCATAAAATTAAAACGTTTTACGAGAACTCTTCGCTCTATCGAGCCCCAACCAACCAACAACAGGTTGATAACTAAGAACTAAAAAAAAAAAGAAAAAGAGAACAGAACTAGTTTGTAAAGTCTTCTGCTTTTGCAGTCTACTCACTCACTGCTTTAATAATTTTTACTTTGCTTTAATTATAGTTTTGCGCCTAATAAATTTCACAGCTCGCCAGACTGTGCAAAGATGTTCAACCTCACTTCTTCATCGACTAGACTCACTCAGCTGCATTTACTGAACTGCGTAGAAATTGTTTTAGTATTTATAACTGCATGTGGCTTGGCTTAGCAAATTGTCTAAGGTGGGTTAAGCCTAGTGTAATAGTTAATAATATACATACTTAATTGCATTTCGCACCGAAAGAGATTCCCTGGAACTGACAATGAACATTGTGATATTTATTTACGAGTGGATGACTTCATTTATTCATGGTTGAGTTTAGGGAATCATAATCTGTATCAGCGAATAATTGTGTGCATTTATAAATTTAAAGTATTATTAGTATATTTAGTATTTATAGAAATTTATTTGTATATTGTGAGTTTGCTGAAAGTTGTTATAGTAAATTTACTTTTGTTCATCAAATTTTTAGTATATTCTGTATTCAGTATACCGAATTTTTGGTATATTTAGTATATTAAATTTTAAGTATACTAAGTATGAAAATTATAGAAATTGATTTGTATAACAAATTTATATTTAGTATATTTAAGTAGTTTTAGTATATTGAGTTCATCTAAATTCATTTGATTACCAAATGTGTTATATGTATACCAAATTTGTAGTTTATTTTTATTTCTTGTATACCGAAGTTTAAATATATTTAGTATTTGAACACCAAATTCTTAGTATATTCAGTTTTTATAGAAATTGTTTTGCATACCAACTATTTGTCAAACAATGTTTTGAATGTGCAAATTCGTTGCACCACAGATCAAAAGCTGATTGATTTAACCAATAAACCATTAAATTCCTCAAAAACAACATTGTGCAAGTATTTAAGTATTTTTGCACAAATAGTAAATAAACAGTCAACATAATGCATTAAAACCAATTGTAAATATTAAGCATTTTACACGTGCAGTAATTGAAATCGCTTTGTTACCTCTTAGCGGTGAATGTTTCGCTATTGAAAAGCATAAATTAATCAGCATCAAATACTCTATATGTATGCAGGCATATTCAATAAATGATAATAATATTTATATATCATTTTCGTTAGAGCATTAATTCATCGCTTTTGATGCTCACACTTTTATTTTCCATATGTTAAATGCATTTTGTTTGCATTGTTGTTTTTTGAGCGCTTATTTATTATTTTTATTTCTTTTATTATTCATTGCACATTTCATGCTTCATTCACTTTTTCAATTAATTAATAATCATCATGCTAATAAGATTGTTGTTGCCCAACAAATTTGTGCAAAGTAGACAAGATTAAAGCTCGTTTAGTTGCTAGACTGGCAGATACTCTGTTCTTTAATTAATAATACTTTCAAAAGAATTTTAATTCCATGTCTCTTAAATATTAAATTCCCCAACTGACAGTTTTCTAATTTGAGATTAAAGAGTATTCACACTTAATATAAGTTGGAAAGTATCAGCTTAAATTGATTAACAAAAGCACATTGCAGAATTCAATTTAATTTAATTTAATTGCGTGTCAATATCATGTCTTTCAATATGTTGAGGGCAGTTTTCCTCAATTTTTTTTGTACGAGCATGCTATATATTTAATATTAATTTGCACTGTTTGTTGTTCAATTGCAATTTTCTGAATTGTTTTAAACTTCGGTGTGTCTGTGGATTAATTTTTAATGGAAAGCAGTAAATTGAAACAAAACTAATAGAAGTTAAAGTTACAAAAGTGTTCCGAGAACTTCTTACAGCAGCAGCTGCTGCTGCTTGTATTGTTCAGGTCAAAGTGCATTAGCCTTAGATCGGCCGACTGTGAAATGGTCGTACAACATGTTTAGCTGCCTCTGTTTTTATGGCCCGAGCTAGTTGTAACACTCAAACGCCAGACATGCCAAATAAAAAGCATTTAAATAGAGCATAAACTGCAACAACAACTGCGATCCAGATCCAGAGCAGAAACCATGGACGTGACTAACTTGCTGCACGTTCTACACTCCTGCAACAACAACAGCAACAACAACGAAATCGGAGCAAACATTAGAAAGAAAAGAAAAATATAGTGGGCACAACAAAAATATCGACACACTACACGAAATTTCTCATTGGAGTGCGAAATGTTCGTCGGCTCCTTTAGAACTAAGCGCCGCACTGCAACGGAAGTTGCCACCGGTCTAGCTCTTGGCTCTTGGCTTTGGCTTTGGCTGTCTCTCTAATTAACAGCAACAACAATACAGCATGTGCGTGGCATTGTATTTTGAGGCCTAGGACCAAGTGGGCGTTGGCACTCCCCCAATTACAATTCATGAACTTTTACGCACATTTGTCGAGCACATCCCAAGCTGAGGCAGCGTTTTGCAAGCCGGCTGTCTAATTGCAGTTATGCTAACGAGCTGCATGCAATGCACACACACACACCGAAAAACAAAAAAAAAAATAAACGAAAAGGGTTGCACAAATACTCACAGAGTGGAGGAGTAGGGGGAGAAGAAGCTTGCGCTTTCAAGTACCTTACGCATGTGTGTATGGAAAACAGAAAAGAAATTTCTTAATTACTGCATTGATTTACATTGCAACCCAAAAAGGGGAATCCCGAAAGGGCCACTCGAGTGTCCCATTGGACTCTGACTCTCTGCTGCTGCTGCAGTGGCAGTTGCAGTTGCCCCACGTTGCAAGCTGCTGCACTGCATTTTGTCGCTGTAATGCTGAAGTGGCACTCGACACTCGGCGCGTTGACATTTCGCCAGAGAGAGAGCCAGAGTTTCAAGCAGAGTTTCGGGGATCGACAAGGAGCAACCAACAACCAACAACCAACAATCGACAATCGACAATTTTGCCGAGCGTGCTGCTGCGTGCCCGAGTTGTAGTTTGCGGTGTCCTCTGCCTGCCACTCCATGGGCCCAATGTGCCACTTCAGAGGATATGGCAACGGCAATAGCTCTCTGACAATGGCGACAACGCTGCCAGCTGGCACGTTTGGTGGTGGTTGAGTGGCCAAGCGACCAGTTACCCAACCCCTTACCTTTCCCAGTTACCTTTCCCCTTTGCCACCACCGTCGCCCACTTTCAATGCCTGCCGCAATATTTATGATTAAAGCGAGCGTTTGACTAAATTCTAAAGATTAACACATTTTCAGTGATTACACGCCAACGTTTTGGTCAAGCACAGTCAAAGCACATTTAATGTGAGCAAAGCACGAAATAAAAATCAATAAACAATAAAAAAACACAAGTAATCCTAATTAAAGCACGACCAACATTTTTGAATACTCTTTAAAATAGCTTTAAACGAGAAACAAGTCGAGTATACTCGACTGTAAGATACTTGCCAGTCATTATAATTTAATTTTGAAAATATATATACCGAAAACAAATTTATTATATACCGAAAAATATATTTCATATACTACTACACTTAGTCCACTATTTCTATTTAATCCGAACCAAATTTTTAATCATCACAACTTTAACATTGTAGAATGCTCTTTAAATAAGAAACATATCGAGTATTCTCGCACAATAGAGCGAAAGCGAATAACTATAAAAAATTGACAGACCGAAAAAATACTATTATATACCAAACACTATATTTCATATGTCAAAATTTTAATACTTTTAAAATAATTTTTCAATTTGATCCTAACCAAACTTTAGCTTTAGCTAGTTCTTATAATATTTTTAAGTTTGTTGACACTACATTCAAAATATTCCATAGAGTACAAAATATATTAAATTTTTTTCAATTCGTGGGACGAAAGTGGAAATCTAAATCAAACTTCTCGGCTGAAAATGCTGATCAAGAATATGTGTATATACTTTATATATCTTTCTTTCAGGCACAACATTATAAAAAATTAATCACAATAAAATTTTGTGGAATCGTAATCTCTATTTAAGCACAAGAACATTTTAAAATACTCTCTAATATTAATTGGCTTTAAAACACAATCAAAAAAAAAAAAAATGTGGTAAATTAGTTTTAATTTCTACCACATAATTTATTTGCTGAGGAAGAATTTTGAATTTGGTGCAATTAACTAATAAGTATATTTATAACAGATTTAATATGAGGCTAACTAATTAAACCAAAAGCTAATTATCTCCTACTCTAATAAAAGTGCTAAGCATTACAATTAATATTAAAAAAGTTGATAAAAGTATTAATTGATTGTTCACCAAAACAAAAGCTCTAATAAATTATCGGCTTTAAAAACATATATGAGGTTTAATATGAGACCTACACTAAAATAGGTGACGCACACATTATAATTGCTAAGCCTTAAAAAATATGAAAGAGCAATTAAAAAATTGCATTGACGGTTGCATGTTGCGTCGTGTACTGTTAGTTGGCTTATAATATGAAAACTATAGTGCAACTATTACGGCACCCATTAAGCAGGAACGTGGTTAAAAGGACCGTCCTTTCAGAACTGTTTCGGCCATGTTGCAATATACCTACATATGTACATATATTTATATATGTATAGTATGTTATTGTTGGCTGAATTTATTTGAGAGCTGGTCAAAATACCAAACATAATTCACAACATGCCAAACGACGTCGACAACATGTTGCATTGTTAGCAGCTCATTGCACCAATTGTTGTTGTTGCTGCCGCTCTGATTGTGATTGTTCTTGTTGTTGTTGCTGCTGTTTTTGTTGTTGTTGTTGCCACTGTTGCCATGGTATTTATGCAAATTTGTAGTGCTTGCTGCACTACGAGCATTTTATTTGTACTCGGTTGGCGCCACAACAACAAATAAAATGTTTGTTGATTTTTTGGTGATAATAATGCAGGTGACTAAAAACTACAACACTTATTAGACATTTCAATTGTCGACACAAAGAATATGTCACAATAGAGCTAAGGACCAATAAAACACATCAACTCAGTGGAAGCACACTTGTCAACTTGTTGATATTTAATTAGCTTTGTTTAGTTCCCAATTTGCATAGATTTCAAAAAAAAAAAAACTACGAAAATATTGCATGCTTGCCACATATGGCGGTAATTTTAAAACATATTTGAACAACTTGTACAACAGAATTATTTTGATAAACAAAAAATTTGAATAGAACGTAAAAATCACAAGAGCAATTTTATTTTAACCGTATGCAACGAACTAGCCGAAATGAATAAATTAATATATTTTCGATGATCTTAAAGAAAAAGCTATAGATTTAATAATCACAAAAAAAAGGGAGGCAAATAAAATAATTGCCAATAACTTTATACTTCATCTTTATAAAATAATTTTATGTATTCGATATTAAATATAAAATTGGTTATGAAAATATGTTGTATGTAATCTTTTATTAAAATATAACAGTAAATAATAAATTCAAATAAATTTTAATTTGAAATACTCATTTAAAAAAAAAAGAAACCCGACTAAAGTGATGATGTGTTATTCCTTACATTATAAAATAATTTATTTTGTATGAAATGAAATACAAAATTCATATGATAAGAATAAGAAATCAATTTCAGAGACAAATAAAGTAGTAAAGTGGTCAAAACAAGTCAAGATGGCTTCTAAAATGTGTATTGTGTAATCCATTTATAAAGTGCAATATGATCTGCTAAAATATACAATTTTTAATCTCACACTTTAAGTCAATTTAGCACCTTGATTAATGTTTACAAATTTTGTGGGGGCAAAGAAAATGAGTTTTGCTGAAAGAGCATATTGGCGTGTTTAGAGAGGGAGAGAAAAATGGCAAAAAGCAATTTGCACTTCACTTTTAGCATGTCAAATTGAACTCAGAACGGGGCAGAAAATTTGTAAATGTTTAAACAAAAATGAACTAATTTTCGAAGAGCTATTTACAAATCAACAGCAGACAGAAACAGTTATCAAGTCGCGAGTAGAGGAGAGAGCAAAGGAGAACCAAAAAGAAAAAAGAGAGGCAAAAGAACTGACCACAAAAACAAAAAAAAGAGAAGGCAAAGGCAAACGCGGTAATTATTTTTTAATGTAACAAAATAATATCAGGCCAAAACGATCAAGTCACGCAAGTGTTGTGGGGCCACAGTGAAAATTAACATGAGAATAAATAAGAAATTTTCAGAGGCTGAAATCCGAACCAGACACGAACCAAGTTTCTGGCCCAGCACGCACAGTGAAAGACCGAAAGAGAGCGAAAGAGGAGTGGGGGAGAGAGAGAGAGGGAGATATTGGGAGTATAGACTGCATGACGCATGCGCAGCTTCCGTTTTGCAATTTGGCAACGGGAAATTTGAGAACTCCCGACGAGCCAAGTTCGACCGTTAGATCCTAATTGGGGAGAAACACAAAATGAAATACAGAGTGTCCGTATCATTTGATTAATCGCAGCCATTCGAGAGAGTCAACTATCAACGAAATATCAAATTAAAAATGCCTCTTGCACACATACACACACACACTCAAAAGTCAGCAATTAATCAATTTGCACTTTGCCAGCCAGATAATAATATTATTCTTTGACTACGTTTTCACTAATTCATTTAAATTTTCATTTCTCCAAGTTTAAAATCTCTTTACCAGCTTTTTGTTTATGGCCCCGTTTACAAATGCCTTCGCATTAGCTGCGTTCTCCACATTCGGCGTTCGTTTCAACACTTGATAATAAGCCGATGCAACAGTCGACTGTCGACTGAGGGGGAAAATCGCTTTAAAATTAGTGAAAGTGATTGATTTTTCCACTTAATTTTCTGGTAGACAATATACAAAACAAAAAAAAGTAATGCCGATAATCAGACCCAAACACCCCAGCAAAGCACACCAGACAGCCAAAATACCAGCTAAATTGGCCATTTGGCGCATGCGTCAAAGCCTTTTATATATTGTTTGGCTGTTTCTAGCCTTTTTTCTGTTTTCTGCTTTTTAGCTGTAATTTACTGGTTTGCTGCAGTTGTTGCCGCTTATTGGTTTGTGTTGCACTTCCGTCAGCTTTCGGCGGCTGTATTTTATGCAACTCACAAGCGTTGGTCGCTGTTTTCTTGTTGTTGTTGCATTGTGGGGGAAGCTGAAAGTTGAACGGAGGGCGTGTTGAAGCCAAGGAAAGCGAAGACAGAAAAGTGGCATTTGCCTGGGGCACATTCAAATGAATAATCATACCTTCCCCCATACAAACCCACTCGCAAATAAGTGATCTACATACATACGTACCTAATTTGCATAACATTTTCACAGAATTATCAACTTAAGCTATAATTTCATTTTGATTCCAGTTTTTGTGGCATTATTATAGCTTTGCATGATACTTATGTGAGGTTTAATGAAATATTATAATCATTTATTCCATAATATATAAATGTACACATATTAAATATATTAAATATAAGTCGACAATTATTAAGTCTCTGAACAATTTATTATTATAAACTGGAACTTCACAAGCGCTATAATATAATCGATTATTTCTCGAAGTAGCCAAATAATTCTTAAAAAAAATTAATTTAAATTAAATTTAAAAATTGAGATTCGAAAAATAAATATAACTTGTTATATTTTAATAATGTATTCTGTTTTTCCCCCAATACTTTTTATTAATATAATTTTTCAATTAGAACTTTAAACATGCGAACTTATTTATTAATTTTATTAATTGTCGTTTACTTTTATCGATGTATTTTGAATAAGTTATATTTACTTAAATTGTTCTGCCATATTTTTAATTGGTATTTGAATTTCCATTAATGGCAAACACTTTGATTTATTGACCATTGAGTTTATTTTAGTCAAACACTTGCTGCTGTTGTTTCTCCTCAGGGCTGCCAAGAGCACAAAGCACAAACTACAAGGCACAAAGGGTAAGTCAATAAAAAGTTCTGGGCACGATTTCTTAATTAAAACTTCGTCGACGATTGCCTGATGAAATGGAAAGCATTTTTCAAGCTATTCCTAGTTACACTACATGGGTGGCTTGGCTGGCGATGTCTAGACGGGGACCCGAAATGCTCTTACTCATAGCCCCCATACAATGACTGAAGCAGAAGTTTGGAATATTTATTTTTACAACCGGACATGCTGCAAACTTTTTACAGCTACGTGCGAAAGTGAAACGCTTAAAAAGGCATCGAATGTCTTTATTATATTGGCCAAAGCCAATCAGCTCCGGCATGCTCAGAGTGGCAAAACTGCAAAATCGAAGTAGGAGGAGTGGGAAGCGAGGTTGACTGCTGCAACGATGCTTGTCATCAAATTTTATTGTTATTTAAATGACGAGACGGTGAGCGGGGCAAGGCGAGAAAGAGAGAGAGAGCAAGGAAATGCCATGCAAAGTGTGAGTTGCGATGGAAGTCACTTTATACCCAACACAAATGGCTGAGCAATCGTTGGGTTGCTTAGCTGGAAGAAGGCTGAAGACAAGGAAATATCTAGATGAGCTTGCAGCGTATCGAAGTGTCGATCATTCGTTATAGATTCTCGTTCTGGTTGTTTGTTTCTTTTGTTGCATGTTTGCCAATATGCAGCGCATGCCTTGCCCGTATAAAGCCCGACCACGACGGGCAACAAACAGTAAAGCCACTGCCACATTTTGTATACATAGTTTAGACCCCCGTTCCAGGCACCTCCTTATGTACATCTTTGTATGTGTATGTACATATATATTTATTGCGCCTCGTTTCAGTCAATGGTGACACTTGCTGCATTTTAAATGGGCGCGCGCGCTTCAACATTTGCCGTTGTCACTTGGCACGCTGCTTGTTGTTGCTCTTGCACCAAGGAGTGTGGCACAGAGGAAGCCAAAGGGAGACAGCGAAAGAAAGAGCGAAAAAGAATGCTGAATGCTTAAGGTGCTTGGCAACACATTCCGCTAACTGCAGTCTGCAGTCTGTAGTCGCCTGTTGTTGCCACTCGCTGCAGTCCTCTGCTCTCTCAGCACGTTTTGCGGCCATCATTTTGCGCACTTTTGTCCATTAAAATCATCAAAATGTATGGCGCTCAGTTTATGTTTATGAAAAATTTGTCTCGCCACATTTGCTGCTGTTGCTGGGCTTCTGCTTCTGCTGCAGCAAAGTCGCATGTTGCAGGTGTTGCAAGCTAAAGTTGCACCTCATCTGCTGCTGCTGCTGCGGCTGTTGGTGTCGCTCTTAAAGGCACGCTGAATAAGTTTCACTGTAAAAATGGGAGCAATGACTGTAAGAAAATATTTCCTACAGATTCCACTGCGTAGCTTCTTTGGTAGTAAGTAATATAGGATTTGAATTAGTAGCAAAGTTTGTTTTATGATTTAAAAAAGAGTTAATCTTTAAGTCTCACACCTTCATATGATAATTGACTATAATCTCAAAGATCTAGTGACGTTTTAAATCTGTATCCCTTTATAGCAAGCTTAAAGGAATTTCTATAATTTTATTTATACATAATATAAATATAGATTGTTATTGTATTTTAAAATAATATTTTTTCATTATGCACTTTTGTTTGCGTTGGCCTTGTAAATTATTTTTTTCTCAATTTATGTGTTCTCTTCTATTTTGTATTTTTTCTATTCTTTTAATTTTGAATTATTATTATTCTTCTTTTTTGGAATTAGTAAACTGCTTTAATATTTTTAATATAAATACCAAAAAAATACCAAAAAAAAAACCCAAAAACATTTATATTAAAAGGTTTTGGGGAATTTCTTGTAGTTTGTAAATATTCATGACACTTCATTTTTAAACTTTCATTTAATTGTTTTAGTCGTTATGTTTTTTCTTCGCTAATTTCGTACAAAGCTCTTTCGTTTTACTGATCTTTGTCTAATTAGACTTTAGTTGAAGCTGTCTCCATAAATTCGTCAGAACCTTTCGCAATTTTCTTTGAAATTTCAAGTTTTTACTATCCATTTTTTTGTTTTTGTTAAATTTAAGAGTTTGTCTGGACTTTTTCAGTAGTGTCTCCCCCATAAATGTAGACTTTGAAACTAGGTTGTTTTTGCACTCGGAATATGCTTGCAAGTAAATTGTTCTTTTCA
This sequence comes from Drosophila niveifrons, assembly GCA_035046325.1. Taxonomy (NCBI): domain Eukaryota; kingdom Metazoa; phylum Arthropoda; class Insecta; order Diptera; family Drosophilidae; genus Drosophila; species Drosophila niveifrons. Next base: position 888,233 of record JAWNOC010000011.1, on the reverse strand, counting down.
TATATTTCAGATATCTTTACGAGCTGCAGCCAAACAATAAACTGAAATGTCCAAGTGTTCTAAGTACTCCCATCGAAGGATGAGAGAGAGAGAGAAGAGAGTGAGAGAGAAAAGAGGCGCGTGCTGTAGGCTCAATGGGGCAATGTGTGAACCAAAATGCACAGCATCGTTAGAGGATGCAAACAAGTTTCTTCTCTCCATTCCATTTCATTTTTTTTGTTTTGTTTTTTTGGTTTTTAGTTTTTCACTCTTCTACTCGATGCTGTCATTGCAGTTGCCGACGCTTTGTTTGAAATGTTGCTGACAAACCACTTGAAAGTGTAGTTGTCGTGGTCTAAGGCGTGTGTTTGTATGTGCATGGGTGTGTGTGTGTGTGGTGTTGTCTGCCCGCTGACGTATTTCATAAGAAAAGCAAGTGACAAGTTTACCCCGCTGCTGCCCGCCGCTTTTACACAGACACAGTTGCCGAAATTATGCCGCCTAGAAAGGAGAGAGAGGGAGAAGAAAAAAGGTTAAAGTGTAAGTGGGGAAACAAATTGTTGGCCCAGACTGACTGGCTAGCTGCCTGCCTGCCCTGACTGCCTGACTGCCCGACTGACTGGCTGACTGGGTTCGGTTCGTCTTGATGTCTGACAGCCTTCTTCCCAGCAAGTGTCGAAAACTGGCCTACTCCGTCCGGCTGCACTACACCATACACAATACTATACATATTTTCTGGCCTTCACACAAAAGAACTTTGCGTGCGTAGAGTAAAGTTTTGTGTTTTTCTATTTCTTCTCGTTTTTTATTTGAAACATTTCCACGAAAATTATTTCGAGTGCTTGACAGCTGCGCTGCGCTCGGCCTCTGTCGCTTTTAATATACCATTCCATTCCATTCCATTTCATTTCATTTCATTTTACTTCAAGTTTTCTCCCCATCCCATTCACCACTTCAATAGCAATTTGTTTGCCGCAGTCGCATCTCTGACAAATTCTTGAGAAAATATGCACATTTCGTGAGGCTTCTTCCAGCGAAAGTGTGGCCAAGTCGCACAGCGAAATAAAAACACAAAGTACCCGAATCAGCTCCACGCACTTCGCTTTACTCCACTTTCTAATCAATTATTTGGCACTTATGTCTATGCAAATTGTACGCAAACAAATAAATCAATTGAATAAGACCCCAAGACAGTTCCCTCTTTCTCTCTTCTTTCCACCGCTCTCCTTACTCTGACCACAATGAACCAATTTGAATGAGCACCTTTCGCCTGCGAATCTGCGTTGTCAGCAACGGCGCCATGAAGCCAGTGAAGTGTTTCTGAGTTTCTGCCTAGTTAACAGCTTTTTCTTCATCCATTTTTTTCTCACTTTTTTTCGTATTCGTTGCCATCTCTTGATTTTACGCTGACAAAAAGCACGCGCAATATGCTTGAAAAGCGCAAAATTTCGTGAATATCGAATTTCAAAAGTGGGCAAATCAGCAAACGGAAGTTGCTCAGGTCGACATTTAGATGCGCTACTGTCAAGAAAAATCCTTGTTTCACAGGTTATAACATATAATTCACATAACATATAATTCACAGCAAGTTACAAATACCTAATGCTTAAAGAAGAAAAAAAGAAAGAAAGCAAATATAGATGACTTTAAATGAAGTTTAAAGTTTAGAAGATATTCTTTATTTTTTTATATTTCACAACTTTTACTTTCTAAAACTATTGAAGGATTTATTTTAGTAGTTAGTTTCATTTATAGTTTATTTCTTCAATTGAATATAAATTAAAATCTGTTTTAAAACATTTTTTCGTACTTGTTGTAGATTAGTTATTGATTGGCATTATTAAAAAGTCTAAAAACATATGTCATTTCAGAAAGAAATTGTACTTTATATTATTATAATTTGCCTTATCTGATAAATATATTTTCTAATTTATCAAATATTTTTGAATTCTTTTATGAGTCAACCAATCGGGGTTTCAATAACCGAATGAGTCAACCGCATTTGGCAGCTGCATTAGCCAAATCAATAAGGCTTGGCTTATAATAACACAAAATGAATATATGGTGTATATGTAGGTAAATATAAAATAAAATTGCTATATCATTCAATTCCAATTAAATGACAAAAATACAAAAGTGTTTTGACGCCAAATCAACAATTCGGAAATTCACATTTCGTGCTCATTGCTTTGGCTTCATATTAATTTTCGCCTGCCAGCAAATCCAAATTTTTCTTACTTATTTTTTTCCCTGATTTTTGCATACTCAGCCATTGTGTACACTGGCAATCACAACAAAAACAACAATGCTTCAGGAAAAAAGTGTAATAAAACTCGCGTTTCATTCATTGACAAAGCCAAGACAAAATTTGGTTGCTCTTAAATCGAGAGTCAAAAAAAAAACGCGAGACTTTTTTCTCTTTTTGGCGCGTGTTTCACAAGCTGCACAAAATTTGCCACGGCGGTATTTGTTATTGTTGTAACAAGAGGCACAACTCATGTTCAACAATTTGAATAAGTACATATAATGATATATTTTTCTTGTTTTTTTTTTTGTATTTTCAACATCCAGACAGTCAGACAGGCCAGACAGACAGACACGTATGAGTACAAACAAATTTGATCTCTCGCATTTTGGCACGAACTGTAATTGAAAATTTTCATTCAACTCCCCGAACCAATCTCTTCGCCTTGACTTGTCTCGCCGCTAAAAAAAATATGTTAAAAGAAGAAATAAACCGAAACCGCCAAACAAACATCGTGCTTGACACTTGAAACACTTGGCTGTATCTTTGGCTTTGGCTGTTTGGCTGTTGGAAACAATATTTCGTTTATTTTTTTTTTGTTTTGTTTTTGGTGGGGGTTTTCACGGATCTGTGTTGGCCAGGCTGGCAGCTTTCTTGTCCGGTTATGTTACGTTACGTGAAATTTCAAATGTCATAATTTTGACAGTTTGATAGTCATACACACACACACACACAACAACAAGCCGCACAACAATTTAGTTGAGTCGAGTTGTTGGTGGGAAGCTGCAAGACATTGAAGCGGTTTGTTGTGAAGTGTATTGCCCAAGACTGTTACCAAAAAGTAGCCGGCAACAAAACAAAATGACACTTTTGGCAGATTGCGAGCAGTCAGGGAAATTATTAAATGCAATCATTTCATATGAATATTGTGATATTCTCTGACTTGTACACAAAATATAAAAGGTTTAAAAGAAACATTTTATTTGGAGAAACCAAATTGGCTTGAAATTTGTTATATTTTATTATTTATGGTATATTATGTATGCATTGGTATATCGCTAACCGCCATATATTCTTTCTAGTTGGTCTGCCGTATGAAAAATTAAAGATATTATTAAATGCAATCATATTATATGAATATTCTGATATTCTCTGACTTATATAATCATACACAAAATATAAAAGGTTTAAAATAAATATTTTATTTTTAAAAACAAAACTGACTTAAACTTTTGTATATTTTATTATTTATGGTATATATCATATGCAATGGTATATCTCTATCCTTTTTATTTCGTCTCTCGTAATAAGCAAGCGAAATTCATTCTTTTATTTCCTTCTTTAGCTCTTCTTAAAAGTGAGCTCTCATAATTTGTACCTTTTAAGGTTGATCTCTTAGACCACACAGCTTAACATCTAGCTACTTGTCATGTAAAGTTGCACAACACGTAAGTTTCAGTTCATGTTTTACATTTACAGCTGCTGTTATCAATTTTTGGCTATTCCACAGAAATAGTGTAAGAAAATGAGACATTTCCAGGCCTTTGGTCAAGCCAAAGTTTCAAGCAGCTTAGGGCTTTGTGTAAGATTTCAAGTAACAAAACGTATGGCATGTCTCTTTTTTGTTTTTGTTTTCTTGTACAGAACTTGTTACCTGACAAGAGTTTAGAGAACTTGGGCCGCGTCAGCTTTGACATTGACAAAGTGGTTCCTCGAATGAAATTGTCATAATTTTTTCGGGTTTTCTACATGTCTTTTGATGCACACAATGCGTTAATGTTGCCCACTTTGTCATACTTTGCGTTAGCTACAACAATTGAACAATTGATAAAAGCCAACAAAATATACGGCGGAAAAAAGAATGCAGTCAGCTTCACTAACGGTTTATTTCGAGTTGCCTAAGTCATAAAACAATTGAACCCAAGAAGTGACTCATTCTGTTTCTATACATAAGATCGTTTTGAGATATACATATTTATGAATTAGTAAATCCATTCTTAACTTATTCTATTTATTTCTATTTATTTTCAAAATAAGTAAGAAAGCTACATTTGAGTGTGCTCGACTGTGAGATACTCTGTACCTATTTTCAACAAAACCAAATTCTGCAAATATATAAAAATATACAAAACATATCAGATTGTCAGCCAAAGCAAATAAGACCCGATTGCAGTAGGTGATTTTAGCCATGCACAATTATATCTTAATGACTTCCACATGTTTTATCTGATCGCAACAAAATTTTCAAAAATCTTAAATACTATAGTTATATTATTATTATATGCACCAAATATTACTTTTTTAACCTAAGGGTAGCATTCAAATCAAATTTTAAAAAATTTAAAAATTTGTAGACATCTACATTGTTCGACTAAATTATTTTAGAAATTGTAATTAATTTAAAATTCACTCTCTAAGTCTGTTTTTTGAAGTATAATTATCTTGTTCAGTGTCACATTATTATAAATCTAATTAGGTGAAGGGTGATTTAAAAAGTACCCAGAAGAACAGATTTAAAATGAAGTTAAAGTTTAATTAACCCCGAAGACAGATTCATTCTTACAATCGGGGAGAAGCAAGTGCCAAACATTAAAAACAATCGTTTTCATATTTAAGATATAAACTCAATGAACAAGTGTTTGCCTAAATTGACTTACAAGTTATTCGTTCGTATTTTAAATTCATGATTGTCAAAATTTTCTTGTGGTATTAGAAGAATATGGAAATAAACTATTTATTAGATTGAAAACACTAAATTGGATTCGTCAAACCTATTTCTAATATTCTCATTAGGCTTAACTGATATTTATTGATGCTTTTGCAACTCGAAACAACTCAACATAAAACAGTTCACAGCCGCCTTATAGGCATTGCATAGCAATTTTGAATTTGAGTTTGATTTAATCCATGCAGCACGTCACATAAATTTAACTATTTATTTCAGCTGCAATAAGCAGCCCACAAGCGCGCATACTCGTGTCTATAAATTAGTCCATAAATGCGGCCCTGTCTAATGGCAAGACAGAGCCAAGAGTCCAAAGAGAGCTGCGCTTTAAAGCTGCAATGAACGATTCCATAAGCAATTATTATATCGATTTATGACAGGCCAAGCCAACTTTTTTGTTGGGGATTATGGCGCGGGATTTGTGCCAAGGCGGCAATAGCTCAAGTTCCACCAAGCTGACTCGCTCACTCTTAATGTTTGCTACTCAAGCGCATTAAAAAAAGTTAATACTAATTCTTAGTTGGTGGTAAAGAGAATAAAATAACTACAAAACTACATTTCCGCTTGTCCAAAGGCAATCGAAAGAAGTGCTCAACAGGTAAACAGGGGCAACCGCCAAAATAGTGCAGGTAAGACCCATAAGACTTAACAGGTAATACACAATACATATCGCCTCGCCCGACTGAGCGGGTTATAAAAACTGTCATGATTTACAGTTCGCACTTTTTACGATGCCGCTCGGTGGCGGCTGTTCTATTGGTTAAGAATTATATGGAATTTAACTAAGCGAGAAATATTTAAACATAGTTTTTTTTCTCTGTCTTTTATTTGTCGGAGTTTTGTTTTTTCTCCTTTTTAGTTGGCGTTTTTATGTTTGGCTTTTATGATCATTGGCCAGCTTGCGATTCCCATACCAAATAGGCTAGGCCCTCGGCATTAAAAGGAAAAGGCAGCTTATATTCGAATCTCCGTAGTCTGTTTGATGGAGAACCGAATGTGCGTAATTAAAATCCTTTATTGACATTAGTATTTTTTTAAGCTTGATTTTGCCACAGCTCACGTATCGCACATAAAGTGTCGCGTCAACATTTTCCCAACGCGTTCAACCAGAAATCATGTAACATTTTCACTTAAAATTCACACTTGATACACAGCGCAAAACATTTATCATTTCGCTTAGATCTCTGACGCTCTCCGAATGCGCCTTTTAGAGCATTACCAAGGCCTAAAAGTGACGCCTGCTGTTGCTTTTAGGGTTTTTTTCTTCTAGTTTTATTTTCTTTGCTTTTCTCTCTTTTTACCGCTCGTACCAACTCGTTTTTCGCATCTTTTGATTTATTCTCAAGTGCTTTGCTGTCGTCGTCGTCGTCGTCGTCTTTCTTGTTGTCGCTGTCTTTGCCTTTGTCGTTGTTTTGTTTTATTTCTTTGGCAACCTAAATATTAAGATAGTCATCTGCGGTCAGTGTCAACTAAAGCGGTTCAGTTGTTCACTTCGGTTCAGTTCAGCTCGGTTTATTCCCCTGGCCCCTTTCCAGCTTCTATTCGTACCTGTGTGTACGCTTCATTAGAAATGTCGTAAAAACGCTGGCGAGATCTTCGAGACTGTGTTCAGTACTACACCGCAATGGGCCTGAAGAAGTGTCTCAGATATAAGCTTAATTGTGACGATGAGTAAAGCTCGAGTTCAAAATTGCATTAGAGTGCTCACAAATACGTGCTTGGCATAGATAACACCTATCTACGCACATACTATGGATCATAGATATCGCATAAGGCAAGCACAGTTATACTATGAGAACAAAATCTTTTTAAAGCATGGGAACTTATTTGCAAAATACATTTTTTAGGTCAAGAATATTGCTTTTTAATAGTTAAATATTTACAATTAAATAACTTTTGAATTGTGTGAAATATTATACAAATTTAAATTATTATAAAATATTAATTTAATAAAATAGGGAAAGTGGACTAATTCCTTATCAAAAACAAAAAAAACAAAATAAAGCAAGTAATAACTAAAATTTGGAGATATTTACCAAATTCGTGCGATTAATCCTAATATATACTAAATTGTTAGCCATTGTGGGTCTTAGACCGCAAATTTAATAACTTATTGAATTTCTTTTTGATCATAACAACATTTTAAGGAATTATGAGTACTACAAGTTATTATTGTATGTACCAAGACTCGTAACTCTAGATTAAACATTAAATTTATTTGAATTTTGTCAATATGCGGTCCGGAATTGGGCGTTGCAAAAGTTATGAAACAAACCTGATCTGCGTGCAAGCATTGCAATTGCTGTTAAAAGAAAAATATATCCTCTATCTCCTATAGCCCTGAGATAACGTCGGATGAACGCGCAGGCAGACTGGCAGAAGGACATATTCTATCTATATAGAATACAAAAGTATGCTGTTATACCAAATATACCATTTGTTTGTTTTAGTATTTTTGGTATTATTCAATCTCTTACTATTAATTAAATTAATAAACTTAAGGGTGTTGCTGACTTTTAATTGCTTCAACGATTTAATAAAACTTGGAATTTTCTATCATTTTGAATAATGCATTAATTGGATAAATTTCAAAAATAACAAAGCAAACATTTCATATTAATATTTTAAGCTTAATAACTTCACTGCAAAAATAAATATTTATTCATTTAAAACTAAGTTAAAAGCATAGATAAGTAACAATTTGCGTTCTTTTTTTATTTTTTTAATTTTAAAACAATTTTAAGCATCATACAAAATTCTTATTACTCGCAATTTTGTATATTATATAGAAAAAATTTAAGCTTAACGCTTAGCTTTAAATGCCACTGAGCTTGAGTGTTAAATTTAATCATTATTGGCAGCTTAGCCTTCTTTTGGCTTCGGTTGGTCTCAGTAGCTTTGATTTGATGTTTTCACAAATGCATTGCAATTTTTCATGGTACATTTGGTGGCACGTTGCAAGCATGAAATCCGCTCACTTTAAGCTTCACATTGGAAAATGTGCAATGCTCTGATTTGAAATGTTGCACCAGCTTTTGAACACAATATTAATTACGGGCCATTAGCAGCATCACTCAATTTTAAACATATGCAACACATGGCTCAACAGCTACAGCAACATCTGACAGCAACCTCGATGGCAGCTAACGTGTTGCAGAGCGAGTCCGAGCAAAGCTAACACAAAATCAGAGGAACAAAAAAAAAATGGAAACTATCTGTAAACTCATACATCAATGCCGCTAAATCCACTTGTCAGGGCAACAAACGTGAGAATCGTTCGACAAAAAATAACACAAGAAAAAAAAAACAAAACATAGAAAGCGAAAAACAAAACAAAACAAAAGCAAACCTAAACGCAAACAGATCGAGCAACGAGAAAATATTGTCAGGGCGACACTTTAACCCGGTATCCAACGCTGCCCGCTGCCCGCTACCCGATCCCTGTCCCTGTCTCTGTCTCTATCCCTAACGCAGTCCCTGTTGCAGCTCCCCTTTTACTGCATTGACTGCTTAGGTTTGGCTCTATTTAAGATTTGTTGCTGGAGCAGCGGAGACACCTGCAACCATTTGAGGGCTGCAGTGAAAGACTTTTTTATGCTAAATACCGGCGCAGTTTATTGATGACGACAACGGCATCGAAAACAATGCGATATATCTTGGTATATGCCGAGGCACTAACACACACATACACACACTCGCACAGCAACAGCAACAACAACAAATGAGTGACAAAACACCACAAGGAATTTTAATCCCAAAATGATTGATAATCATTTGCACGCGGCGAAGAAAAAGCTTTATCACGTTCCGTTTCATTTTGTAGGTGTAAAGTCTATGCGGTATTATCGGGAACGCCCTGTGTCATCTTCATCATCATCATCATCATCATCAGCATCAACATCATCATCATTATCAACTGCTGTTGGCTGAGAATGGGGCTTGGGTATTTTACAGGGCAACACTAGACATTGTGCGCTGCTAATGTTTGCACTTAATTCAACAGACAATAGTCCGGAAAGCTGCGCGGCGCATTTTCTTTTAGCTTTTTACCTCAAGATATACCGACAGAGATGGCTAGCTAAATTTATAGCGCATGCACAAACGAGAAAGCGATAGGGACACCGAGAAAAAGAGAGAGAAAGAGAGAGAGAAAGAGAAAGAAGAAGAAAGAGGGACGTTCGTAAGGCAAAACATCTAAATGATGTCGTTGCCGCCTGGCAACGATTGAAAAACTGCACCGTTTTGTTAGTTTAAACAGCAACGATGTACTTTTTATGAATGAATCTCCACTGAGAGAAATAAATGTTTCCTTAACAGTTAAATAAGGAAAGACTTTGTAAGACAGCGTAATAATATTTTTCCAATAATTAAACATTTTTCAGGTATATTATTATTTTTGTAAGAGCTTTATAATTAATTACTTCACTTAGTGACGTTTACATGCTCAGTTTGAATTGTTTATGGTTTATATATTATATTTGTCTTTTCTTCATAATCGAATACAATAACTTTTTTTTATGCATTACCTAATTGCTTACAAAATTTTTTGGTCTGGTCTTTTCAAGACCATTAGCGGAACAAGGCGAAATATTGTTCTTATTTTTTTTATTACATTTCCAAAACTTTTCTTCAGCTTAAGCGTATTAATATGAAACACATATCTTTTCTTCCATTACTTACATTTTTTCGCTTAACGGCCTATTTTACTCACCTGAGGCAGTTAAGTAAGATATAAGAGAATAGGTAAAGTCTACGTATTATTTTTTTGATATTCCTAAAACTTTTATTGAGCTTAAATAAAGTATTAAAAAATACAATAATATTTGATTTTATTTCCTTATTTATTTTTGCTTAATGATGCATTTTCTGAGACTTGACTTGAGGCCGTTAAACGAGACATAGCTAAAATACATTTCTTACTAATTTCTTATCTTTTCAAAAATTGTGTTCAGTGTAGTTTAGCTTGAACTAGCACCCACATCTAAACATTTAGCATATCATGTTGCACTTTTGAATACCAACAAACCTGTGTGCCTTTACATTAATGTCCAACGTTCCCATCCCCTTTCACTTCTCTCCCCTCTGGACTTTTCACGTTTTTACTGAATCTCAGACATCATTTAACTAAGCGCTTTCGCATATAAAAGTTTCCATTTGCATTGCCTACCAACAAACAGCATCATCATTATTTTTATCCATTTAGTCTTTTGTTGGTGTTTGTGACACCTTTTCCAGCATACACACACACACAACACACACACACACATATAACGAGACATAATTTCCAACTATTTAACCTGTGTGTCACCTATACACTGCATGTGTGTCGCGTGTGACTTGATGATGAGTTGAAAATTGAACAAAAGCTGATTTAAGTCATAATTTATCATGTGCTGTTGGATTAGTTGAGCTCAATTTTACAACTGTTTATTTTTAACACGTCCGCATTGCGCATACGCCGCATTTGCCCGCCTGACGGCTGCCTGCCTTTAGCTGACTAGGCTAATGTTTTAATTTATTGATTATCAAATGGCTGTGGCTTTTGTGTTTAGCTTGCCTACTGCATTGGTTTGTGCCACAAAACGAACAAAGTGCCACAAAATGCAACAAAGCAAAGCAGCACTCCCCTCCCCCCTCAACACTCTTTCTTACTCTCCCTCCACTTGCTTGTACGTTGCTGGCCTGGCTTTGGCTTTGGCCTACACACGCCTTTATAACACAGGCAGCCACGCCCATTTGTGCCTCGAGAGGCATCCGAAACTTGTTCTTTCACTTTTGGCCCGCTGCAAGCGCGAACTTTATGGATACACCTACCGAAAAGTCGAGATTGAGGATCGCGCGCGCCTTGCCACAAAATTCTAGCGGTAAATAAAGAATTGGTTGACGCGCCCACCCAGAGGACCACCAAATGGAAAAGACTTTGCACTTCCTTTCCTTTATTTATCTTTTTGCACCATTGCAGCATTCTTCTGGGTGCAGTTTGGGGATTAAGAAATTATAAGAAACGCGCCCCACGCATTAACAAAATATTAATTTGCACATGCAGAAAGTTAAATTAAATTTTTGCTGTAAACGAAAGTTTGACCCACTGACTGCAATCTGGGTTGGTGTTGGTGTTGGTGTTTTGTGGCCTGTCGCCTAAATCGCCCAGAGCCTTGAATTAAGGCATAATAAAGCTGTCTGCCCGAGACGAAAGAGGAAGAGCTTCACAGCCATCCGTCAAAGAGTTTTGGGGCGTCACATTTTGAGAGGTTCGAACACCTTTAGTCCCTCTGACGAACTACGTATCTTGACAAGCAGCTTAAAGGGGGGAGAGACTTGAATAATTCTGTTAGAGGTGGAGGCAAAGACGCAAGGCAAAGGCGAAAAGAACGTAACGGGAACATGCATTGTGTGTTTGGTGGGGTTGTGTCTGAGGATGTTTGACAAATGAGTGTCATTTATCAAAATGTGACACTATTTGCACCAAGTCATGTGTTAACTGCACTTTATTTTATTGTTATATGTTGCCGGTGCCCAAAGGAACAAGACGACGCCACCACAGAAAGACATCCATCCTAAAGCTGAAGCTCCTTCTGGACGAACCAAGCTGTCTGCCATTGGTTTTTAAAGTGCTCTCATAAAATATATATCATAATTGAGGGTTATGCTTTTTCCATTCCTCCTTTTTTTTTTTTTTTTGCTTTTTTGGGTTTTGTTTCTAAAGTTAGTAAAGCAATTGACCCAGAGACGGACAATACTTCCATGACTGCTGCTCTGGTGGAATGCCTTGAGATTGAGATATGGGAAGTGTGTGCCAAGTTTTTATTTTCTCTCGCTTTCGCCTGTGGCCAACTCATAAAGAGTTGCTCCATTTTAATAAATGTGAATATATATATTTTTTGGAGGGATTCATTTCGCTTTTTGGCAACACAAGTGTGATTTATGTTCGGCTATTCATATTAATTAGTTATTATGTGTGCTAAATTCGAGATTTTTGTAAGAAGAATATGAAATATATCTCAATTTATTTATTATACATAATTTATACACATTATTAAATAATCTTCTTTTAATACGATTAACTTCTAGAAACTTTTCTTATTTCAAATTTGTTTACCATCGAAATTGATTTTCAATTTGAATATCTTACTTACTATAACTATTTTACTCTGAATTCCTTCAGAGACAAGCTTAATGACTTCTTTAGACTTTTCCTTATAATTATTATGATCATTTTTGCATCCTTTTGCTTTCTACTAACATATCCGGTCTGTGGTGACTTCGTTGCAATTTAATGAAGAATTTGCTTTTCCTTTGATTTTTTCGTACACTTATTTTTTTTTTTTTGGGGCGGTGATTGCATTTAATGCCGATAGTTTAAATATTATGATTATGTGCTCCAAACATGGGTGCAGGTTTATATTTTGCGCGTTCCGAGGCAACTAAATGTTTTGTACATACGTTCTTCTTTTATTATTATTATGTTTTGTAGTGTGGATGCCAAAAAAAGAGCAGAGAACCGAAAATCGAGGACCAAAAATGTAATTTCTTGCACGACATTAATTTCTTTTAAATTACGCATAATTGAAGTACGAGGCACTCGAACCTGATCGATGGTGTGTAGTGCCCAACATCTCTTCTCTTTGGCAGTTTTGATCGCAAACGAGTTTCATGTGAGAGAAATTACTATCAAGAAGTACACTTCAAAAAGAAAAGAGAACTCTGAGCTGAGCTCAGACCATTATTATTTAATTTCTCATCGCTTTGGCGTTGGTGTTCGTTCTCTGTGTCTCTTCTGTCCCCATATGAGGCCAAGTTCTCGAGACATTGACATTCGAATTAGACACCTGACAATAGCAAAAGTCTCGTATCTGTCATGTGTGTGACGTTATTTGACGGTTTTGGTTTTTGCCATTCCCCCCCTTTTCACTCTTCCTCCCATTCGTACTTATCTTCACCCCAGCGACGACACGTTACAGCCTTGAGTTCAATATGATTTTGAAATTTGATTTGATTTTTTATTCGTTATTCGTTTTATTTCGTGGGCATTTAAGCTGAGCTCTCACTCATTCGCTGGCGGTTTGTAATTTCATATCACACATTGTTGTTGGGTATTTGATGGTATTTAGTTTTATTTTTGGTGCTGCCTTTGTTAGCGCAATAAGCGGATTTTTATAACATCAGTTTAGTGTCACATTAGCGCTTGTTGTGAAGTGTGACCCCAGACAACTTGGACAACCACAACCCAAGCTCAAGCTTATTCAACTGTTTCTCTTTTTTTCCATTTTTTGTGTGGGGGCGACTGATCAGCTGTCAGACAGTTTCAATCTCCGTCTTGCCACATTTTATTACGCACTCCGTTCAACTTAAATATATATAATATTTTATATCTCCGACAGCCCTCCATCTGCAGTCAACAAGTTCTTATATCAGTCAATATATATCGCTTCATCTGGATCGAAAGAAGAGTTTGGCATCGAATCGACTTGCAATCGGGATCAGAATCTGCTGGAAATGGCCTGCAGAGTTTGCGGCAGTCACATAAAATGTTTCAACAGAAACCAACTTATGAATTTCTTAATTTTTGTCTCTTTTCCCCTTTTGCGTTCTCCGCTCAAAAAAAGATTTTTATGGTATTTCGTTTTGTTTTGCGATGCTATCAGTATTTTTCTTGACTCGTTTCAGTTGCTGTTTTTTTTTTGTATTTTTTTTTGTATTTTTGGCGCAGTCTTTTGTCCAGTTGCTCGTTAAATTTCGCTTAAGCTGCCCGATTCATTGCATGAATCATAAAGTCATAAAGGTATTCAACGAGACAATTCCCATATATTTCTTTTGCATTATTTCACTTGTACACAGCGATTGCACATTGAAGGCTTGAAGCTCTACATATTGTTCAAAGATAATATAAGTATTGTTAAGGTAAATAAATCAGTTGCATTTATATTATTTTATTTATTTAAATGAATTGTGAAATTTATAAATTTATTATATGAAAAGTTATTTATTACAGAAAAATATTATGTTGAATTTTTTGTATAAATTTACAATCAAATGATTTATTATAAAGAAACTATTTATTTTGATATATGTTTTGACACATAAATTACAACATTAGATACTTTCTTGCTGTCATTTTAATTAAATAAATATCTTATTAAATATTTTTATAATTAACTAGTTTAAAGTAGTTTTAGTTGGCTTTTTAATTTTTAAGTTATACATTAATAAAATATTATTTACTATAAGACTACCTCTAAAAGTTTTGTTTCGTCGAATGAATGAGAAAACGAAAAAGATCAAAATAAAGTGTGCAGAATAATAGCACAAAGAGTAATGCACAAAATAGAATATTTTTAAGTCTGTTTGCGTCTCCCATTTTCGGTAAAAAAGCACACGCGCTTAAATATCTTAGATATAGTTTTCCAAGATGTTTCCTATTGTTCCATCTCGTTATATACATTCATATAAAAGGTGAAATTTATTAAAAATGGGTTTTTATTTGTTTTTGGAGAAAAAATCGAAAAAATAATTAAAAAGAAGTTTCTTTTATTTATTTATTATTTATTATTTTTAGTATATGTTTTATCACAAATTAATTAGTTAACTTCTTCCTTTGCAAATTATAAATTCACTGTAGAAAAATAAATAATGGAACTTATATATACTATATATCATAGTATATACTAATATCATAGTATACAAGTTTCTAATATCATAAGATAAATAAGAGTATTTTATAGAGATAGTAACAAATTATAAGCACATATTCTCGTAATTAAAAATAACTTTTTTTTATTTTGCTCATATGTTTTTACGCAAAAATAAATTTACTTTAATTTAATGAGAAGTCATTTAAAATCAAATAAATCACAAATAATATTGTTGTATAATTAAACAGTTTAAGTTGTACACACTTTTGCCCATTCCATTTTAATTCCCATTTCCATAAAAACTCAAAAGTTGTTTTGCAAACGGTTCTTTTCCGGTAGAACACACACAAAGTATTGCTTAAAGAGCGATAAGTTTAAGTTAGTTAGTTGGGGATGCCAGAAGACACGTCAAAGAAGAAAAACAAAAACAAAAATGATTTATCATAATGGGAGTCTACGGCTTGGGGCTTCCAACGGCGCTGCCTAAATGGGCGATAACAGCAACAAACACAATCAAAAGCAACAACAACAACAACAACAACGACAACAAAGAGGCGACGACGCGACGCAACGTCTTTTGGGGTCTCTGTCTCAGTTTAAGTCTGAACGTCCTCTGGACCGAAATGTCAACTCTTCATATAAAAATTAACGAAATATAAATTAAAAAATATGCCCAGCATCGAAATAAAAACCAGATATATGTGTGTTTGTTTTTGATTTTTTGTTTTTTTGGGTACGTTTTGGATGCGTTTTGGGTTCTCTCTTTCCCGATGCTGGCAATTTATTTATGTGGCAAGCATCCCTTTTTCGTATCGAGTTACGCCTGCGCGACATTGTTGAGAGTTTTGTGGCAGGGCACAAATTATGAATTGCCCTCACTGTGGCAATGGGCAATGACTGTGTGTTGCTTATCTGGCGAATGCATCGGCTGCGTTTAACTTTTATCTATGGCAGCGCATTTTTATCTAATGGCTGCAGCTTCTTCTTCTCAGTCTTGTGTATTCCCCTTGAGCTTCCATTGATTAGCTACTCACAGCAGGCAACCGAATCTGGCTCCGATTTCAATGTTGACTTATGACATGCTCCTATCAGCATTCAGCATTCAATATTCAGTATTCAGTGTTCAGTGTTCGGTGTTCAGCATTCGCCATTCAGTGCTCAGCTCCGTGTTCCGCTCTGATAGCTTCATAAGCTGCCGATAAGACCGAAATTCAAACGCTAATTGCCTGCAAAATCTTACGAGGCGCCAGCCGTCGATTGTCCAACGGGGCGTGGTGTGGTGTGTGCTGTGTGGTGCGCTGTGTGTTGTGGTGTGGCGACTCTGACAGTTTCCAGGTGCCGCCGCCGCTGCCGCCGTGCATGCAGCTTGCAGCTCGTATCAGCTGCTTGTTATCGCCAGACAAATGCATTTTGCAAATTATTAACATACTCTCTGGTATCTATGTGTGTGTGTATGTGTGTGTGCTTGGCTCTGTGGCTACTCATATATGTAGCATACATACCTATAGCCAAAACAAGCTGCAGATACATTTGTATCTGACGCCGGTCGATAGTGTGCTGGTCTCGATATTTCGGCTGCAGCTCTGCTTGTGGCACTAGTTGTGCCAAAACTGCAGCAGCTAATTGATGTCAGTGCAAAAACTTGATTTATTTCTATTAATAAAAGGCTCCAATGCAAGTTTATGGCATGCAAATATCAAAATGCCCAGTGAGAAATTTGTTTTAAATATGCAAAGTATCAGACTCAGTATATTTACTAGACGTTGCTATAAAGTATTTCTATAATATTTCTTTAAAGATATATTTTGGATGATACACAGATTTAATAAAAAAGGAACAATTATACATTACATATAAACAATTATCATGACTATCATAAATTGCGATAAATCAACAATGCTTCTTTCTACGTATTTAATGCAAATATTCACAAAAATCGTAATATTCCAACCATAAGAGAAGAAATAAAGGAATATAGTAAGAAATGCATCGATGAACTCCACAACCATGAAAATAAATTAGCCTTAAGTGTAGTGCACAAAAGTTTAACAGTAATCGATAGATAATTTCTGAAATATTGTTACATATAATAGCAGGGATCATTGGATAACTGCTATTTCTGAAAATTTATTATTAATTATACAATTTACTTATTGTTAAAATAGACAGACAATATTGTAAATAAAAGAATAAGAAAAATAAAAATTTATCAGTATATTTATTCCATTTCCCACTGGCCTTAAAGAATTCTGTCCAAAAAAAAAAAGTTCGTTCGTGTGGCCACCGAAAATGGGCAAAAACCCAAATGGCTGCAATTATACTACACTTCTGTGGTTTCATGTTATTATTGTTGTTTTTCTTGTCGATGCGATAAAAATCACGTAAAAATTTAGTTGCATAAATTTTAACACCGATTTTAATCGACGCCATGTCGCGGGCTTAGACAACTCATTGAGCTGGAGACGCAGGTTTCTCGAGCCCCGCCGCCATCATTGGCATCGACATCGAAATCGACAGCGACATCGACAACGATCGACACTCTGCACAGCATTTTCCACTCGATAATTGCGGACAGCAGCAGTTCCGGTGTATTTTATATGTGTGTGCTGGTTGTTGTTGCAAATGCACTCTATAATTTTATAATACTCGTAAATTATGGATATGCCAAATCAAATTCTCGACATGTTTTTCTGCCTACCATCGGACAGATTTATGGCTTGCACTTTAAATTGGCAGCTAACGAGGTTTGTTTCGAAAGTTTTTACAGTAGTCTTTTGACTTAAATTAAAGAAAATAAAAAAGGATAAATAATAAAAAGTGTGAGTGTGATTCATAATGAGACGAGAAAATGAGTGAATTTTCGAATTTCAAATTAATATACTAAAACTACTAAAAAATATGCCAAAGGTAAAATGCTTTTTTTTATCTGATTAATTATGAGACGCAAAAGTAAATACATTTTCGAATTTCAAATAAATATACTAAAAATATACCAAATGCTTTTGTTTTAAATAATATAAATACATACTAATTAAAGTAAACCAAATATTTATACAAAAATAGTAAATAATAATCCAAAATATAAAATTTAATACTTTGTTAATGCTACTAATAACGAAAGCTATAAAAAGTTTTTTTTTTATGAATAGAGCTTATTTACTTAAGTAACATAAATAATAAAAATTATGTATGGTATATATATGAATTAGATTAAAATATCATGATTTATAAATATATTAAATTATGCAATTTTCTTTTAACGAGATAAAATATTGGCAACTCTTTTCATTTTTTAAACCTTTTCTTCAGCTCCTCGTATGTGGACACAAATATTTGGCAGACAGAAGGCAGTGAGAGATAGTGCTCCATGTATAACACTTTGCTTTACAAGGCGTAACAACTCTCCCCTGCTCCTTTCAAATTCCCCTTGCTTGAGTTAACACGCTCCCATCAATTTGAGTTCCTGGCTGGCAAAATGCATTTCTGAAAACTTAGTTCACGTTTTCACAAAGGGGAGGGGGGTGGAGAGACAACGCGGCTTTTCATTTTCGTTTTCTTTGGGTCTTTTTTTATTTTGGCAAGCTCGCTCAGGCCATAGTTTTGACATAACTGGAGCGCTGCGATTCAGGCTCATATGTATAAGTAAATAGACGGACCGAGTGGACGGAGACGGACGGCAAATGCAACCTGATTTGGTCGCGGTCGCGGTTGAGACGCAAATGTCTGGCTTGTCTAACAAAATGCTCAAATGCTTGTCTTAAGCATTTGCATTTCGATCTCTTGGTAACTGGCCAACAACAGCCACAGCAAGACTAACAGCAACAGCAGCAACAGCAACAATAACACTGTCCGCATATCCTATGGTAATAAAAGTTTTGTATGGAAAATTACAAGCAACCAGCGAATGTATTCACTAACCAGGAGGCCATTCCTGGTTTAGATTTGGGTTTGGGTTTGGGTTTTGGGTTTTTGTCTGTTGTAAACTGTGGATTTTTTCGGGTACGGACGGGGGGCGGGGTATCCGGGGCATGTTTGTCCGCTGTTTTGTTGCACATTCGACTTTCACTTTTTCGGCTGCCAAATGGCCATTTGGGCATTTTGGCTGACTGCGCTTTAAATTTATGTTGATTGTTTGAGTTTGGTTTTGTTTTTTGGTTAAATGTTGTTAAATTGTTTTCCGCCTAAATGACATGTTTTTGACAAATGATTAGACCCAGTTTTGCGTGAGCCACTCTAACCTCGACCTATTATGCAAAAATAAAATGACGAAAGTAAAAAGAAAATTCAATTTTTTCACTGAAAGATACAGATTTTCGAAATATTTTAGAATTGCAAATTAAAATATTATTAAGTTAATACGAAATTAAGTAATTCAAATTCAATAATGCAATATTAAGAATTTATTAAATTTGGTGATATCATTTACATACTAAGAGGATTATAATTCAAGTTAATAGCATTAATATTTAATAAGAAATTACTTAGTATATATAACTAAGTGAGATAAATAAACTCAATTTCTTAAATGAATACATTCAAAATGAATCTTGTTGATTTAGGAAAATCACAAGTTAATCTATCATATAATAGTCTTGACTTTATTCTAAATATTATTAACATAAACACGATTTAAACAAATTAAATCCTTTTTTTTACTCGTTTCTATAAAATCTTGTATATTTTCCCACACTTCTTTTTCATAATAACTTAGGAGCTATAACTATTGTTTTGATATCTTTGACTCAAAAAGAACAATCTTAGTCTGGTTCTTAATAAATAGTCTGTCATGCTACCATAAAACCTCGGCACTTTATGCGATGTCCGTCCGAAAACATAAAAGAAACTGGATCCGCAAAAAGAATCCATTTGCGCAGCGCGAAGCGTCAATACAAATAAATACTAATAAAGTTGGGTCAAGAGCTCTCGGGCTGCGCCATGTGAGTCCCTTTCGTGTACTACATAAATTTCAATATTTATGGCCAAGTTTTGTACTTCGCATGACCCACACACACACATATGGCACATGGTCAGAAAAACAGCGAAATGCTACCGAAAGGGCTCCGAAATCAAAGAGCAGCCAGTTGATGTTGTTCTCGTTGTTGTTGTTTATCATTGTTTTTGGTAGGCGTATGACAAGAAGAGCCGCATCGGAGGCGTTAGCAAAATAGAGGCGCGTTTACTCGTTCATCTCTCTCTCTCATCTCTGGCCAGAGATCCCGGCGAAAATATACGACTTTCATTTCTATGTAACTAACGGTCGAACAGGGGATATAGTAGTAGTGGCTACTCTCTCGTGCTTCACTCGAAATGGGATAAGAGACAACAAACACATTGGGCCTATGGAAACTGGACTCGCTCTTCGTTCGCATCATAAATCGCAGCGACATAAATTCAGTGCACTTTTTGGCTGAACAATGTTTGTGTGCCAGGTAGGCATACAACACAACACAGCGCAGCACCTGACGCGGAATGAATGTTTTGTTGCTTCTGGGTTTTGACGCGCTAATCTCTGTAAACAAATCACTGGATGAGCGAATGCAGCCAGAGTAGCAGGAGGAGGAGTAGGAGTAGCTGTAGGAGTGGACATGGAAGTCACCAGAGGCTGAGACATGTCCTTGGGGACATGCTGTTTTAATTGCTGCCAGACGTCGCGATTTATGAGCATCAATAAAGTGTCAACTCAAAGAGCAAAGCGAACCAAATAAAACGCGCTTCTGGGCTGTAAATCATTCTCGCCTCGGTCTTCCTGGAAAACTAGTCAGTAGCCAGAAATGTAAGGGCACATTGCACACTCTCTACTGAAGGGACTCGGAAGTCAAAAGTTGTTCCCGGTTGTTGCCACTGCAGATGCTTAACTTGGCCCAGACATGCAAGCTGCCCAGGAGGCCAATGTATACTTCTGCTTAGCCTTTATTTATTCTTTCTGCCATTTGCATTTCAATTGAAGTGAGTAATTAATGTATCGCATATCTATAGAATTTTAATTGGCAAGTCAATGAACTATTCCACCAGGCATCACTCAACTCATTTGGTAAGCAAGAAGCTAAAAATTAAGCAAAAAGCACAAAAAATTGTTAATGCGATCTTCTATCTATTTAAAACAGTTACGAGGAAATGTAGAACACGGAATTTATTTTATATCTCAATAGGTGCAATTATATTTTTATTTATTTTAAATTGCAGTTTCTAAAATTTCACGAGCAAAATGATTTACAAATTAAAAGTTTGTTGTTGGTGAAGATATAAATTTCAAATACTTTATTTAGTCAGATTCTTTCATCAATACTTACTAAAAAAAAAACAAAAGTATAATAAGTTTTATATATTATATATATAACAAATATTATTTCATCTCCCTTGTGGTAAATTTGTTTTATTTGAATACCCGCAAGCCATGAGGTAGAAGGGTATACTTACTATATGCCAGGAAATGTATGGCATCTCCCACTCTATAAAGGTCAATAGCCAAGACGTTATATTTTTTTCTTATTCAAGAAATATTTTATTATAAGCAAAAACGCCTACTCACTAGGGGTCTTATTTGCTTTGGCTGTTAATCTGGTATATTTTGCTTTCTATTGTATATTTTGAATGTAGTACTATATCAATATACCTGAAATAACATTTGGAATATGTTTAGTATTTTAAGGTATACTTTTAGTATTTAGCTTGGTATATTTTAAAATTAATACCGAACTATTTTGCTTTTATTTAAAAAAGATAGGGGTACTTGTTTTTAAATTAAATTTCTAAGTACTTGTTGCATATTTATATGAGGATAAAACTAATATATTAAATTATCATTGTTGACCAACTTCAAAATGCTATATTTTGTTAGAATATTTAGATAAAAATATGTCTCGAAGAGAAAACTTGGAACTGTCATGTATTTTGTTTGGTGACATGCTTGGGGTTACTCGGGTTCAACGCAATTGTTAGAGAATTAAAAGCGAAGTAAAAAGAAATGTACAACATAAACAAATAATATTAGAACTCGTTCCATGCTGCCATGGTGCATAGTAATAATAGGCGCGCGTGTGGCCCCGGCACGTAGTCTGCTCAGAAGTTAAGCCTCAGAGTGGCAGATGGCGAGCAAAGAGGAGAGGAGAGGAGAGGAGAGTCGAGTGCCAACTCGGTGTGGTGAGTGGAACAATTAAAATATGAAAGGGTTCCGTTCCTGTTTTATTGTATAACATTTTTCGCAGTAATCGCACAAAACCACAGCACCACAGCAATTGACCAAAATCCTCGACATGAATCGCAGCCAACGAGCGTTTCGAATGTCCAATGCATATTCTATGGCATATTTCTAACATAGCTCTGGAAAACAAAATGAGAAGAAAACAAATGCTATGTTATGTTGTTGCCTGCTGCTGCTGTTGCTGCACGTGATGATTGCATCATTGTGTCAGCTTAGTACGTGCCCCACAGCTCGCTTGTCACATAAAAAATGACACAAAACTCTTGGCATTTGGTGCATTATAAACTTTTGCATTCTCTCTTTGAGTGTGTGTCTGTGTTTTTGTGTGGACAGATGTTTGTTTGGTTTGCTCGGGGATTCTGGCAAAAATGCCATGCCACACAATTTTCTGTTTACCAAAACTTGTGGCCAGCGAGGTTTCTACTTATATGTATAGCATCTACCATATCTTCATAACATAAATCTTTGTTGTTGAACAAAACCACACCAAGCCATTTGACACTTACGCCCTGGGATGCCACCAAGAATTGGGAGGGGAACAGGAAAGAGTTTTGCGGGGAAATCGACCAACTGCCTTCATTTACGAGTGCGGTTTTTCATTAGTGTGCGGATTAGAGGCTATTAAGTCATCCCATGCCCAATACAAAGACTTGAAAAAAAAAGAAAAAAGATTGCTTTACTTAAGCGGAATTTCATTAGCTCATGCCACGCTCTGACGTAGCTGACAAGGGAAGTACGGATATATTTCATTCACTAGAATTTGTGGAATTCAATTGAAAAATATTTTACAATACAAATTTACAACTTTGAAGTAATAAGATAAGACACTGCTATATAATAATTCATTTTCAATTAAAAAAGAAAAATAAATTTCATTAAAATACAATCAGAATTTAACAATTATTTTATAAATTATGTTATTTGTGTAACTACTTATACCATATGTTCTAAGCTATATATATGCATATTAAAATGTATAATTTTATTAATAAGTAAAGTAAAAAAGAAAGATAATTATATTGTTGTTTGTTTAACTAAAATACTCATTCTATACTTTATATATATAAAAATGCCATTCACAATATTAAAAGAAAGAAAAATAAAAAATTATAATGAATAAATGAACAAAACTAACAAAAATTGTATTCAATTTCTTATTTTTCTTTTTGTTTGTTTAACTAATATATTCTTTCTATTGTTCATATGTCATTCATAATATTACAGAACAAAATATATAAGTAATAACATTATAAAGATGAAATAAACAAAAATAATTAATAATTAATTTAGTAAAATACCAAAAACTGTGAAAAATTTTTTAATAATCGTAATGACTTTTCATTTTATGTAACTACAATAGCATATATTTAAAGTTCAGAAATATTAGATTACCATTCATTATATTAAATTTAAAAGTCGAATAAGTTATAACAGTAAATATATACAACAAACATAAATAATTACTTAGGAATTTTATAAATAACAAAAATTGTATTCAATTTCTTAGTTTGCTTTTTGGTTAATTAACTAAACTACTTACTCTATAGTTCAAATGTATTAAAATTACAAAGTAAATACGATAATAAAATAATAGAGAACAAAAATCTTTAATTAATATTTTAATAAATTATCGAAAAATGTCATTTATTTCTTAGTCTAATCATTGACCTTTTTGTTTGTTTAACTACAATACAATATACTCTTTACATCATAAATATTAGATTACCATTCATAATATAAATTGTCCACTTCCTCAATCCAGTTTTTCGTTTTTGAACTCTGCCACTTTTCATTGAGAATTTCATATGTGATTTTAAATTCCATATTTTAAAAGAATGGTGTCGTCCAAGTGTCTAGACCGAACCCTACTTCATGTGAGTCATAGAGGAAACGCTGCGAGTCGGAGGCTGCTTCTGAATGGACCTTTATTCGGCTGCTTAACGAGCGTTTAAAAAATACAACCGAATGCTGACCAATATGCGGTTTATTGTTATGCAAAATCCGCCATAATATTCGTAAAGAAAAGAAAAGTAATATTAAAAACGCATAATAAAGAAGACCAAAATCCGAAGGCCATAAACCGAACCAACTTTCGCCCCAGCCAACAAAGCCCAGCGTTTTGGTTTATATGCTATATGGGTTTGAATTCGGTTTGAGATTTAAGGGAGAAGGGGAAAGGAAGGGACGAAGTGCAAGTTGTGCACAACAAAAGGCAGAAGTTTTCATAATTTATAGCAAATGCGAGCATTAAACTTCATTAGATCGAAATGTAAGGCAAAGCATTATGTTGATGCGCCCATTAAAATGGGAGCAGAGCAGAGCTCAACATGGGGAATTCTCTGGGAGCGGCTTCTTCCTTTTTTCTTCAATTAGTTTGGTAGGAAACTGAACTGAACTGAAACTGAAAACTGTGAAAACTGGACTACAAGTTCATTCAGTTGTAGTTAGAGTGGGGCCGAAGAATACATAAATTTATTTTTAAAGAAATGCCGAAAGAAATGCACCACCAACTGCGTCATTGTTGGCGGTTGCATTTGTCAAAGCGGCAGCCGTCGAGCAAGTTGCACACAGCGTGTGTTCCTCTTCCCCACCCCATTCGATACGAAGCTACAACATATTTTGGTAGTAGTTTATGTGCAACACCCACCCAAAAGGAGAAAGAGAGACAGAGAGACACTGAACTGGAGTTTGCCCCCAGTTCAATTCCCAGCCATGTGTAAACATTTGCCGCTGCTGTTCGGTGTTGCTGCTGTTGCTGCGTGGGCCTTGCAACAAGTGCAGCCAAGACGCTGCCGATCACGTTGATGATCAACAGTTGATGACGATGGCGATGGCGATGATTTGGATGAGAGTCTTCACACTTTGATGGCAGCGCCTCTCAGCGGAAAGTGTCATAAATTTCAATGCCATATGCAGAGTGTGGCAACTTCACATTTTTGTATTTTTCTGTTGGGTGGAGAGTAGTGAAGTGGCAACAAATACTTCGTGGCTGCCACGTTTCGTTCGATTTTTCACGCTTCCTAAACACGCGTTTGCTTCACTCGACCTTGGCCAATGCGCGACATGAAATGACCCATGAAATCATAAAATCAATTGACAAACTAGAAATCTTTTCCTCCTTATATTTTGTTTTGGGAAAGTTGCAACACAACGGGAAATGCTGAACGCGAATATGGGAAAACGTGCCACCTCCTGGACAGCGTGTGTCGCGACGAGTAAATGAGTCTGGTTCAGGTAGAATATCGCTACACCAATTTGTCACAGTGTCTCGAGCGTACCGCTGACGTTTTGACTTAGCCAGAATCACGAAGTAGAAAAGTCCTTGGTCAGCTTCATTGAATGGTCATAAATCAGGCTAAGGGCGCGTGCCGTTCTCTCATATATCCTTTTTGGTTGAAAAATAATACAAAAAATTGCGATACCTGTTGAAAGAACCAACAAGTGCAGTTAGTGTAAAACTAGCAGCCATTTTGTTTAGGGCTTAAGAGTCGCCTCTTGGACTTTGTCTTGTTCGTTTTCATGGTTTTCATGGTATCCAACTCCGTCTGAGTCTCAGGTTGAGAGGCGACATTCAACGCCGCAAATCAAGCGGGGCCAACCTTGAGCTTCAGTCAGTGCGTAAATTGTGGCAGACACTTAAGAGCTGAGACAAGATTAAATGTTGAATTACGTTAAGGCCAGCTCAGATAAGGCAAGTGCAAAGCCCAAAGTCATCTCAGATCCCGACAACGACGAGTCAAGCGAGCCCAAAAGGAGTGCCCGACTATGTTCGGTCCAAGGTGATAATGATAAGGAAATGAAATCGAGTTAAGTTTCGCGACCAACACACAATCTCCAAATGAGTCTACCAATGACTATGAGAATGAGAATGAGAAAGAGTCCGATGCGATGTGCGCTATCTGAACGTGTATAAAGTATGGTAACTGATGCGGAGCATAAATTATCAATGCACGCTGCTACAGTGGGATAAACTGAGCATTTATTCGATTAAATAAGATTCCTTAAAGTAAAATACATTAGCGAAAACTAGGAGTAAAAAAGTTCTTGCATATTACTATCCAATAAGTACGAATATAGTTAGAGAATATATATTAACAATTTAGTATCAGATACTATAACAATATTATATACAAATTATATTATATTATATTGCTTCCTATTAAAATTAGAAATAACAATTCAGAAAATATGGTATATTTTTAGTTAATAAAATGGTATAAATACCGACAAAGTCAAAATCAAAGTTGTAAGATGAAATTGGGTTAATATTGTAAATAACTATGAATTTTATAATATAACTAATTTGGAAATACCTATTGAAAAATGATCTTATTTTGAACGGAAACAATATAAAAAGATCAAAAATAATAATTGTTGTTTAAACTGAAACTTATTAAAGAATATATAAATCAAAGCCTTAAGATGAAGAGGGGTTAAAATTTTAATTAAGCTAAAAATTGTATAATGAAACAACTAATAAAATGAAAGATCAATTTTAGCTCATACTGTAAATACTTAAATATAAAAAATAAAATCATATACACATTATAATCTAATTAAATATATTAATAATAATAATCAAATATAAAAAAAAAAAAACAAATAACAATCATAAACATAAATATTAATAATACCATTTACCAATCTATTGTATTCATTGTTTGTTACTATGTGATCAATTAAAGAAATTGGAACAAAATTACTTAAAATTTAAATGTGAATTTACTGATTTTATTTGAATCAAATATAAAAAACTAAACAATAATCATGAGCATAAATAACTTTAAAAACATTTAACAATCTATTGTAGAGATTATTTTTTACTGCGTGTTCAAGAAATATGAAAAAAATTGCTTAAAATTTAAATGTGAATTTATTTTGAACACAATGTAATCATGTGATTGTTCACAAGCGTGTGTAAGAGTCGTTGACTGTCTCGAGCTCTGGCTATGTTTATCCCACGTGTAATACACTGAAGACATGCCCATCATACACACACAACTGTGTCTGTGGCTAGCGTTGACCCAGGCAACTGACTGATAAGCGTAATTGATTTTTGCAATTATTTTTAGCATAGCTCAAAAAATAGCTTTGAAAATGTGTCAAATGGCAACGAAGAGAAAAACAACAACGACAACGGCGACGACCTCATAATTTTTATGATTAGTGGGGAATGCTTGTTAGTGGGCAGCAACGTCATCGCCAGCAAAAGTCCATGGCAGCAACATCGTCATCGCCGTCGTCGTCTTGTCGTCATCAGCAGCTGCATCAGCAACACGTACGCACACTTCTCACACAAGCGAGGAGGCAACTCTGGCCAAAAGGACCGCCGCCGCCGACGTTCCGTGATAAATTGCAATGATAGCAAAAGTACTTGGCTCTCTTGCTGTTGCCGAAACAGAATAAAACGAAACATTTTGGCAGACGTGTCCACCAGCAGCAGCAGCCGGAGCGGCAGCAGCACAGAAATTAACCGCCGGCAAAAGGGGGGAGGCTAAAGGGAACGCTGCTTCGTGCTGCATGTAAGCCAGTCAGTCAGTCAGTACGAAAAGATGATATATCCAAAAATTCCATATAATGACTGCCAGGCAACAACATTTGCTGTTTTTTCTGTTGCCGGTCAGCAGCAATAACGGCAAGTACCCATCGCGCATTAGAAGCTTCAACAGCAGCAACAGCAACAGCAAAAAGAACAGCAACAACAACCGCTGCGAGAAGTCGAAAAATAGTAGAAAATACCCAAGCAGCGCAGACATGGGAACTATTTTCACGCTCACTTGCAATCTGTCAATGCCGTTCGCCACACTGCAGCAAAACAGCAACAGCAACAGCAAAACAGCAACAGCAACAAGCACGACACCTTTTTGTGGCCTCTTCTCTTCTCTTCTCTTCTACTCTGTTCTGTGGTGTTGTTTTGTGCAGCTTGAAGCTGCAACGCCCCGGCACGCTGGCCAGACAGCAGAGACGACGCGCTGGCTGATATATCAAAGCCGAACCATCATCATCTTATTAAAGAGTGCCAACTTAATTTGCTTGGCCATGTTGCTAGACAAGTTGTTGCTGGTGTTGCTGATGCTGCTGATGCTTTACTCTTTTCTTGCTGTTCCTGTTGCTGTTGCTTATGCTGTTGCTATTGCTGTTCTAGGTGTTGCTCAGGGGCGTTACCTAAAACAGTTAGAAACTAGAAAAACTGGCTGCTATTTCAGCACCGAAGTTCTCATATCCTTTTTACTCTGATTAGCTTGAAATATTGAGAAAGAGTTTTGCACTTAAAAAAATTAATAAATTGTATTTGACCAATGTTAATAATTCAAATTAGGCACTCAGAAAAATAGAGGAATAATAACAATATTAAGGTACTACTATTAAAAAATAAATAAATAATAAATAAAATACTAAAAATATGTATAGAAATAAACAAAAAAATGATTTGAAGAATATAAATAATCCTGAAGTAAGAAGTAAATTCAATATTTTTATTGGAACAAAAAAAATAATCTTCAAGTAGAAATAATTTCAATATTTTTATTGGAGCAAATTCAAAATTTAAATATTTGAAAGACACTTAATATTTTTAGCCTTTATGTATTTTTAGTATATATTTAGAAATTTATAGAAATACTCAAAAAATTAAATTAAATGAAAATACATATTTTTAAACATGAAGTAATTTTTCTAATTATATTAGATTTTTATTATACCATTTTGTTCATTTTAAAATCGCATTAATTTTGTTTTGTAATACTGTAACTGTAAAACTGTAATTGAATGAAATTTTATTAACGAAATCGGCTGTCAATTTGTGCGTGTGCCAAAAGTATTCCAATAAATGAAAAAACACGACAACCAAACTTGAGCTTCATTTTCGCCTTCAACCTCTGCTTCAGCTGCAGGTTCATGATGTAGTTTGCTTTTGGATTGTATATAGGATTTGGCCATCCACTCAACACCTCTTGGGCTGCCGTTAGTTCAGCCAACTCTATAATTAATAGATTATCATCGACAACATTTTAAATTCGCATTAAATTTGCCGGCGCGCCAAATTGTAGTACCAAAGTGGAAAATGGCAAAGCATTTTCTATCTCCTCTCCCTCTCTCTTTTCTCTGCTGTCTCTCTTCTCTATTCAGAAATATTCTATTCGATTGCTGGTGGCTTTGGTCACATACACGGAAGTGATTTTTCCACTTCAATGACGTGGTCTTCACGTTGCAGTTGCTGCTATTGTGGTGCAACAAGTTGCAGGTTAGATTTTTTTCTCCGTTTTTATTCTTTTTGTTTGTGGGTGTCTGTTATTGCTTCACGTGCTTCAACCGGCCCACAAAATATCAAAGGAAAATATTGTAACTTGCCTTCTCCAAAGATATTGTAGCATATTGTTGCTGTCCACAGACAAGATCAATGTTAAAGTTGTGCTGTCTTTCTTGCCGGGTTAGTTAGTCAGTGGGTTTGATTGCAGACACAAACAAAAAAAAATTTTACTTTGACACGCCCTTGGAACGAATTTCTCTTCGACTCCGCCGTTTATGTGTGAAATTTTTCGCCATATAGCTGGCAGATGGCTTATTGAAAATACTGCTTAGAATAACCATTGAAAATGCAGCTTTGCCAATATTATTGACATACAAGTATGATTCTAAATGACACAGATTATACAATTTAGTGAATAACTAAACTAAATGACTGAAACTAAACAAATTTGACTTAAACTTAATATTCATTGCATTAAACTTAAGAATGTTAGAGATATTATAATAAATAAGAATATGTTACTAAAACATAAGAAGGCGAAAATAGTTATTTATGATTCCCAAAATTTTGGTTGTGATCAGATAAAAATTGTATAAAATTATTTAAGAAATAACTGTCGGGACTTAGCTGCTTTAGTTGATAATTTGATATATTTTGTTACTATATGGTATATTTTCAATATAGTATTGTATTAATATATCAAATGTAACTTTTGGTACATTTTTGTATTTTTGCGATATATATAGTTGAGTATTTTAACAATAATACCGCAGTCGATATATATTTTAGTATTTTTTTCTCCCTTTGTATATTTTATTTTAGAATTACATTTTTATGATCGGTGGTTCTCTTACGTGTTTTAATATGAATATACAATATTATTACATACAAACATTTATAATTCTGAAATATACTCTGTATATATATATAAATGTTCGACTGCTATTAATAGCAATAGTTTGCAACGCAGAAACCATTATGGAAAATCCATACAGTCTTAAATGTGCGCAGTTCATTATCCTTTTGTTCAGATACAATTGCGTTGACTTTACGCACGAGCAGCAGACACCTCAATATTTGTGCAAGAAATTAACGTGATTGGGCTCATTAAGCATTCGCTCTGTTTGCTCAAAGCTCATAAAAAAAGTCTCGTATTTAATAAGCAAATATCAACACCTTGCAGAATGCAAAAAAATAAAAGATACGAAAGTAAAGTGAAGAACACACATCTCAAGTCATCTGTGTGCAGTGTCTGAGGCGTCGTGTTGGATTTCAGAGTCATCTGCGTGATCATACAAAGCAATCAGCAAAGAAAACATTAACCGGTGTCTGCTGATGACGATGCTGATGAGTTGGGTAAATATAATTTTTCAAGATCAATGTTTATTTACACAGCGTAGGCCAAAAATGCATTATTGGCAGCATATAGTGTATTCTGAGAGATCGTTTTGGGAGCACAGAGAGAGAGAGAGAGAGAGCTAAGGGGATGTAACAGCAGAAGCCAAAAAAGAAAAAAAAGTAATACAACAAAGAAAAGCAAACAAACAAACAATGGTCCAAGCTTTGGACACGCAATTGCAATTAATGGGAAGTAACCAAAAACCAATGGATGTTGCGGTCCCCGAGACGCCGTCAAGTATTCAACAGGCGACGCACGCACACACACAAAGATAGTGAGACACTCACATATGAAGTGGCAAGTTGGAAGTTAAAGTTGAGGTTGCTGTTGCTGTTGAGGTTGAGGTTGCAGATACGTCTATGTGTGTCTCAACCTCAAGATGTTGTGATGAAGTTTTTCATTTCAAGTGCTTTGGCAACTTGACGACGTCACCGCATCGCATCAGAGCAGCAACAGCAGCAGCAGCAACAGCCACGAAAAATTAAGACGTCAAGCAACGTCAATTGCTGACCAAATGCCTTTTTGAAAGGCGAACGGAAGAATGTCTACGAAATATTGTATAAACAAGCGCTGATGATGACGACTTTGACTACGACGCGACTGTCACGAAACACTCAGTCAGCTAACCACCGATGGATGCTTTGGACCTTGCCATAAGCGGTGCGGTGCGGCAAGGCGATACTAAGTAGCAAGTTCAATGGCCAAGGATATGGCACAGACAATAACAAAACAATGCCCGGCAATTGCGTGCCACATGCAGCAGCAACAGCAACACCAACAGCAAAAGGCAACTGCAACTGCAACAGCCGTTGCAGCAAACACAATATGAGATGCTGATTAGGCAGTTGGTCGTCTCAGAAACAGAAATCGATGCCTCAAAACAACCTCTGCACGCATATCCATAAAAACGCTAAATGCATATTGGAAAAAAATAATGATGACAGTTGGCTAACTAAGGCAGACAGTCAGGCAATGCAACTCAATTTACAAGCAGCAACAATAACACTTTCCCAGCAAGACATTTAACAAATTAAGATGCAACAGTGTAAAGATAGAAAGACTGCGCAACAAGAAATTGAAACGTGATTTACGAAATTATTTTATAGTTGACATGGGCAATACATAAAACAAATAAAATTATAAAAAGATAAAAGAAATAATTGCATATATTCAATTAAAAAAATGTTATCAATTATTTAACTATTATTCTTTAAAATCATTAAATATTGCTATGAAATTTTTTTTGAACGCAGAGCCACAAAACTAAAGATTATATTCAATAAATAAATAATAAATTTTTAAAATATATACAATTCTCTAATGTAATTCTGAGGAAATGTTTAAAATTTATATAATTTTTTAAATAATAGTGAATGTATTTTAAAGTAGAGCTAAAAAAAAGATTTTATTATTATGTTGATTACTTTAAAACTAATGTTTTTGATAAAGGTTTAAATTCTATACAATTCCATAAATAATGGAGAATCTATTTTAAAGCAAAGCTACAATACGTAAGCTCTGATGTGTTGTCTAGTGTAATTGCGTGCACCTTATGTCATATTACCACAAGCGATGACAATGTTATAGCTGAGAATTGGGTCAGTCAGTGCGCACGTCAGCTTGTCGCAAGTAGTTGCCACATGTTGCACATGGAAGGGAGGTGTGCTGCATCTTAATGACAACCAAACAAGTCAACCGACAGAGCCGACAACAACAACAACAACAACGGGCAAAAGCACACGCAGTTGTCGAGGAAAGTTTTGTGGCAGCAGCAATTGCAATTGTTCTCATTAGCGTGACAGAACACAAGTTGCACTCGCCGCCCACCGTTGTAGCATCCACAGCGTTAGTGACATCGACAACGACAACGACAACTATACACACCCACATTAGCAGTAACCTTCATATTGTAGATGCGATACATAAGTTGGCAAATGTTTGATACATACTGCAGTTGGGGTAATTAATTTGCATCTCGCAATGATTTCTCTCTCTCTATGCATTGTTGTTCTCGCAGAGCATTTGCATAATTATTTCACATCGCTTTTGTGGCAGTTGGCTGGCTCTTGCTCTTGCCTCACGTTGCATGTAGGTGTTGAAAACTGTGGCAGTTGCTGGCCGAGTTTGAATACGAGTTTACGAGTGCCGCTGCCGCTGTTGTTGCCGTTGCTCTATCTATTGGCTAATTTTGCAATTGCCGCTCGTAACTAGCCGCGATTAATCAAACCGGCAAGCAGCACCATGCCAATGGCATAAATGAATTACTCACATATGTGCCGCGCCCACAATTCGCATAAACAAATGCCACCTCCCCCACCATTCCCCTCAGCAACCCCATCTTCCGGGCAAACCAAACTTTATTTATTTAGGCTGCAGTTTTTCCAGCATTTCGCACTATAATTGATCATGTTTCTGGCGTTGTTTTTCAGTATCTCTGCGTTATTGTGCCTAACAACAGGAAATTATGGCAGGCAAATGGAGTTTATGTTTCTGCATCTGGCCAGATTGCGCTCGTTATTCGTTTTTATACCTGTTACCAATCGGACAGAAGGGTATTATAATCCGACCTCATAATGTTTATATATTCTTAAAAAGCGAGACGATATGGCGATGTCCGTCAGTCTGTCTAAAAGAACACCTAGATCTCAAAGGCATTTTTTTTACTACATGGTATTCATAGCAAAGTACCAAATTTTAGTATTTTCTTGTGTGCTTATTTGGTATATTTTAAGAATACTTTTTTGTAGTCTATGGTATTTTTGGAATGTTATACCATATCGAAGAGCCTAATAGGGAATTTTGTACATTTTAGTATTTTTGCTGGTATATTAATTTGGTATATTTTTATAATATGGTTTTTTGTTTGTCCGTATGAATTTCTAGATCTCTCAGGCATATTTTTTTTATATCTATTATTCTATATCGAAATACCAAATATACGGTATATTCTAGAATTGTTTGGCATATTGGTACACTTTAAGAATATGGCTTTATTGCAAATGTGTAACGGGTATATCACAGTCGAGAACTGTAGCTTTTTTGTTGGTTCATTTTCCGATTGCCCAATTCAACAACTTCCAGTTGTTATCAGAACTAGCACATCTAACTAATGGGGCTGCTCATAAATGCAACATATTTTAAAATTAAGTGTGTTATGTGCTGTTTGAAAACAGCTGAACTCAATTGAATATAGATTATTTTTCTTTCATACACACACTTTAAATTTTCCTAAAATCAATATTTAAAAATGCAATATTCATTAGCTGTATTATTTCTGGAAACTTTAAGCAAACAAAAAAAATTGATATATTCAGCAAATCAGTTTGAATAATTGAATAACTCAAGCACTTTACCAAAAAATAATGGATATTAATATAGTTGTCGGTGACTTTTAATTAACTTTGCAGTCTCCACGCATATAAAATAAAATTTGATTTTTTATTACAATTTTATTTAGTGAAATAAATTGCAACGTTAACCAGTTTTCCACTCGACCAATTGCGCCATAACTCGACTTTCCCCCTCACACACACTCGTTTACAATTGGGGGAGTAGCGTGTGGGGTTCGGTTTGTAATCTGCATAAAGCCCCAAATGGTGTTTGGCATATGTGGAGCGCGATTTATGTACTATATATAGTATATATATTCGGTTTTCGATTAGCTGCTAACATTTTAAGCCCGCAAAAAATGAGTTTAGTTTTGGTTTCCAGTAATTTTTTCTCCCCCAATGTGGTTGCAATTAATTTTAGCTTAATTTTAATGGATCGAGTGTATTTCTTGCACTTTTTTTTTTGGTTCTTTTGTATCCGACAGGCAACATGGCTGCAATGTTGATGCAATGTTGCAAGTGACCGCTCGCAGCTGCATATGAAAATTAATAATTTGTTTTTATTTAGTTTGCCGGCCGTTGCGTTTTGTTGTGTTGTGTGTGTTGATTTATCAACTTTCGTGATACATGACTATAAATTCATTCATTCACTTTGAGTGGTAAAAAGTGAATGCAAATAATTTCAGCGCTTTGACTCATTAACGCAGCGGGGAGTATTCATTAACATTTGCACTATGTGAGTTATGAAAAGTTTAATACATTTTCAGCGCTTTGTTAAATTTACTTTTTATTTTTGTTTCTTTTTTTTTTGCTTTTGCTCATTTTGCATTATTTCTGCGCTGTGGTTTCGGCTATTACAATAGATCCAAGCGTGCTGAAGGTGTGTCCGGATCTGTGGCCTACCTCTGAGCGATAAAAACAATTTGTTTCTATAATAAAATGAGCTTGACGTTGGACCAGACTGACCTATATTTCAATTGAGGCTAGGCTTTGACTTTAATTAAAATTATGTTTACTTTGAAATGCTAGAAATGATTGGATCACACATATAAGAAACTACATGCATTGTTAAAATACTTCAACTATAAATTCTACAAATAGTAATTATTTTACTAATTTCATTTAATTTCATCCACTTGATATGAGGATAGAATTGTTAAACACTCTTTAAGTAAGAAGTGTTTGTTGTATGAATTACTTTCTAAAACTAAGAGCAACTTTTATGTTTTGAAAATGACAATTATAAAAAGCATTTCTTTGCAGCGCATTTGAATGTGCATATTCGATCGATATGCTAAATATAACCATCTATCTATAATTTAGTATAAGAATGTTTTTGGGATATTTTACAAATAATAATACTGCACTGTTTTGCTTCTATTCAAAGTGAGTTTTATTTAAATTCATTATATTCTCAATATAAATTAAATTCTAGATTCGAATAACTTTTAAGGCTTTCAGACTGGTTAAATTTATAAATATTTTGCTTAACCAATTTCAATAAATTTAAAAATTTCTATTTTAAATTTTGAGATGTTCAACGATTCTTGCACCTTTTATTTCTGCTGGATTTTAATCCCATTAGGAAAACTGCCAGAGCATAAAGAAAAATTGTATAGGAATTTTGTTTGATTGTTGAGGTTTCCTCTTTAGACACATTTTGCAGATGCGAATGTCGAGAGACATAAGCGATTTTCACACTTGAAATTTTCCAACATGCACGCACACAAAACCAAAGAAAACGAACCAACGAATGAAAAGCAGCAGCAGCAGTCTATGATGCCCCAAAAGGATTTTCACGCTCAGCATTTGTCCTGCCTGCAATTTCGTTCCAGCCGTAGGTGACACGCATTTCGAATTGGATTTGGCCAAAAGCGAGACGAGGTGTTGTTTCGCATCGAGTTGGCCAACTGTTTGGGCCTGGCCGGCAGCGAGCATAATTTTAGTGGCATTGGCAGCTGCTGCTGCTTGGTTAGCAAATGCAATTGCCAAATGCTCAGTTAGGCCAGAACAATTTGCGTTGCATGGCTTAAATTGATAGACAGACAATTTGCAATTTTAAGTTTTTGGTGGCAACTAAACCTAATATCGGTTTGAAATGTTGAACAACACTTTCTTATAGATTTTGTCGACGCTCGTGTGTGTTTATTTTATTATTGTTTGTTTGTTTTTTTTTTTTTTCACTTTTTATGCGCAACTAATGAACTTTTATTTGATTACGCTCCATGTAGGCCTTAGATTTACGCGACTTTAATGGCACTTTGGTGTTGAGATTTTGGCCAGGCCCTTAACCAAAAACACAAAAAAAAAGGAAGGCAGCTCACGCTGCGCTTTTGCTCAATAGTTAACCTGATTTTACATTTAATTAAATAACAAAACAGACCCAGCAAACAAATGTCGAACAGCAACAAATCGCGTTTAATTTGAGGTCATAAAAAAAGCAAACTCAGCCACACTCGCTGGGGCGTCAATGGAAAGTTCGAAAAGTGTTTGTCGACCTCCCAGTTCTGGCCTCTTATCTATAGACTCTGCCCATATTACGTCCAGCCGATAATGTTAATGATGGCCTTAAAATCGTTTTACGTTCTTCTTGAGTATTCCAGCAACTTTGATATCATTGTTACTCTTGTCGTCTTGTCGCTTGTTGCTTGTTGTGTTGTTGCAGCTGCAATTTTTGTGGCCTCAACGCGTTGCGGCCACCATAAAAATCGAATTTGATTTTAATTTTTATTACAAGTTTTACTTTCCTCAATGAATCTGTGCGCAGTTTGTTATAGTTACCATTGCGGTGTGCTCTAAAGACCATTAAACTACTATCCTAATCGATAAGATCTAGCAACAAGCGAAAGCACTTTGACGATACCTACAAAATTTGATTTACCGAATCAGCCGCAAGTAGGGGGAGGCCTATTATTTCCATAGGTGAAAGAAAAACATTGTTAAGTGATTTGATTTGCTCTGCCTAAGATAATATTGTATTTAAATAAAAATTAGCATTTCATAAACACCATAAAAATGAATTTTGCTATATCTGTTAAGTAATGTAACACTTACATACATATGTGTACTTACATCAAATTGCTTTAATTGTAAATAATTGTATATTTATTTTGTATGTCTTAGCATTAAAGTAATAAAACTACTAAATGGATAGCTTGTGATTCACAGTCTAACACTCTCAAACTAGTTATGTATATGACTTAATCTACTACAGATATAATGTTTTGATACATTCCTCTTTCGTATATTTCGTTCATCGTGCTGTATAAATATGTGTAATACACATTGTGTATCAAATTTTATTGTTTATTTATTTATCTATTTTGTTATATATTAACATTCAAGTATCTTATGCATTTAGATTGACTTTCTTTTGGAATAAAATGATTTCTACAAACAACAAATATTGTGCTCTTTCTTTTATATTTCATACGTAATGGTAATTTTGATATAAAACATTTATTGTATATTTATTTATGTTATATTCTTTGATAATGCGTAGTGCGTAATACTGCGTATCTCACACTTTAGCACTCTCAATTTATTTCATACGTAGTATAGTACAGTATAGTAGTAGCAGTAATCTTAAATATGTTTATATATGTATTTGTATCGTATTTCTCAAATTTCATGTATGTTGAACGCTTTCAAAATAGCGCGTATTTCACAGTCTAGCAGTCTCGACTGCAGCTTTTCAACTTGTCTTCCATTGTTAGTGGGGAAACTGTCTTGGGATTTGAGGCAAGCCAATCTTAGCCAAGCCCATAGATCTGGCCTATAGGCCAGCTGTTAATGTGTTGTAATCTAAAGCTAAGCGTTCTCAAAATCAATTACAACTGTCAGTCATATCGTGCCCAATTGTCAGTGACAGTTTAGCGGACAGTTTTGTTGGGACTCGGATAAACTCGGATAAAAAAAAAACCAAAAACCAAAAAAAATAGTTGATCCCCAGACAGTTGACATTTGTGCATTATTGAAACGCATTCCAATCTTGAAATGAACTGATTGCATTTGAGGTGTGTATTTCAGCATTTTTAATGACTGATTATTCCGACAATTGAAGGCGACTACAGATAATATCTGGCCCCACACATACAAGCCATAGTTTGCCAAGTTAATTTATCTTTCAGATGACTTTCAATATAAGCAATTCATCAATTATGTTGAGCATTTCTCAGCGCCTACGCACTGAGCTCCAAGAACAGTTCATCAATTAGGCGAATCATTCCCATACTTTTGTTGTTGTTGCAACAAGTGCGACTGATGGGGCAGCTTGAAACTGTTGCAAACTGGCGCCATAATATTAAGGAAAGAAAATGCTCTAGCCTCGTTGCTGCTCGTTAGCTGTCGCTTATGCTCATTTTTCATAATTTCCACACTTGGAAATGTGCATCGGAAAACCAAATACAACAAAACATACGACTTCCGCCTGCAACTGAGGATGCAGAAGAGAACGAGAAGGCTTTTGGCCAGCTGAGGCTTTGCTTATTGCCAATGCCAGAAGTCAACTTAATTAATTTTTATGCCATCAGCGAGGCAGCAAGCAGCAGGCAGCGAGCGTTGCTTTAGCCTTGTTGCAGTGGCAACTGCAACTGCAACATCGATTTTGATTTAAGTTACGTGGCATGCAAGCACAGGCCAATAACCATTGGCCAAGAGGCAGCTACCAGATCTCAGTCTCAGTCTTAGTCTCAGTCTCCGAAACAGGAAGTGTATGGACAGCATCGACTTCTGCTTCTTTATCTGTTTATTGGCGCTGCAGGAGTAAAGTCTGAAGCTGCACTTACTCGTTGAATCGTTGGTGTACTGCAAATGCGGCAGGTGTTGCTGATATCTCAGATTAAATGGCGTACGCCAAATCATGGCCAAAAGCGTTCTTAGACGCACATTAAATTGCAAAGCCACCTCCTCCACCTCCTCTTGCACCTACAACACCCTCAACACCATCACTCCAGTTGGGGCACGCCAACTGTAACTTGAGCTGAATGCATTCGCAGTTGCAATTTCTCTTTGATTAACGTTCAGTTGTTGTTGCATGGGGGCAATGTGGCAACTACCTTCAGTTTAACTCCAAATTCTAAACTTTATGGGATTTCAATTATCACTGATGACTAGTCAAAACTATGCTTAAGCGATAGCAAAAGTAATAGGGGAATTTATTACTCACAAAATCGGAATGTTTCTAATGCAAATGTGTTGTTAAAAGTAAAAGTTTTTAATTAAATCTGAAACTCTTCATATGTTACTTATTCTATTGCTGAAGTAATTAAATAATATGTGGAACTGTTTTCAAGATAATATTAAAACATAATTTAATAGAATTAGTGACAAATTCTTAAGAAACTTATGACGTTTCAGTAAGTTTATCTTAATTGAAGTAACAATTAGTTATTTCTTCTTACAAACATTAATTACGTTTTTATTGCTTGCAGGCTTTACTTTACTTTAATTGAATTAACATTTTGCTACTTCTTCTCATAATTTTAATTTAAGTATAAATTCAGTAGTTTTAAGTTGTAGACTACCAAGGCTGGTAGTGTCAGTTTAAAATAAACTAGACTGATCATATTATCGTCAAAATAATGGAAATTAGTTATTTCATGTGATTATATATTTTATTATATGATTCATATTTATTTTTTTTGAAGAATGCTTAAAACTTATGGTTAACTATCTTTAAGCTAGTCAGTATTTTCTTATGAATTTATAACTCGTTGCACAATTTTTAAGTGGTCTCACAGACCACCCAATTAGTTGAAAAGTAAAATCAGTAGATATTAAATCAAATTTCAAGACTGGTTAAGTTCTTTGATGGTCCGCTAGTCGCCGCTGTGTCTCTGTTTTTGCATATACTAAGGACAGGACCTGCTGTGAGACGAGGACATCTCTTTGTCGCAGCACGAATGGGATGAAGGAAGCGCTTAATATGTGGTCTGCTCGCCCACACACACAGACAGTAAGCAATCCTCAGACATCAGAGTCGCCGCTGGAAGGAGATGACTTGCTGCTGGTGTGTAAAAAGTCGCACATTTTTGTAACGAATCGGCAATTAGAGATGCCAGTCTGAGCTGATGAATGAGGCCCGGACACTCGATCGATGATGTGGACCTACCGCAAAAATCAATGCCAAAAACAAAGCAAAAGAAAAGAACAGAGGCCGGAATACAATGGACGGAGACACACAGTGCGAATAGAAGCCGGAAGATATAAGACATCCAACCGATTCCTACGGCGTGTGAACCGTGTAACAAGTGTAACAAATTCCCGACGAACACCGAAAAAAAAAAAAACTAAAGAAAATGTGACACAAATTAGTAACGCCCTTTGAGAAAGCAGGAGACAAGAGACGTGGCTGTAGATGAGGTCGAGGTCGGATCTTCGATGCCCTCAGACATGCCGGCGTCCTGTTGTGTATGGGTGTCTGTCCCTCAGTCTGTGTGTCTGTCCGCTTTTCATATGAGTTTTATTTTTTTGTATATTTGTGTCGTTGGTGTCGGTGTTGAGCTTGTGATGCTGCCGCCAGCAATGTCTTCGTTGATTGTGAAACACTTTCATCACTTCAGTGTCGGGCCAACGAACAACCAAATGCATGTCATCCACTGCTGACTGCTGAAGACCTGACAAACGGTGGGCGTTTTATTTTAATAGCTCGTCTCTCGTCTCCGACTCGGACTGGCTTTTGAGCCCACACACGACAGACAGACGGAGCAGACTAGAGCAGAGTAGCAGAGCATCTTTGAAGTCTTTTAAGTGACAGAGCGCTAAATAAAATGAAATGAGTGTGCATAACAATTAGACACCCTGTAAATAATTTAAATCTGAAATGTTGTAATATGATTTCGCGAACAAAATGTGTGCAGGGTATGCCTCAAAAGTGTTGGTGTGCTCTCTCTCTCTCTCGAAAGTGATTTGAAGTTTGTTTGTTCTGCCTACACCTGAACAGCAATTACCAGAAGCAGCCCACCCAACTTCAGAGCGTGTCGCAGTTAATTTGTGTGCTTGAGTGCGATACCCAAAAGGAAATTCAAAATGTGTTGACAATGCCTCGGAAAACCAAAAACCAAACTCAAGTGAACCGAACGCAACTCAACTGAACTCAACTCAACTCAACTCAATTTTGCTGTTCAATATGCAGACAATGCACATTGACACAGATTTTCATTTTCATTAGCCCCCCAGTATTCGAGAAAAACCCGCCCGATCCTCTCCTCTCTGTGCGTCCCACCGCCTAAAGGAGGAAGAAGGCCAAACCGACTGCTGACCAACTTTCTGCCATGCACTGTGCACTGACTGATTAGAAGAGCAACAATGGCAACAACAACAACGATAACAACAACTGAAGCAATCATAGAGACTGCGACTGGGCTAACGTTGATAAAAAGAAAAACAGACGGAAAACCACAATACGGAACCTGCCACAGTGACGGACTGTTTCTCCCCATCAAAACGGGGAGTGTTCATGCCACACGAGAGCATGCCCAGGGCGGCAGCATTGCACTTGATTAGTAGCAACAACAAACATTCAGCAACAACAAGAGAAGCAAGTACGAGGGAATGCAACTCTGCGTGGGTTGGCATCCCAAATCTGGTTACTTGCCAGCTCTCCGGGTATATGAACTGCAGCTGGAGACAGAGAGCTGCATCTGAAACTGGGTCTCTGGCTCTTTGCTTCGTTGCTCTGCTTGTTTCTGCATGCGTTTCATTATGTCAAACAGTCAATCATGCAAAACAGTTGAGACCCAGCATCAGTGGCTACAAAGTGCGTGAGCACATGCACAGTGGAACCATTATGCACAAAATGTGCTCTGGAATTCGAAAACAGACCAGTAAACATGTTATCATTTAATTCTCAAATTAAATATCATTTCAATTACTCCTAAAATAGGC
The DNA here is from genome assembly GCA_035046325.1 of Drosophila niveifrons. Classification (NCBI taxonomy): domain Eukaryota; kingdom Metazoa; phylum Arthropoda; class Insecta; order Diptera; family Drosophilidae; genus Drosophila; species Drosophila niveifrons. The sequence goes on along the minus strand of JAWNOC010000011.1, from coordinate 846,587 downwards.
TCAAACTGTCGCTTAAAAATTAAATATAATTTTATTTACTCATACAGCTTCAACTATACCAATTGCAATTAGAGTTTAAATAATTTAATCACAGTGAAAAAATATGAAAGCAAAAATATCGTTATGCCATTATAAATTCTTCTATAATATTTGGCAGTCACTTTTACAAACTACAAAGTTGCTAAAAATTAAAAAAAATAAAATATAAATAGAATATATTTTTTACATCCCATACCCAATATAAAATGCGTTATGCAAAAATGACCACATCATATGAAATTAAATTAAAATTAAATTAAAATTAAAAGTAATAAATTAAAACTCAAAACACAAATAAATAAATCGTCTAAAGGAGTTTAAAAATATTCCTGGATATAAAACTTTTCGTATTAAAATGAAAACATCGTTTATAAAATGTAAAACTACATTTGAACAAATATGTATCTAATAAATTCTATAGTTTGAATTTATTTCTGCATTTCATAAACATATAATAAATATAATATAAAAATAATATTTTAATGGTCTTAAGTACGAAATATTATTTTACTAAAACGCCTTACGACCGTTTTTAGCTATCTCCCCACTATTTGAATAACGCAAACTATGGTACTCTGGACACTGTGCAATTGCTGGTTGCAACGACCGGGAGCTGCCCAAGAGCAGAGCACACTGCATTTTAAGTATATGCAAAGTCGATGCCGAAATGCAATGTTTTGCAAGCCGCACTGATTCCCAGCCAAGCGGTTGCAGGGACCACACACACGCACACACACACACCCACAAAGTAGAACAGAGGCATTCTCGCATACAAGAGCAGAGCATACAAGAGCAGAGGGAAGTTGAAAGATGGGCGCTTGAAGCAATTTTTGGCAATTGAGCGCAAACAATCGCACATAGTTGAACATTGCGAGATGAAAGGAAGCGGGGCCACCTGAGCAGAGCTCAAATTGTTGCTGGCAAAACACTTTAGGGATGCGCAAGTGCAGCCAAATGAGTTTCGAATGGTAACAAATCGAGCGGCAGAAGACAACAGCAATAACATAACAAAAGGACACAAGGTTCAAAGGGCAAGCGCAAAAGGAATCTGCCGACTTGTGGCATATTAAGAGGAGCAGCAAAATAGTAGGCCCACAACGCTCTGGCGACAATGAGCAAAGTCAGAGAGTGAGAGAGAGCTCGAATCTCTATAACAATGACACTGACGACGTGTGCGACATTTTTCCCAAGATGCCAAACCATTGTCCAGTAGCAACCACAGAGAGAAGAGGCATAGACAGAGACAGAGGCAAGTCCGTTTTGTGCCACACGCAAGGCCACAACGATGACGTTGACAATTTTTTTGATTGTTCTCATACTTGGTTATCGTATTAAGGTGACATTTTTGAAAGTTGCCGCTATGCCGCATCCTCCTCCAACTCCGTTCGATGTGTGTGGCTGCCGCTTGTAGCAATTAGAAGACATTAACATTGCCTCATTGTTCGATCGACGCTCAACCTTAGCAAATTAGTTAATAAAGGTGGGAAGTTGGCAACTTGTGATGTTATATTTTCGGTTTCTGTTTCATCTCTTCTCCGTTTCGTGGTCCAATGTCCGATGTCTTCTGGCCTTTCTTCATCGCCTTCTTATGAGTGCCGCAATGAGTTTGCGAATTTCTTGTGTAGATGCCGCTACTGGTGGTGATCGGCACTTCTGAAACACAACATTCACTCCAGTTAGTTCTTTCAATATTTTGACAGCCAAAACAATCCCATAGAGAGACGCGGCAACTGTGGAGTGTTCTTCGGTTTCCCACGTTGTAATCGAAGTGGCGGCGGCCAGAAGAAAGCTAGAGAGAATTAAACAGAATTTTCCAGAAAAGATACATCAAAAGACCAACAAAATTATCATAGAAATAATCGTTTTAAATACAACGCGGAACTTTACTACAAAATAACAAATTAAAAAATATATTCAAGTAATTTAATTAATATATAAATTTAACTTTAAATCATCAAATATTTATGAAACAATTTAAAATGTTTATTTGTCTTATTTGTTTACACAATTTTAAATTAAATTTGAACAGATTTCTACATAATGGTGAAACACAGTTTCTAGTTTAGATGACAAATAATTCTTCTATACAAAAATGCATTAGAACTATTAAAATTGCCAAATTTATTAGCGCATTAACAACTTGAAAAGTTATTTTCTAGAAAATGATGAGAAATGCATTTTATTATTTTGTGTTTCCGTTTGTTATTCAAACGTCAAATATGTTTATTTAAAAGCCTCTATTGTTGAGAAGCTTTTGAATAACATGAAAACAACCGCTGAAAAACTTTTGTGGAAAACAGCCAAGTAACAAACGTAAGCCAACGACAAAGGCAGACAAATAAAATGATGAAATGTTTAATGCAGCGCAACATGCAATGCAATTACGCACACAGAATAGGGTGGCCAAGGGGGGACAATCAGAGAGATGGTGAATGGGAGCTAGGAGGAGGAAAGTGGGGGAGGAACAGGGGAGATTGCAGAAAGCAAAACTTGTGACAAAAGCGCGGAAAAGCAATGCCGGAAAAGTTTTGCAACGCTGATGAAAAACGTTTTGTGCGGGCTTAAGCCAATTTGTGCCAAAGCCAGAATCTGATTCAAAATCAGAGTCAAAACAAAAAGCAACAGAAACTGAAACAGCACCAGAAACAGAAACAGAATCAGTTGAGCCGTCAGAGAAGCAAAAACTTGCAAAATCCCAAATTAAAGTTAAAGTTAAAGTTAAAATTGCAGCAACATTTTGGGCGAAAAGGCGGCTTAAAGCTAAATGGCTCTGTCGCATAATGAGCACAGCTTTTGTCCGCCGATTAAGCCGATAACATTTAAGGCAGCACTCTTGAGTGCTTGGATGGCTAAGAAGAAGAAGAGCGTCTTCAGCGGGCTCGTTTGCTCGTAATTATTGGCAATTTCACGGCAATAAAATCACAAGCGTGTAAAATTATGAATGATAACACCGCACTGCAGCATTGCAGGTGGAATTGCACAGCTTTGGCCTTAATCTCTCTCTCTGTTTCTGTTTTCCGTTTCTGTTGTTCCTTCGAGTCGACAGCCGACAGCTGCCTCCTGCCTCCTGCCAGAGCAACAAGCTTGTTGCACTTCTTTTTTGGGGCGTGCACCGCTTAAATAGCCGCAATTTTTATATTAAAAAAATATATATGTATAAACTTGTTTTGTAAATGCCGCTTAGGGGGCTTTTAAAAGTGTTGTCCCTACTGCTTACGCCTTATGCTCCCCCCTCTTTCTTACAGCCACTTTTCGACTTCCTTCCACCCCTCTTCCTTGGGTCAGTTGGGGCAAGGTGTGAACGCGTCAATGTGGCAATGAAGTAGAAGCCAACGGCCCAAAGCTTTAGGCCAGCAACAGCTGACACCTCTTGGCCTTTGCCTTCGCACCCTGTGCGCAACTTTAGACCCTTTTTTGTAATTACTGAAAATTATTACAGTTGTCCAAATCTAATAAAAATAATTATTACGCAATTTTCGTTGGGGAACCTTTAAAATTTTCACTCTCTTTTCAAGGGAGTAAAAGTTTGATAAGTAAGCAAGATACAATCGAGTGTCCTGTGCGTTATTAATTTTAAATTTATCAAAATAATATAAAGAAAAAATACTGAATAAATACCAATGGATATATTTGGTAGATTGATATAGAGTCACATTAAAACAAGTAAGAAAGCTACAGTCGAATGTGCTCGACTGTGAGATACCCGCTACCCATTTAGAATAAAAGCAAAATATTGCGGTATTATTTTCAAAATATACCAAAAATACTGCAAAATACTGCAAATTATACCAAGTGGTATATTTGGTATATCGATATAATACCACATTCAAAATATACCATAGACGGCATAATATACCAGATTGTCGTCCAAAGCAACTGAGGCCCCTAGTAAGTAAGCGTTTTTGCCCATACAAAAGTATTTCTTCAATAACTTCCACAATTTTTAACTGAACGCAACCAAATTTTCAGGAATCATAAATACTGTTGTTATGATTATATGTGCCAAAACTTGCAGCTCTAGCTTTAAAATTACACTTGTAATTCGATTTTTTTGATTTTCGGGGGCGGAAGTGGGCGTGGCAAAAATTTGAAACAAACTTGATCTGCGTGCAAACATAACAAATGCTGTCGAAAAAAAATTATAGCTCTATCTCTTATAGTCTCTGAGATCCAGTGTTTCATACGGACAGACGGACAGACACACAGACAGACAGACGGACAGACGGACATGGCTAGATCGTCTCGGCTGTTGACGCTGATCAAGAATATATATACTTTATAGAGTCGGAGATGCCTCCTTCTACCTGTTACATACATTTCCTGCCGGCACAAAGTTATAATACCCTTCTACCCTATGGGTAGCGGGTATAAATATACCATAGAAGAAGGCATCTTCGGCCTCCATAGAGTAACATATATTTTCTTGATCACGGTAAATAGGCGAGATGATGCAGCCATGTCCGTCTATCTGTCTGCTTTCTGTCTGACAGTTTGTGCTTGTAAACACCTCCATAGATCTCAGAGACACATTTTTATTCGACAACACTTAATTAATTTACACGCAGATAAAGTTTGTTTTAAATATTAATCAAATTTAAAAACTGCAACCACATCCTCAATATATAGATATATAATCAATTTAATCGTGTTAAAATTTACTTACTTCTATGGACTGGCCGATACTCTCATAAGATTCTCAGGTACCGTAACACATATACACTCATATGCTTACTCAATCTGACTTCCATTTGTTGCATTTTTTTATTCCTCTTTCTTACTCGTATGCTATCTCGTTCTGGCCATTTGTACTTAGCCACGCTTATTAACGATTGTCCAGGAGCAGACATTAACTGTAGCCAACCTTATAAAACACGTGACATTTGTCTAGCTGGCAGCACATTAGCAACGCTTTTTGTTGCCAAAGGATAATGGGCTACCAGGTGGGAGTACTAAATGCAGCTCAAGGTGAGCGCAGTCCAGTCCATGTCCAGTTCAGTTCAGTTCAGTCCCCGCTTCCTGTCCAGCGCATCGCTGTCATAATTTGCTGTGACTAAAGGCGCTTTGTGCGCGTGCAGAGGGACCAAGTTCACTACTGGACACACGTTCCACGATTAGCTACGCAAGCGCAGAGTGAACAGAGAGTCTAGAAGGGAAGGGAAAGATCACTGGGAGAGCCTAGAAATAGTGCCTAGTTAGTAGCTTAGAAATGTCAACTGCTCGGCGCGCTGATTTGGCACGCTTTTGAGTCTTGTTGCTGCCGCATTTGTTGCAATCAACTGCTGCACGGGGACGGCTTCTTAATGTCTGCTCATAAAATAAAATTTCAAGGCTTCTGTTGCCGTTTCGGTAGTCGCTGCTGCTGTATCCTTTTGTCCGTTGGCTTCGTGGAAATTTCTCTCGCACGCGGCATGTGGCAAGCGACAAGCAACAAATGCCAATCTGTAGCTCATACATTGCAAATATTTTGGTCTAAACAAATATCAAGCTGCGTCGAATTGCCTTCAGGGACATCGTCAGACACTGCTGCAGCGTGGCATGCGACATTCAGTTCTGGTCCTGTGTCAGGCTCGTGCTGCGTTGCCTTTGCTTCTGTTGCCGTTGCTGCCACCATGCGCTTTGTTTATCAATTAAATCCAGCTAACTGTTGTTTACGCATCTTGCGGTTTCGCTCAGGTGTAGCTTCAGCTGCCTGCAGCATCAAAACAAAGGCACAATTCCAGGATATTCCCAAGTTGCCTTCTGCAGTAGCTTGCACTCTTGCTGCACTCTCACAGCTGCAATTCCGCGTTTTGTGTCAAAACAGGCTGCCTATCTGTTGTGACACAAAACGCTTCTGGAAATTACGATGCACCTTTAGTACCAACTTGATGACCAAAACTCAATCAAATTTAAGAATTGAGCGATAAGTTTAAATACCATTAATTTTTGTTTATTTTGAAGTACGTCATAAGATTAAACTTTTGAACATTTTTATGTGGAAAAAAGCTAAATTTAAAGCTTATCTATTGCAATATTTTAGGGCAATTAAGTAGAAGTTCAAAAGATCTATTCGTGACTTTAATTAGTTTGAGGGTTATTTATAATTTGTATTATTAATGGGTATTTAAAATTTAACTAATGCTTACATTAATGTTTTACAACAATTTTAATATTTTGCAAACTTTACCAAACACGTCTTAACAATTAAATTGTGATTACACTTTCACTTTTAATTTCATTTTATGTAAGAATTTTGAGTATAAAACAGCAAGAAACCTTCAGTTAAATGTGGTGCATTTTGAGATACCCGGCACTTATTATTAAAAGAATCAGAACAGTTCGGCCATTTTCATCAAATATACCAAATTAGTATACTAAAATATACAAAATGCCTTTTAGAGTATGTCAATATACTTATACATTCAAAACATACCAAGGATCAATATAATATAAACCAGATTAGCATTCCAACCCATCACAATCAGTCGTTTTTTGTCATATGAAACTATTTATAAAATAACTTTTACCATTTTCATTATTAAAAGTACTTCAATAAATAACTTTTTTTTATATATGTATACAAAAATTGAGTGTAAGTTAGTTTTAAAGTTTGTTATTACGGAATAATAATTGTATTAATTTTGTGAGTTACTTTTTTAATAATATTGTTTGATGTAAGTTTGATGGGATCGACATAATTCGCACTAAGTGTTATGTATTGCATCAGTTATAATGCCAATTTAGCATATTGCATGTTTGGATTGTTGCAACTTTCGAGTGGTCGACTATAATTGAGCTAATAGACAATACAACAGGCAGATGCGTTGGCTGTTGGTTGTTGGTTGTTGACCGTTGACTGATTGCTATGTGGATTTCCAGGCACTTGAGCCCGAAGCGAATTGCAACAATTGCAACTAATTGGGGCAGATGCATGTAGTCTCATCTAAGCTGCACTAAGTACACTCGGAAAATTGAATATTAATGCCAGATTCCACTTGAGTTCGTCCAGGCAAATTGTAAAGCATTGCATGCAACAAATTGCGAACATGCCTCTCAATAGTCTTTCTCCTTTGCTCTCTGTCTGCTCTTCACAATATGCAATCGAGCGAGCAATTTTCTCTCCTCTCAGAACATTCGACACGCCACACACGCAGCACATTAACAAAATACTCTCTGGGCAGCTGCCTAAGGACCGATGTCGGATTCGTATTCGGCTTCGTTCAGAGTTCATATTCAGCTCTGGTTCAGAGAGTATTGAGCTGAACTGAAAAGGACATTTCATTAGCACTTTTTGCATCGCTTCGGGTCCGTTAAGTCGCCCTCAGCCGAGCGTTAAAAATTTCGTTTCGTCACAAGCGATTTGCGCTTTTCACAGTTTCCCATTGCGCATGCGCAACAGCCACATGAAAATGCCTGGGTCTAAGGCTCATAAGTGTGTATCTGTGTGTGTGTGTGTGTATATGTGCCCCATCGGGATGCAATGTCACGTTAAATGTGTGTCAACCTCGTAAATCCTGTTTGAAATTCAATTCGTTGCGTTGCGACTCGTTGCATGCGTCGCCTAGAACGAATTTCTTATTTGATTTTGTGCGCATTTTGTCATTTGCTTTACAATGTGTTAACTTTTGTCGGACGCACACTAATTTAATCATTTCGCAACGCTTTTCGATTTTCAAATACTCCTAAGGAATTATCCTTGTTCCGCGAGCAGCTGCTTGCCATCGTAGACATTGTGTCGTCTGCCCTACGAGACGCTAACTTTGAGTAACAAGAGCAAGCACATGTAGTTTTATATTCGAGGGGGATGTCATTGTTAACAGACAACCAGGTGCCACTAGTGAGGAAATAAAACCAAGGGCTAAACTGCAAAGGATCTCGTCTACAACGTAATTTCCTTATGAATGTAATTCTGAATGGAACCAGTTTTTATAAATCACGTATTAGTCGATAAACGGCCGATATAAAAAGTTAAAATTAGAAAATATTTAAGAAAATAATTAATTGGTTAAGAATAGTAAATACATTAACAAACTCTCAGGAATTACAAATACTATAGTTATTTTTACATAAAACAAAAAGACATTCAATTTTGTAAAATACGCTTATTACTCGAATTAATAGCTCTGAGAGCAGGCGGACAAACATGAACACGACTAGATCGTCTCGGCTGTTGATTCTGATCAAGAATATATATACTTTATATGGTCGAAGATGCATCCTTCTGCCTGTTGCATACATTTCCTGCATGCATAAAATTATAATACCCTTCTACCCTATGAGTAGCGTGTATAAAAATGTAAATCTTAAAAACAATTTTAAATTTGGGAATTGACGTATTTTATAGAACCCTTATAAAATATATTTATTTTATAAATTATTCATATTTAATGTTGGTTATAAAGTATTTTTTTAAGTGAGCACATAAAAATTAATTACAATTTAAGATTTTTATTGAATATCAAACATAATATGTCTTTTAATTACATACATTTAAGTGTGATCATTTGAAGTTAATGGTGTTGTGTGTACTTAATCATTACTCAAAATAAATAATATCTGAAAATTATTACTAGCAATTATTCCTTACCATAATGTAAATTACGAATACAACAAAAATCAATTGAAATAACATATTTATTTTGTAAGATGAGTTAAAATAAATTATAAATTCAAAAGAAGAATACTTCATATTAACTACACACTTATATGTAGCTATATCATTCATATGCGTGAATGATGAATATATATGAATTGAAGAACTCTCAGACAAGACAAGAAATTGAGGCAGGTATCGTAAGTAGAAATTATTATTTATTTTATTTTAAGTTTATTCAGTTCGAAAAACACTTGCTTACCGCACATAGCAAACTTCCCCAGCATTAAAATTCATGAATAAATAAATATATCTTGAGTATTGAATATATTTATGACCTTCGCATCCTTCCTAGAATTAACTCGTCAGTTTTAAGCACACAAGTTTGACTGCGTTTATATCTGTTGCGGTGTCGCCAGATCGCGGTAGGTCCTAATCGGCATCGGGAAAAGAAAAACAGATGCCCTCACACCTAGCGGGCAAAGGACTCATACATACATCTAAGCCCTGGCAAACACAAACATAATGCTTTAGCCCAAAAAGAAATAACAACAAGAACAACAACACTCTCGATGTCCTTACAAGGATAGACAAATATCCCGAGAGAGAGAAAGAGAGAAAGAATGGGACTGGGACATGTGCATACAGGTATCTGGCTGACTGCACAGCATCAATTGTAAAAGGATTAGAGCTCAATTTAAAATGCGCATTCATTTGCACTCAGCTTCAGCTATAGCCAGGATCTGTTGTCATTCGCGATGCTCTCTATATGCTGCCTCCCTTCTCCCCGCTTTGTGTCCTCTTAGCAGCATTGGAACTCATCGTTATAAGCGGATTTCTGACTGCCGCCTGTTTTTTTTTCTTCTTTTTCCTTTCATCCATTAGTTTGTTGTTTCTGCTGCTTTCCATTTTATGCCACGCCACTCATTAGTTTTCAAATAGCTACATTAGTGTTAGGCACAATTAAAAGTGAAAGAGTAAGAGAGAGACAGAGAGAGTGAGAGAGAGAAAAGAAACAGCTCTACACATGCCAAGAATTGCTCAATTTGTGGCATTAAGCCCCCATTTTATTTGTGTTGTGCCAGTTCATTGTTTGGCCTTGTTTGTTATTGCAGCAGTTTTTCCATTTTTTTTGTTGTCCTTTTTTTGTTTCTTTCTTTCTTGGCATTGTCCATTTGACTGAGACCAAGAGCCTGACTATTTGAAGACTTTAGAATAGAGCTGCATTGAAAGAAGATTAGGAGTTTGGCTTGAAGGCCAGGTGAACAGCTATTAAAAGGGTAACCAAAACAATTTACCACAACTGTAATAACAAATTTCGATACTAATAAAAGTGCTCAACTATCAACCAAATTTCAGATGTTCTTCAGCGATGAAATAAGTGGAATTTTTGCAAGATCGATGCAAGTATAAAAAGAAAAATCTCTTTGATTCCAAAAAGTGGGATAAAACATAAACATAGATCAAAGTACTGAATACTCAAGTTAACATTAAAGTTATTAGTTCAAAGCTAATTTTAAAGTAAAATAATAGTTTGGTGTATATAATAATTATAGATATTATTGTCTTTATGAAAATATTTTCGTAATTTATAGATATAAATTAATTAACAAAATGTAATGGCCTTGAAGTAGTTTTGCTTTTAGTTCCTTCCTTCCTTTTTGTCATTAAGTAATATTTAAAATATATCAACTAAATTTCATTTTACACTATTTTAAATTCGAAAGCGTTTAACATTGCAGTTGTTTATACAAAAGTTATTTAGCTGGAAATTTAAGAAGTTTGTCATTTCGTTATTTACTCGGTGTAGATTAATTCGTAGGCACAATCACATATCATTCTGTGGATGCCCTCCCTAAGCAGCTCACATAAATTACGTGCTCCATCAACATCAGCGAGAGAGTGAGAGAAGCAGAGAATGAAAGAGATTGTTGCTGCGGATTGGACTACTTTTGTTCCAACAGCAGTTTCAACACTGGGACACTCAGCCTGAGCTCGAGCTCCGGGTCTGGCTCCGGGCTTTGTTTCGGCAGCGACAATATTTCTTAGCCAATTTTGTGTTGAAGCTTTTTTTTCGGAAGCGGCGTTCAAAATCCGCTTAAAAGAGCGACCGCGATGCAAGAGACGGAACACGAACACAACGAAAAAAAAAGAAGACTAGAAAGAAAACTGAATTAAAATGCAACAAAGTTGTAGATGCTGCAAGGGGTACCAGGGGGAAGGCAGTATATTTTTCTTTTCTGTTTTGCTGTTGGAGGCTGCAGTTGAGTTTCCGCTGCAGGAGAGAGAGAGGCACTTTAGGCAAATTTACTGCACAGAACGAGCTGTGATAGAGGGTGAGGATGGGGAGTTGGTTGTTGAGTTGGAAGTCGAACCAGAAACTGAAACACATGTCACAGATTTGTTTCACTTTCGGAAGCACTTAAGTACTCAGCGAATTTATTTGAAAATCTGGAACTGGCTCCTTCAATGCCACACCATTGTTCAGTTTGAGTTTTATTTTTAAAAATAAATATCTGGGGGAATGTGTCTGTACCTCTCACTCTCTATTCACCGCTCTCATTCTCTATACATCGAGGGGTTGCTGTTGTGTCGCCATCGCCACCGCCGCCAAAAAACAAATTGATGATATGCCCCTTTGACACTTAAGTCCATTATTTATGCTCAGGCTTGCGATTATTTTCACATATGCTTTCCCCTCACTTCAACCCATTCTCTTCCCTTCGCCTCTGAAGCGGGTTCAGCGGATTTGGCACTTCCATTTCACTCAGCAATTCGTTGCAGCAATCAGCTGATCTGTTGCAAAACGTTGAGTGCTTCGCTTCGTTTTGGGGCATGTTAACAGCCACTTGCCATTGTTGTCGTCCCTTAGTTTTACCTTATGATTTCTCATATTTTCAACTTAACGTTGTTTTAAGCATCTTTGCAGCTTAGCTGCAGCTTCTGACACATGACTTATTGTTTCAACCGTATTCAGTTTGCCAATTTATTGAGGGTAATTTCATATTTTTTCTGGGGTAAGCGTGATGACTAATTAACTGAAGAGCAGGTAATAAGTTTCGAGTGATTGTATTTTATGGAATAAGATGACTAGTACTTTGAAAAGTTGTTTTTAATATGATGCTACTACTTTTAAGAGTTTTTAATTGAATACTTTTAATAATTCAAATATAAACAAATAGTTTTCTTCTACAGTCGAATGAGCTCAAGTGTCGGTAGTATTCTTATTAATATACCAAATTAATATATAACAAAAATACTAAAATATACCAAAGGATACATTCCGTATATCGAAATGTTACTACTTTCGAAACATATTAAAAAGTATAATACTAAAAATATACCAGATTGTCAAAAAAGCAAGAAAGTAAGTAGCCATTTCTTCTCACACAAAAGTATTTCGTAAATAAGTACATTAAATATTTATTTAAGTGCATTTTAATATTTCAGATTTTAAGAAATAAATTTGTTGTATAATATAGAGTTAAGAACATTATATAAATGTATTATGTTATTCATATAATTATAATAATAACTACACATATTTCAAGCTGAGCACAACACATAGCAGCTTCTATTGTAAACTTTTGTTTTGTCACTCTGAATTCTGCTACAGAATTTGCAATTCCTTTAGCTGTTTCTTCAACTGCTGCTTTGAATGGAATTGGGCGTAAATCATGCCAGAATTGCCACATTAATGAACTATAAAATGCCAGAGCAGAGTCGATAGGCGGTTGCCATAGAAATCCTTTTGCTTTCAAGTGTATGATGGCATTGAATGGCGCGTATGCTAAGGAAGTGGAGAAGACAGAGGCATACATAAATTTATAATAAATTGCAAAGTTGAAAAACGATAATATATCATGAGTCCCAGCATGTGTCACAGCTTCGGAAAATGGCGCAAAAAATAGCGAAATAAAAATAAATACAAAAAAAAAAAGAGTAAGACGAACTGCAAAGTGCGAACGATTCAATTAATCCTGACACTATTTATTATTATTAGGGCTAAGGCTGAGACAGAAATACCGAAACATAAACAGAAACATACTTTGCGGTTGATGTACTTTGTACAAAGGATGAAAACTAGTCTGTGGCTCAGTTACGACTGCTCATGTAGTTGCTACATTAATTAGTAGAGCAGCCTGTTTGGGCTCTGGCCACGTCCAGCGTTGCATTATCATATTTATTAAGCAGCCGCATCGCCTGCAGCTTGGCCAAGTGCCTTGGACTTGGCTTGGACTTGGACTTGAAGTTGGGCCTGGACATGGATCTGGGACTGGGACTGGGACTGGAACGGGGACTTTGACTGGGGTTTGGGTGCTCTGGGATCCGCTGCTGTCTGACTACCCGCGGCTATCACAACAACGAAAATTGATTGCTTCTGTTGTTGTGGTTGGCTTTGATCGTGTTAAGATAGCAACAGGCAACGAGGCGAAAAGGAAACGAAACGGGACAACATGCAGCGGGCTTCAGAGTGAGCCTCAACTTGAGTTCTATAGAAAGTTTTATGCATAACTTTGGCATGGGCATCGTAAATATCTTTTACTGCCATCCTCAGTGGCTTTCAACATTTTGCGCATTTATTTTTTATTTTTTTGCTCATTGCACGCATTTTTCCCAGTCGTTGTGCATGTGTGTGTGTGTGTGTGTTTCTTTTTTTGTGTTTTGTTAACCGCACCTAGAGTAGGGAATGCGACTGCTATTTTTGTGACAGATCATAAATCAAAAATCATACACGCTGCACACAACACACACACACACACACGCTCACGCACAATCCACTTGCAGGTGTTTGCCCCAAATGAACGAGTGTCGCTCTTTTTTTTTGCAATTGTAAATTAAGTTCGACTCCAGTTTTGACTGACACTCGAACAGAAGTTCAACTGGATTTGCTGCAAACAGCCTCGAGTCACAATGGGGTATATCGTTTCATGCTAACTTATTTAAATAAATTCAAAATAAGTGAAATATATTTTTTTAATTGTAATTTTTGCGAATCTTATTATTAGTTTTTACAAGAAAAAGGTAAACCAAATGAATGGAAATGTATTTAAAAACCAGATTTGTTTATAAAGGGTATTTGTCAGTGCATTACTTGCCATTTTCCATGCGCCAAACAAGTAAGAAAGCTACAGTATGCTCGACTGTGAGATACCCGACTCCCCTTATAAATAATGGCACAACAGTTCTTAAAAAATACTGAAATATACCGAAAAATATATTTGGTATATCGAAAAATGATATAATGTAAAAATTGTCACCCAAAGCAGCTAAAGCCCGATGGGAGTTAGCTTTAATTTGCCATATTAGTAGTATTAGAAGTATTTCTATTACAAGTACTTCTTAAATAACTTAAAAATTCCCATTTTAGAATCTTCTTCGATTTTTATTGCTTTAGAGGGCGGAAGTAGGCGTTATCCAAATATTTGAAACAAACTTGATCTGCGTCCAAGCATTACAAGTGTTGTTGGGAAAAAATTATAGCGCACACAGTTAGAATACCCTTCTACCATATCGGTAACGGATATAAAAACGTATCTCTTTCGCTTTTATTTGCATATTTATGCACAGCGTGTGGGCACTCAGTGGGTATGTGAGTACATATTCCCCTAACTTCTTCACCAGCCACCTTACATATCTGGTAACGGAAAAAGTTATACTACTGTAATCTTACAATATTATATTTATGTGACATTTGAGAGAACATTTGCGAAATTCATACTGAGTGAATGAATGTGAGAGGCTGAAGTATACTTTGTTTATCGATAGCCCAACTTTTTTATTTTTATATGTTTAAATTGTTTTCTATTAATACGAAAAATACTTTGATTTTCACCATTACAAATAGAAATTCAACAAATATCATAGTTTATCTTTGTTAACATTGCTATTTATCTCTTGAATACTATAAATACCTTGGGTGTTATCATCTTAAATATTAATTCAATAAATAATATCATAATTGCTCATTGTTAATTGTGGTATTTTTCTCTTTTGAATACTATAAATACTTTGCATGTCATCATCTTAAAAAGGCATTCAATTAATTGAAAACCCCGTCTTACAAAATAATCATAAATTGAAATAAAATTACTTCACGTTTCGCAACATAAGTTTATATGGAAAAGGAAGTTTTGTATTACTTTTGAGAAATTAATGTCGAATTGATGTTGTTTATTACGGCAAGCGAGAGAAGTTAGCAGGATATTGATGGCATATTCACTTACGAGATTAACATGTGTGAGAGTATTAAAATAAATCCCATTTCATGTGACCCTAATCCGCAGTGTGGCACATTATGAATGGACAGGTATTTCCTAATGCACAACACGTATCCGAGGCGCTTTAATCGTGCCAAGGAGATCTGTGCCATATGCCTAATAAATCTAATTTTTCCTCTCGCAAGAGACGGAGAGTTGGGAAGTTGGAGTTGGAGGGAAATTGGATGAATCCGTCG
Source organism: Drosophila niveifrons (assembly GCA_035046325.1). Lineage (NCBI taxonomy): Eukaryota > Metazoa > Arthropoda > Insecta > Diptera > Drosophilidae > Drosophila > Drosophila niveifrons. The sequence goes on along the minus strand of JAWNOC010000011.1, from coordinate 831,519 downwards.
AACCAATTGCCCACTAATTTTCGGTGCGTTTTCTCGGTTCTCCGTCGTCGGACGTGTGATGCCCGAGCAGTGATAACGAGTGAGTGCGATTACGATTACGATTACAATTTCTTTTCTTATCACACTTTCTGCCACACGTAGCAGTAGGTTGAGACTCAAACAAATTGCTTCATTCATGCCACAGCCACGCACAATTCCGAGCGTATGCTGGACATTACCTGCACTTCGAATCCGAACCCAAATTCTCTTTTCTCTCATCTAATCAGTGCGCTATCCGAATCTCTTTTTTTGGTGGAATTCCAAGAACCGTAGCTTAGTGTGAAGTCCGAGACTGAAGTGGCTGCAACTACTGGAGTAGCATTTTAATTTTTAGTAGTTCAGAGAAACAATTACCCCCAAAAGAAGTGCAGAGATTTCTGGGTTGACATTTTGTTGGAATGAAATTAATGAATTTCAATTATGACAGCTGCAGTTTAAACGAGACGCGCCCTGGCCACAAATATTTTATGGCTTTTAAATGTTCAAATAAATTGGACTTAAAACGGAAATGCAAAAGAAAAGAAAATAAAAGATACTTAAATATTCGTTTTCGAAGCAAGAAAGCCATTAAATTGTGTGATTTGCTTTGTGCGCAACTCAAATGCGCGTCTTTCAGCCTTCGAGAGTATTTTTTTCGTTGGTCTTTTATGATTTAAGCCCGAACTGAGTTTCGAGTTGGAGTCGAAGTTAAAGTTGGCGTTGGTGTTTGAGTTGCTGTTGTTGTTGTTGTAGTTCCAGTTTCATTTTGATGCCTAATCCTTTAAGTTATTGACGCAGTCGAGTTCGACACATTGATGAAATTTTATTTATTTATACGTAACTCTTTTGTCTGTTAGTCAGAAGGGACTCAAAACTGCCCGGGAGTCAGCTTCCCCTCTGGATCCCCCTCTCTCTATCTCTCTCTCGGTTGGTCTTTTGGCTGATTGCCTGTTTTATGGCTGGTCGTGGCTAATCCCGCAGGAACTCCAGTGATCGCAGCTCCTCTGCTGAGTTTTTATTTTTCTATTTTTTTTTTCTGTTTTTTTGTTTTTATTGTGTGTAATAGTTGTGGGATTTGTTTGTACGGTTTCAAGTCTCAATGTTGAATGTCTTATATAACACAGTGTTACTTTTGACACTTTTATTGCCTACCCTAGACGCGGTGCCACTCAACAACAAAGGAATCAAAATCGACATCGACATCGGCATCAGCAAGAGCGTCTGTGCTCCTTTCAAGCCTAATAAGCACTGGGGAATTGTGTGCACTAAAGTGGTAATTAAATTGGCTCTGCCGGCATTGTGAAAGGCTTGATGCCTTGGCCTAGGCCTAGGCCTTGTTATGTCTCAATCTAGTCAAGCAAAACCTGCAGTCGAGCTCAATCTGTGCTTCAGTATTGGCGACTACACAATACACAAAACAATGTGAAAAACTTTGTTTAAAAATATGAATTTATTCCATGAATTTAAGTAATTTATTCAATGAAACAATCAAATATATTTTTGTAATTTGTGTAACCTCTTCTAATCATCATTTGCGAATACTTAAAACCATTTACACTCCAGCCCTGACGTTGACAACTTTGGCTCATTTTGCTCGCAAAATTAACATCTCAAACACCTCAGACGGGGCCAAAGTCATTTGCCATTAGATGTCTGAATCTTGTCAATTGCCAATTGCGAGTTGAGAATTGCCAATTGCCAATTGCAGTTGGAGAAGCTTCAATGTTATGCCTAATGCTGGCTGCTAATGGTGTTTGCTAGTGTTGCACTTGCAACGCGTATTTCCGCTGCTTGTGGCTAATTTGAGGCACTTGAGTGGCGTTTGCTTAGCTGAAGACGTTGACGATGTTTGCCAGTTGTTTATAGCAAAGCGAAAGAGAACTTAACTTAAAACGTATATTACCTTCACCTCACTTTTGATGGCCCAACGAAAACTGTCATGCACAGAGAGAATTAATTAAAAACTCATCAGATAAATGATAACTTTTGGCCATATCTGGTCAGCATGAAGACGAAATACATTTCTATCGAGGCTGCAGCCAGAGAGGGATAGAGCAAGAGCGTAACGTTAACGTATTCATAACTATATTTATCAACCATCAAAAATCAATTGCACACACTCAAAAACAAAAACAGAGAAGAGAGCGACGAGTGCAATGGACCGGTATTTGCCCCCTGCCACAAATGCGTTCTGCTGCTGCTGTTGCTGCCACACTGGACTCTGTGAGGCGTTCAAATTGCGCTTGTTAACATTTTTGACCGCCTGCTGGGGGCCTTGCTACGCAGCGTCGCCGCTGCCGAAAAACCCAACAAACCAAACGTGTTACGCATAATAATTTTCGCAGTGCGACCAACATTCGTATAAATATTTCAACGCTTGCTCCACTCAGTGGGCATGGTGGCTATTGTGGAGGTAGTGGTAATACTTCTGTTGTTGTTGTTGCTGCTGTTGTTGCTGCTGCTGTGGTTCATCATCAACTTCATGCAGTTTATCTTGGAGTGCGCATCGCTCACGCTCAGTTCCAAGAGTAACAGCCAAACTCAAGCTGATAAGATTGGGAGCACACTTAGAGAAAATCTTGAATCAATTATTACATCTAAATGAGGCAAAGCCTTAATTATCGTAAAAGTTCATAATAATGTGAATTTTTGAAATTGTATAATATTAAAATTTTTTATGTTTTAGCGATTTTATTTTATTTCTAAAGCTAAACGATATATATATCTGGATTACTGGCAACTAATGAAGACTAAAGTTTACTGCACAACTTTTATAAATATTTTTAGTTAAAATGTAATGTAATGTAAAAAGTGGAATATTTACATTTTAATCACTAAATTTGTTGTTTATTTTGTGTCTATTTTGTAGTTCTATCATTACGGACTACAAAGTGGACAGACAAATAAATGATGGAATGCTGAAATAAGACTTAATACATTGAAAATAATTAAATTAATACTTGTAATCTGATAATAGTCAAGTTGAAATTAATCGCTGTCCATTGCTATTAGTATTTTAGTATATAATTTAAATATTTTTAATTAATATTAAATTCCGATGCAAATAATAATTTAATAAAACGTAATCATGAATATTTTCTTTAAATTTTATTATTAATATAAAATATTTAAATAATAATATTATTTTTGTATTATGAATGAGAAACTTACAAGAATTATACATTTTTTTACTCTCATTATAAAACTTAATACAACAACTTTCAAAAACAAAGTGTAATTAAAAAAAATTCAAACCCATATTTTTGAATGTTATTTACTCATTCATTTTATATGTACTTAAAATGTACCTGAATGTATCAGAAATATAAATAAATTAATAAAAGCAATAATAGACAATTTTGTTCTCTCAGTGTACCCCTCTGATAGAGAGCAGAAGGAACTGAACATGTTGTCGATGTCGCTGCGGCTGTCGCATGTGTCTGTCTTTTATTGAAATAACAGAAATCATAATGTTTATGCCATTAAATTGTTAACAAAGCATACAAGCTACTGCCATGTAGCGTCAGGTAGGAGAAAACCGGCAACTGAAAACAGAAAACGGGCTACGGACAACGTTCGATGGGCAACAGAAACTGGGGAGTTGGTGAGGCGGAGACTGAGCTCGACCCCAGGAAAGGGGTCCCGCATGTCAGCACGCACATAAATTATCGTTGATATATATTTGGCCGTGTGAATGTCCAGGTTAACTCTCTCTCTCTCTCTCTTTCTCTCTTCCTCTCTCCTTTAGTATTATTTTTTTTATTTATTTACACTGGGCGCATTGCACAACTCTCGCTACGTGACATTCACGCTTGGACGTCCTCCACTTTTGTCCCCGAGTTGAGTCAGTTTTATCCACGCATCATCATACGTGACCCGAACCCGGTCACATCTCGCACACTATCGGAATTGTGCTATCTGTGAGGTTGAGGCTGCTGTGTATCTTTTCACTTTGCTCTGCTCTTATCTCCACAGTCTTATCAGACAACGGACATTTTATTCTTAATATACCAACCTTCCACATATATATTCCTCTTCTTTCCTTCCCTTCTCTCTGTTGACCGAATTATTTCCTGTAATTGCAAGCGTGCGGCCGCCTCAACGAGCCGTAAAAAATAATCAAATGCTTCCTCTGGCATGGCTCTAAAACCCATTTCAGAGCATTTCGGGCCATTTCACTCAAAAAAGGATGCGTGCTGCACTATGAGAATGAATTGGGTTCTGGCTCCATCTTTCTCTCTGTCTCCCTGTCTCCCTGACTGGCCAACACGGTCACACTTCCAATTTTATTTATGACTTTATCTTTTCACTTTGTTTGTGCGAGATTTTTGTTTATGTTTTTCTTGCCTTCCTGGGAATTTCACTGAGATTATTTCGCCTTACCCCCGCATCCATTCCTTTCTTGCCTTGTCTTGTCTCTATTCTTGGCATTGTTGGGTCTTAATCACGTGCACTGCTTCGCGGTAATTATACCTCCGAGTGTCTTTTAGAATGTGACTAAACTTAATTTTTGTTTTTTTGAATCTCAAACTGAATCTGAATTTGGAGCAAGAGATTCCGTTTAGATAGCTGCAGATAGAGCGATAATCAAAACCCAAAAGTAGAGAGAGAGAGAGAAGCTGCGAGATTTTACAGCTCATGTAATTAGTTTGGGTTTTGTGATGTCTAAATTAATTTAATTACATGTTGTACTCAAGTTGGCTTGGCACGCCATTCGTTCTGGAATACTAATTTAAATGGAAATTGAATACTTTAACGTAGTGTGCAAAATACTTCCGCAAATTATTAATTTATGGATTTAAACATAAATAAATATTTCAGAAGGTATAACCTTCAATATTATTGGGTTAATTTGATAATTTAAACAAAGATAGGTTTTGATTGTCTATAACATTTCATCATTTCTGTCTGACGTTTTAATTTCACTTGCCTGCCGCTAAATGCGGCAATCAAAAGACCATTGAAAATAGAACAAAATTTGATTAGCACAATTAAATGATTACATGCCACAAAGTGTGGCAATTATGCTACAGAATAGAATAGAATAGAATAGAACAGGTGCGATGGGTTACAGTTGGCGGCATCTGTTTGACATTGACCCACGCAAAGCTTTGTGGCTCGAATATTTCTATAACCACAAGACTTCACAATGCTAAGAATAAGTGTAAGAAAAAAGCCACAAACCTCAAATGAACGACATTAGTTACACTTACCCCAAAATAATTAACAAATTAAATGAGCAATTGCTCCGTATCTGGCAGATATCTTTGAGAAATACCGCATAATTAGAGTGCATAGCGAATGCGGGCCAGACTATAAATTGTTATTATTGTTATTATGAATAGAAGAACTTTGTATTAGGAACTTGAAACATGGAATCTGTGGAACTCTCCGATTAAATTGCTTGGGCAAACTAAGAGACGCTAATTGAGGTTGAGATTTCTTTGGTTTACATAGCCTAATTGTTATATAAGACAGCCGTTAGAAAAACTTGTGAAAATCTCTTCATTTTGTGGAGGGAAAACTGTACAGGAACAATAACAATAAACACACACTTGTCAAAATATATACACAGAAACGAAAAGAAACACAAAAAAAAATATGAGTACGGGGTATTAAAAATTCATTTTGACAGGCTCTACCTGCTGGCTATGAAGGCACGGGTCGCTTTATGAGTTTGTATCTACTTATATGTTATATGTATGAAGAACCGATTCGGTTTCGGGTGGTTACCTGTTACCTGTGCACATTTTGCGGCTTTGATCGATAATCGCAGCCCACGCAAAAGTGTCTGTCACGCTAAGCCCTAATGGCATTACAATGCGTTCTTCTATCTACTTATAATCCAACAGCCTGACATCATCCCGACAACCCAATTGTGCCCAGTTCTTGTGGTCGCTGGGCAACGAAAAACCGCGACGCGAATGAGTTTAAAGGATGAAGGACGAGGATTTAGGCAGCTGCCTTGTTCTGCGGCTACACTGAGAACAATAAATGTGAAGAGAAAGTTGTGCAACAATAGTTGAAGTATACGTAAAATGTAGAAAAATATAAAGGTATAAAATAAACCATAAAGTTATCAATTTTTACCATTTTCAAATAATTATTGTTTTAATGTAAAGATTATAAATTTCTAAGTTAACTTGTAAGCCATTCCATTAGTATTTCATTATCACAATAAAATATATATATATATTTATTATAGAACTGGAACTTCCAAATGAATTTCACCACTTCTATTTATAAAGAAAACAATTTTGTCATATTTTCAAATATTTATTAATATTTAAATTTAAAGATAACCAATTTCTGCAGTAATTTGTAATTCCTTTATTATTCCATAATCACAAGAAAATATATTTAAATTGGTATCGAAGAAGTGAACTTTCAAATGAACTTCTTGATTTCTATCCATTCATATTGACAACTCATTCTCTTTTTGACTTATATCTATTCTAGAGAATATTCTTTAAAATAAAACAAACTAGTTGTTTCTCTCAGTGCACACATTTATCCTTTAATGGGCTTTTGTCTGTCACCAGGCGACGACGTTGAGCAAATCCTTTCAAGTGCAACCGAGCTGCATCAGATTAGAACAGGTTCGTCTTTGTTTGCCCGCCAATAAAGCCGCATTTTAATGCTCTCTCGTTGTCTCTCACCACTTGCCATCGTCATCGCTTGTTTTGCGCAAAGTTTCACTGGAAATTTTCGACTGAAAATATGAAAATCGCATCAGCGTCAGCAGCTGTAATCGCATTGACTGCAAAGTTGGCTAAGCCGCGTGTTGTTTTTAACTTTGCAATTAAAAACCAAACGAAATGCACTTTACACCTAACGAAAATTTTACCGGGAAAAACTGTCATTTTCAGATGCATGCACTGCGATAATAGCATGTCACAAACAATGACAGCTCGAAACAAGTTTCTGTTTCAAATTCTATTTCGTTTTAACAATTTTCCTTTTTTTTTCTCCTCTTTTCTAATGAAGAAATTATATATAATGATACGATGGAAATTCATCATATTTTTTTTCTAGTATGATAATGAAATAATTGCTATGCCACGATAAAAATCAAATTATGTGGAAACTGAAACCCGAAATGCACTCCACACAAAAAAAGGGGTTTACAAATAATAACTGCGGACAATAACCATTTGAATGACGTATTATATTGTGATAAGCATGTGAAACATTTTGATGGATTTATTATGCCCAAATTCATAAGTGTGAAATGTGTCTCGGAGAAGCGAGGGACTGCCCCTCAATATTTCACTTATATCCGTGTCCAGGATATGTCACTCAACACTCGGCACAGGTGCAATAACCAGGCACGATTCAAGAGGCAGAGTTTCAAGTTAACGGAAATGTAAAAAATTGAACCCATAATTATAACAAAAAATAATAAATTCATAATATTGTTAAGCAAAGTTTTGGAATAGTGAAAAATATGATGTTAATGCCTAGCAAATAATTTATAATTGCAACTCCATTGAATACATGATTGAGATTTATGACTTAAAGACGAAATATGCAAAAATTTATTAATCGCTTGAATTTTAATTTTCCAATACTTTACATAAAAGGAATACATATTTATGTTTGATTAAGATTTTGATTTACTAAGTAGTACACCATTACAATAATAAAGTACCACAACATATTTGAGGGAAACTCACGCCAAACATCATAGTCATTTCAAAAAGACGTATTGGAAAAAGTGTTAATATTTTGTATTTTATTTAGTTAAAAAATTAAAGTATTCACTTAAGAACGTTTGGAATTTTCATGTGTTATATGATATAGCTTATCAGGAATTAAGCACTAACTAGATTTAACTTAATCTGTACTAGAATATGTTTTTGTGGGAATATGAAAATTTAAAACTATTAATCTTAATTCGACCGTATATTCACTGATGAAGACAAATTGCTGCAATCTGAAGTGTCAACTCTAATTTACTATCTTATAGTATTGATGAAATATAGTTGATATAATAAAATATGTACTAGTAAACAGCAGAAATAGAATAGCAAATTTTGTATAAGAAAAAACCTACAAATATAATTATATAAATTGTAATTGTACCCAACAAATATTTGCATAGGATCAAAGAAAATCAAGCTAAAAAGACTTTATATGCTTATAATCTTATATATTTAACTTTTTTACAGCAATCAATTAATTGTTGAATAATAATATATAAATTTAAGTAAACAAAAATAAATCATTATTGTACAAACTCAATAAACGCATAAAATAAAATAAAATTCAACTTAAGTAGACTTTGTAAAATATATATTGCGATTTAATTAATTTACAGCGAAGTAGTTACTATTGATGGCAAAAATCATTGAAATAATGTTCACGGCCAGTTAAAACAATTATGCAATGTAAAGTGTCAAATCTAATTTACTATTCTCTAATGGAGTTCTTAAAGTCGCTTTTCGTAAAGTTGCTTCTCTTACAGCATTTGAAAACGAAGTGCCATGACAAATTTAAAAGTGTGTTTAAGCCAGCATGACAGCTGGTTTCGAAGAGCTAAAGATGTTATGCAGTTATGCTGGTCGAGTAAGTGTTTTGAGATCCAAAAGCAAGTTATCAGTCATCAGGCAAGTAAGTGAGTGTAGTGTGTGTGTGTGTTTACATGCCTATCAAAGGCGAGCACGCAGCTAATCAATATGCTCGTCATTTGCGCCAGCTAACGTTTTCCTTTTAACCAAGTACGTGTCATGGGGGTCAAGAGAAAAGCAAATAACAAAATCGTACTACAATATGTTATTCGATGGCATTAAAAGGCCAGGCACATGGCACAAGGACACGAACTGGAACCGAAAACTTGACTCACGCACTTTGTCTTTTGATATTTCGAGCATTACGCATAACAAAAAAAAAACAAAACAAAACTTGGATGAGTTATCACAGCACCCAATCTCACTTGCTCGGTTTTTTTTGCCTTTCTCTCTGTCGCTTTGCTCAAGTATTAAATAATTATTTTTGTTGCACTTGCGGCATTCCAAATTGAAGGTGTCTTTGGAATTTTTTACTTACTCGAGTATTTATTTGCCCCAGCAACTGACTTCTCTTGTAATTTATGTTCATGACCTTTAATGGCAGCCATCCAGAGGTGGTTTCGGAGGAGGGGAATAGGGAAGGGGAGGGGGAGGAGAGCACACGCAGCGCCATCAAACAAATTGCCTTCCAGAAGCGTGCTTTGTGGTATGCACATTGAATTTTGATATGGATATGGATCAGGATAAGGTTGAGGATGGGGATGGGATAAGGTACAACTGTTGGCTCCCACTGAGGGTCATCGTTGACGCTGTTGTGCTAGCAAAAGATTAATTGATACATGTCCATTTTGTGTTGACAAGCTGCTAGGAAAAAATCTTACGACATTCACAACACACACAATGGGAACAACAGGCGAAGGTACCACTATGGCCAAAAATAAATGACATACAATAAGGCCAGGACACTTTTATCGCTCCCAGTTGATAATAAACAATCTCGGGGACAACAACAGTTGTAAGTATTATGGTAAGCGCGGGGCGGAAGCGGGGCGGGGAGTGTGTTCTACCACTAGTAGTGTAAGGCAACTGTCGTCGGTCGTCGGGGGAAGTCGAGGTAGAGTGGAGGTAGAGGTGGAGACGGGGGTCTCCTTTGTTGAATGACATATGTGTGCGTGGCTGCCCCGCTGACTGCTCATCCATTTGACTGTCCACTGGGTCAACGCCTACGCACGAGGGTTGTTCAAGGAATATTCCACTTAAATGGATTCAAATTGTTTTTTAACTATTCATCCGAAAACTAAACTTTAAACAAATAAATTTTGTTTTTTATTATTATAAATTTTATTATTTTATTCAACATTTATTAATATAAATAATAGAGCAAGTAAACAATAAAGATGGAACTTTATTTGTTAATAAACCTTAAAGCCTTATAAATAATTTTGTCATATTAAATTTGTATTAAAATGCAAATTTGTTAAAAGAAAACGTAGATTTTAAAATAAATGCAAAATTCAAATACGATTTTGGCTTTTTATATTATTTTCTTTTTAAATACATATAAACAGTAATAATCATTTAAGAATTTGTATTTAAATAAAAAGTTGTTCAGAGAACGCGCAAATTTAAAAATATTGCACATTTATTACCATATTATAAGTTTCAATATACTATTTCCTTTTTAAATACGTATAAAAAATAATAAACAATTCAAAATATTTTCATATATTATATCTCCCATTTTACTATTTACAATTAAATTTAAAAAATGTTTTTTGACTTATTAATAGTTACATATTTTGAAACGAAGTGAAGTGAAGATTAATTGATGATTAAAAAGAAAATATAACTTGAAAATGAATGTGTAATAATTATCCACAATTTTTATCAACAACAAATAACGATATGCCACTATAATTAAACTTTTCAAATTCCAATTATTAGTAAGAACTTATCATAAATATCCTAGGACATTTAGAAAACATACAGCTCCGCTCTCGTTGCAGCTCTTAGCATGACAATACAGATTCGAGGCTATTGTGTTCTAAAGGTTTTCGAATACTCTCAATAAATTTGCACAGCATTAATGTGTGGATGGTGCATGGCTGCTGATTGCTGCTTGCTTCTGGATACTTGGTGGCAAGCGACAGTTGGGTCGATTTGGACCTTTACAGTTTAATTACATGCGCAAGGGCCACCGCATCGGGCTGACTGCTGTCCAATAGAGCGTGAGAGTGGCATGGCCACGGTGCGTATACTTGACATCCAGCTGACGTGTTGCGGCGTTCAATCAAAAACCCTGTCACACCGCTGAGCTGAACTGAGGACGATGTCGGCGTTGCAGTCTCTGTCGCTGTCCTGTCAACGTCAACGCTGACGCCGACGGAAAAAGTTTGTCAGGCCACATAATGAAAAAGCCACGATAGTGTGCAATATATACGCCCACATATCAAGCGAAATACTGTCGCCCACTCGTTGCTGGCCACGCCCACTTAATTAGGGCCCAGGCTCATTGCGGAGGCCATAACACGCATCGGTCGAATCAACGGACACTCGGTTCGTCACTTGATTGTTTTTGGGGTTTGACCTATTTACAGCAAATGCAAAACAAAAGCCAGCCAAGCCAATAACAAAACTAATCCAAGTGTGCTTTAAACTAGTGTGTGTGTTTGGTGTGTGAGTGTGTATTTTTTGTCTCGCTGACAGCTATATCTCCTATGCAGCTTTTCAATGCACTCGCTGTGACATCGCATGTCCCTGTAACTGGCTTATAATTTAATTAATTAATTTCAATAGTTGCGGGCATTAGCAGCGTGTGTGTGCCCAAGAGAATGACATCGTTTATTTCCGCAATTGCGTTATAATTATGCCCAGTTGCTCTCCAATAGAAAGAACAACATTTAGAGGCTTTCAACGTGCGGACAATTTTGCTGCTTAGCAACAGCAGCATCAACTTTTTACTGCCTGCAATTCGAACTGTCTAAAATTGCACCAAGCGGCTGCTGTTGTTGGTTTCGATGTTGATATCGGTAATAAGATGGCTCCCATAAACAAGCAACAGCAGGAAACAGAAGTTGTTCCCCGTTGGGGGGTAATGAGGCACCGTTACCTAAGACAGCCATTTAAAACCATAGTTTTCCACTTTTCTCATACAATGGGATGGAAAATGTAAATAAATATTAAATTAATATGCTTTAAAAATATACATTTTTAAAAATATTTGCTATTAAGTAAAAATAAAAATCCACAGTTTTTTCCTATTTTTTATACAATGTAATAAAAAATTTAAAAAGCATATATATTTTAATTCATTTCTTTTTGATAAAAAAAAGCAACAGAAAAAACTCACAAGTTATATATGAAAATCCATAGTTTTGTATTTAATAGGATCGAAAATGTAGATAAATATTATTAAAAAAAATCGTAAATGTAAAATAATATATAAAAAATTCAAAAATATCAAAAATTAAAATATAAGCATTATAGGCATTAATTGATTTAATTTATAGTACAAAAATGTTTGGATAAAATTAAGAAAATAAATAAGAAATATAAAAAATTCGAAAATATTCAATGCCCTAATGATTGATTTAAATTGTTAGATAACATTATCAAAAAAAAACAAGATGCCCGCGACCAATCTCAAAAATAAATAAAATAAAATATGCCACAAAAATACTGAAGTATACCAATATTATATCACTGCATTCAAAATATACACGCTATAGTATACTAAACATTAAAGATTGTCAAATTCGCTAAGATAAAATTGTGAATATAGGGAATACAATTTTTTTATTACAAACTCATCAACGAATAATGAGAAATGCAAAATACAATTAAAAAAAACTGTCAACAAATTTTTAGTTTATTTACGAAAATTCTTTTTAAATTGGATGAAATGTATACAAAAAATTTAATTTGATAAAAATAAAACTTTGTAGATTTTAAAAGTCATGGATTGAAAAGAGTTTGCTATACAATGGAAAATATTTCTTTTCACTAACAAATTTTGAAAATCTCTAGCGCAAAAAATCACACACCGCATCATGTTGAAAGAATATTTCAGTTTTTTGATTCTATGATGCTGCGACTGGAGGCCAATTTAAGCAATTTGCCGCCCATTGTGCAGCAGTTGGCGTTGCACCTCCGAAAAACACACACAATTATCGGGAGTCGAAGCTGCGTGGTGTCCACAAATTGGCAATTTGACTTGAGCCAATTCACGTTGTTTGTGTGTGTGTGTCTGAAAAGGGGAAGAGGACCGTTGTGGATGAGGGGGTGGCAGAGAACACGCAATGTCGCTGCTGGAGACTGTGATGAGGACAAGTCAATATGATGATTTAGTGCACGGAAATTGTAGTTGGCGACAACTTAGCTAAAGCGTTAAAGCTAAACTTTCAGGGGAGCAGAAGATTAACGTTACTCAGCGGAGGAGGGAGAAACTTTCGTCTGTGATCTGTGGGTGCTGTTTATGCACGTTTCATAAAAAGCACATTAATTCCAATTGACAGCAATTGCAAAGGACACCCGTAGAGCATTTAGTGTAACTTATAATAGATAGTAAACGAAAAGAAGAACAGTTGCAGCTTCGAATGCGACTCATCACTGTGAGAATTAGTCTCTCTAGCAGATAGATCCCTTAACCTAACCCAGTCGATGTCTGGGGCTTGGCCTCTTTTCTGTTTATCTGCTCGTCTCATGTTGTTTGATGTTTGTCTGGTGTTTGGTGTGCGGCAAAACTACAAAAGGTAACACAAGAAATAAAGTTACGCTCAAATTTAGCGGCAGTTCGAAGACTCAAACAAATAAACTTTCTGTAACTATATTTCCCTCTCTCACTCATTCACTCTCATACTCCTTTTCAATTTCTATATTTCTCATTGCAGCTTGTGTGTGTGTTTGTTTAGACAATTCTCATGTCTCTGCTAATTAGTTCTTTGTAGCTGGTCAAATGCGTGCACTTTGTTTTAAGTGCAGCCGATCGATCGAACTATGTGTGTATATAGCGTGAAAATGTGAAGAAAAATATATGTGCTCAAGGTATGACTAATCGCAAAACTTTTCCTTAGTAATGAAAAGCGATATACATTTGAATTTACAAATGCAAAGTGAATTGGTTTGCTAGTACATAAGTTGAATAAAGAGTTATGCGTAATAGGTTTGGATTAATTTAAGCTGTATTATGAGGAGTAAGGCAGAGAATAAGTTGAACATCTTAAATGCATCACTTTTTAAGTTAGCTCCACTGTACTTTTATGACAATTGTATCTTTAATATAGAAGATTATTTTAATGTTACTGATTGTTGACAACACAAATTTCTTATTATGATATACTCATTAAAATTTACTTTATGTACAATTGGATTTCGTTAATAACAGTTTCTGCATTGAGAGTCAAATGGGAGTTTAAATGTACACACTTCTTTAAAGCGTTTTAAATTTATGTGCTTTATATATATTATTGTTATTTTATTTAATTGTAGTTGACTCTGTGTTTTTGATAAATTCATGCAATACAATATACTTTTTAATCCAAATGTATTATTTTTGCAGTTTTTTACTTTTTGTGCAACTCGATTGCATAATTTAACTTCTTTTTGCAATGTAAGCAAAATGGGAAGTATAGGATAGATACTTCTTTAAGACATTTTCATATTTATAACAATTATGTACTTTTGCTATTTTTACATGTTTCAGATGGATCAAGTTTTTTGTAAACATTGTAATTTATTACCGTCTGTTAAGTTTATATAAGTTGGAAATTCTTTATTTTTATCAATTTATTGAAATTTGCTTCATGTGAAGCATAAGTGCACGCTTTATCCTGACCTGATAAATAGAGTTCAAGAACAGATGCTTCTTCTTATCTTCATGTGCAACACAATTGCATACTTTATCCTGATGTAGCTTAAAGTGAGGTCAAGTACAGCTGCTCCTTCGAGGCATTTTAATATATTATTTGTATATTGTATACTTACTAAATTGTATCAACTTATTCAAATTATCTTGATGTGCAACTCAACTGCACACTTTAATGACATTTGTATATACTTCTTAAGTCATTGTTATGATAAGTATTATATTATTTATTAGTTTTCGCTTCTCAATTGCGTAATTGAACTTCATTAGTGCATATTATTTACTAACTAAATTGTATCAATTTATTGAAATAACCTTCATGTGCAACTCAATTGCACTTTTTAATGTTATTATTACAAGTTTATACTTCTTAAGACATTGTTTGGCATTGTCAGTTCATTATTATTTATTATTTTTGTGCTACTCAATTGCAAAATTGTTAGGATAGCTGAGAGCATTAAGTAGAGGTCAAGTACAGATGTTTCTTCGAGGCATTTTAATTGTATATGTGTATATATACTTTATTTTTATGCACTTCACAAATTGCTCGTTTAATATAAATATATGTGCAGCTCATTTGCGTAATTAACCCTATTTTTGCCGATATTTATATATACCATATATGGTGTATATTTATTATGCGCCTTGTTCGCGCTCTTCACCCCCGTTTTGCGCTCTAGCGTCATCTGCAATATGGCAGCCAGTCGCTGTCACTTTGCCACTGACAGCTGTTCGCTGCACGAACATGGCAGACATGTTTGTAGTCGGGAGGGAGGGGATGAGAATCGTCGAGGCTGGGGTTGGGGGTGTTGCCTAGCCGACTACTTAACGGCACACGGCCCCAAAAGTGACAGGCGGGCCTCATCATTAAACTTTTGACACTATTAGCGGGCGGTTCTCGCTTGTGTCGCATTTTGTTGTGCCAACTTTGTCTTCGGCTAAAAAACATCTCCTCAACGGCGGTCAGACATTAAAATAATTTGAGAACGCTATCGAAAAAGCAACTCAATAAATTTCAACGAATAATATGCTTTGCTTTCGGTGCTAAAGAATTTCCCAGATGGATTTTGCTCTTTTTCTAGCACTAAGATCTTCTGTGTTTAATTTAAAGTTTGTTTTTGTTGAGAGACAATTCAATTAGCTGCCCTGTCAAACTTTCCTTGTTCGTCCGTCCATCAGGCCAACTGGTGAACGAGCTTAAACTCTGCTCTGCTCTGCTCTACTTGGCTGTGGCTGCTCTTTTAACTTGCCACATTTGTACTTTGTGCAGCACTTTTTCTCTTTTATTCTTCTCTGTTTTGTGGCTCTGGTAATGAAGCAATTAATTATCGTATGCCCCATGCCCCACGTTCAAAGACATTTTTAGCAAAATTCTTGGGAACAATTTTAAATGTTAAATGTTAAGTAATGTTCTCTCTCTCTCTTGGATCCCCCCGCCACCATTGCTTCCCATGTGGGTGAAATGTTTCGCCTCAAGTGTCCAACTCTTTGACATTTTGCGGTTGATATTTTAAGTGCCAGTGGATTTCCTTGCTTTCATTCAACTCTTTCTTTTCTTTTTATTTTTTTGTTTTATGAGATGGAACCAATTCGGAAAACGGATTTTTTTTGGTCTACGATTTAAAATCTTTTCTATATTCTTAAAAGTGTTTGTGAGATTTTATTAACATTTAAATCAAAAGTAATTACATATCATAAATAATGTATAATGTACTTTATCATGAGAAATTTGTAAAAAAAAGATTTATGATGAACTTCTTGAAAAATTGGGTTATTGAAAAGATATTATAAATTTGAATAAAGCTGGAATCTAAATTATTTTATTAAATGACTTTATTTTGTACTAGATAGCATTTTTTTGTAACGTAACAGTATATAGCATCTATAGCATTCGGGATTTGCATACCTAGTAGAAGAGTTTTGTAACTATCATATGTGCTGCTGGAAATGTATATAACAGGCAGAAGAAAACGTCTCCAACCCTATAAAGTATATGTATTCTTTATCAGCGTTTGTCTGTCATCCGTTAGTTGTTTTGGTTGACTATCTAGTATATTTTGTACTGTTTTGAGAAAAGTACTACATATGTAGATATACTAAATATAGCCTTCGGTAAATTATAGATTTTTTTTAAGTATATTCATATGGTTTTATTGAAAATGGGTAGCGGGTATCTCACAGTCGAGCACACTCAACTGAAGCATTATTACTTGATTTGTATTGTTTCAGTTATTATATTAAATTAGAATATTTTAAGAATAAAACTGTAAGTTTCCTCTGTTATTGAATACGAATATCTCACAGTTAAACATACCCGACAGTAGCTATTCTCCTTGTTATTTAACAAATTATTATTATAACAACTTTAACATATACATATATACAAAGAAATTATGTGCTCAATTCTTTGACATATTTTTAAAACATACTATAACACATATCTTATGTGATGTCCACGAATAAATAGGAATAAATTTCCATATACTTCGTTTGCGTGTGCCAGCTGTTAGTTTAAAGTTTGTAATCTTTAGTAAATACTTGACTATTCTCAGCCGCAGAACGAACCGCAAATGAGAGAATTTTATAGGAACTCGTATGTAGTAGATGCCTATCGAAAGGATCATCATGTGGTTGACACCTACAACCTAAACCTAAACCTAAACCAAACGTGGACTAAATCTGCACATGTTGTAAGAGGAGCAGTAATCGGTAAAGGGAAGCCAGGAAAGAGCTGAGAATAATCTCTGACTGTGATCAGGATCAAGGCAGTGTGTGTGTGTGTGTATGTTTACATCTTGATAGCGCCTGTTGTCGACTTGAGGGTTTCTTCTTCTAGCACATGTGTAGACCCAAATTGCGTTGTTAAAATGCGTAAGGCGTTGACAATGGACACACACATGCGCAAATACATGTGAGATGGGTTTATTCAGAGCTTGTGCAGAGAGAGAGAAAGATATTATCGCGCATCTGAGAGAGATGGAACCTTGAAGATGAAACTAGAAAACAAGTTGATAAGCGTTCGGCGCGATCAACGATCAACGATAGCCTGCAGCAGTTGCAGGAAGCAGCTGCAGCTGTTGTTGTTGTTTATGGTGGCAGCCTTAACTCAACAGTTGTTGCCAAAAAATAAAACACTAAATCTGTTGGCCTTGATCGAGGTGTGAACGAAGCTCAACTTACCCTGTAATTACGAGCCGCAAGTTTCCGTCCCCAGCCAGCAGGTGTCAAAATAATTAGGCGCCTACTTAACATCCACATCCACTTTGGAGTTTGCATTGAGTTTGAGTTTTGTAGGGAATGAGCGAATGAGCGAGTGAGCTTTCGTACTGTCTGTCTACCAATTAACGGTAATTATAGTCAACACCTTGCTCTCAAGGTGTCAAAATGTGCGCAGGGCATCATGCAAAATGGCCAAAATGGCAAAAGGCACTAAAGGCAGCCAGGCAACAACGTTGCCTTAACACTAATTATGTGAGCTCGAAATCGGTTGGTTCAGCCAGTCAGTCAGACAGTCGACAGTCATGCAGTCAGTTAGTCAGTCTGGCATTCGGTCAATCATTCAATCAGTCAGTCAAAGTCAACGAAATGCATCCAAAAAATATATTTAGCAAGTGTGAAGTTGATAGCCGCGCGCTCCTTCATTAATCATTTGCTTGTTAACAGGCCACTTGGCTCGCTTGACAGGCCCTCAAGACCAAACGTCCGACTGACTCCGAATTGGACTCGATTCGGCAACTTGAAGGCCTCTTAACCAACTCAGACTCAAATGCCTGCAGTTAGGTAATCAGCCGAAAACAAAAAAAAATTAAATGAAACCATTGTGAAACAGTGAGTAATTTCATCGAGTTAAGAGTTTAATTCGATCGCTTTAAGTCTGTATATAAAAGAATTAAGATTAAAATAACTGAGTTATATCATTAAAATAATTTAATTTATATTATTTCTGCAAAATTGGAATTTAATTAAAATATATTTTAAGTAATAGAATAACTAAGAAATCTACACACTATGAGATACCCGCCACCCAAATTTATATGCTAAAATATATACTCGATTTGGTATGCCAATATACTATTAAATTTCAAAATATACCATACGCAAAAAAATAAACCAGACATGACACCAAAAACCTTACTGACCTTACTGAGTTAAAACTGCATTTTTGGCAATTTAAGAAATTTACAATGTGTTTGACTGGAAGATAGGCACTATACATTTTAAAATAAAAGGAAAACAGTGCGGTGTTATTTTTAACGTATACCAAATTAAAAGACTAAAATATGTATATTTTGGGCTTAACTTGGTATATTGATGTACTAGAAATTATATCAGATTGACCTAACGGAGTTTTTTTATAACTAACTATATTTTTTATAACTAATATTCATTAAAATATATTTTAAATAATTTATTTTTAAAAGTAGTTGCATTTGCTATTACTATAAGTAAGAACAAACTGGAATATCGAATTCAGGTCGCTTGGCTTCCTTGCAGTCTTATTTATGAATCGAAAGAAAACAGCTATATCATACGTATCCGAATATCTTTCATTAATTATAAATGGCTTTGAGATTTTAATGTTTTGGCAGTAGATAGGATGATTCTCAATCATCTGCCTCTTTAAAATTGGTACTCGTAATCTGCAATTATTGGCGGTGCTGACTTTCTCTCTGTGGTTGCCAACTAACCCAGTAAAAGCCAGGCAATGATTGCAATGACGTCTGATTAATGTTTATAGTCACACCTACTCAATGGCAGAGGTGCCAAAAAATATATAAAAATGAAACCAGAATTTACACCTGCAGCACGCACAAAAATTGCAAGTCAGACACGCCAAACTAAAGACTTCGACTCTGGATCTGTGTCTGTGTCCGTCTGCGGATTTAAAGGTTTTAGGTTTGGGTTCAAAACAACAACAACAAAAAAAGGTGGCAAGCAGGAAGCCATAAATAAAAATTAGAGAACTCATACGCATATAACATATTATTTGATATCATTTCTAACACGCTCCTAAGTCCCTGAGTCGCAGTCAAAGTCCGTCGGAAAGTCAAAGTGTTGCCTGTGAAGTTGTTTGGCTCGCTGCAGGTGCAGTTTACAGTTTGTTGATTGGCCGCCATTTAACGCTGCGTGAGTTGGCGGCACAAGACGGGGCAAGGCGAGGCGAGGCGCCTCCGGGTAGCACATTTTCTAGGCGTTAACTGTAATTCGTTGGCCCTGGCAAGCGCAGCAGGAACTACCACCTTGGACAACAACAGAAGCTGCAACACTCAAACCGGCCAAGCAAATAATTTTCGTGTCTCTCGATTTTGACCGGATTTTTTGTCTTTCTCACTTTAATTATGGGGTTCGATATTTCGTTTTTTTTTTTCTTGCGTTAATTAAAAAGGTTCAAACACCGCTACACATGTTGTTTGTATCCTTGGCCAACACCTTTTGTTCTTCACTTATTTTGCATTTAAGTGTCTCTCGCGCTGTGATCTGGCGCCGTCGGCCAATTAAAACTCAGGCTTTAAAATCTTATTACACTTGCTGAACTATAAAAATGGGAATGTTTATGATTTGAGACACTGCTTTTCGAGGACATGGCTGATCATTAAATATATCATTTTGCATTCCAGCAGCTCAAATCATAAGAAAAGGAGCAAAAGGATCGAATTTGGGTAACACCTTTATATTTTATTTTATTATTTTGAAATATTCATTGAGAGTTAAAAAGGGAACAATATTTAACAGCAAACTATAGAAACTAAAAAACAAAAGTTAACAAATAAATTTATTTAAAAAAGAAATCAAAGAAATTAATATCTAAACATGTGTATAAAAATGTTACAATTTAAGGACACCAAAAAATAATTTTTAAAAATGGAACAAATTACCAGTTGATTATTTATTTTTGAAAATAAAATCTAAGAAGAATAAATAATCAATCAAAATGAATAAAATAAACAATTTCAATGAATAGCACAAAATTTCAGGAATACGCAAATATCACAATTGAATTGTAACATTGGAAACAATGCTCAGCACAGTTTTAAAACAACAATTTAAATAAATTGAACATATTTCACTGCACTTAAAAACATGAGTAAATAAAAAATAGAAAAACATAATAATATTTTAATTTAAAATGTATAATACAGTTTATTTTATAATAAGTAAAATAATAATGTTTTATTCAAATCGTTTGATATCACAACTTATAAATTTCAGAAGCTAAATTGTCAAATTACAAAATATATTTGTCAAGACAATATTATAGGAAAATAAGGAGTAGACAACAAAATATTTAGTAATAAAACTGAAATATTAATGTTTTATATAAGACAAAGTTAAAGCTGAAGTTTGGTAATAGAAGTTCTTGATTGCATAAGCGTCTGCATCGAGCGCAAAACTCATTTGTAAAATAATCCGTTATCAGGTTGTTTCAGTCTAGACGAAACCCCAAAATCAACATTGGTTCACGAAAAGGAAAGGAAAGAAAAAAACACATCGAAGAAACACAAACCAAGTACACACGCCTCAAATATTTCCAGTTAATCATGTCTCATGTCTCATGTCTCGCTGGGTCCTGGGCTGGGCAGATTCCACGAATACCAAAGTGCGTACAGGAGATGAGAGAGGAAAACTTACATAATAATTGATGACATAGGACACACGTAGTACATGTCACAATGTCTGCGTTTGCGTTTCCGTATGTGCGGAGAAGGAGATGGGGATGGGGTAAGAACAGCACCACCACCAAGAGGAAAACAATGGGGCAACTATCTAATGATCGATATCAGCTAGAACAAAGAGCGAAGAGACATAGACAATGTCGCTCGACCAACTTGGCGGTTGGTCCGCGATGATGCCTGGGCATTGAGATTGGAATTGGGATTGGGTTTGGACCTTGCCAACTATCAACTATCAACTACCAACTACCGATGAGTACGTGAGCCAGCCCCTTCGATGACAAAGAGCCGTTGACAATGCCCAAGACAAGCCCAAAGGACACAACAACGCATGCTGATGAGAATCTAAAAACGCACACACGAAAACATTTTATGTATCGAAGGAAAATAAGACAAAAACAAAAAAAAAACAAACAACAAGAATACCAACAATGAGAGAGAGGCAGCAAACAATTTGTGGTTATCTGTCGAAACAGGTAGAGCCACGTTCTGAGATTACGATCACCTAACGAGAACGATTCGAAGTCGCAGTCGGAGTCTGAGAAATTCTCTCTCTCTCCCTTGCGGAGACATCTCTATGTCATCTTTTTGTCAACATTGCCCATTGAACGTGGTTAGAATTGAGGAAACTGAATTTGAATTCTCCATTCCAAGCTGAAAGCGTGGAAAATATCAATTTACGCTTTTTCAACTACGCCCAAGTGCACTATCATTGCAATCAGTTAAGTGTTTTGGCTTGGATTTAAACCGGCATCCATCGCTTAGATCTCTCTTTGTTATTGCCGCTAGGATCCGCAATACAGCTGCTCGACTGGAATCTTCTTAAGCTACCATATTAGCCTCAGTAATAATTGTGGCAGCTGTAGTTAGCTCTCGAAAGAACTTAAGACTCATAAAGCGATTTTAGTTTTAAGTTAAAAGTACTTTGAGTGCTTATGAATATGATTTCAAATGCTCATTAATTTTCTTATTAATCCAAAGTATTATTAAAGAAATGCACATTACAAATATACTACTACTTTCAGTAGATTAAAAGAATTACATTTTCATTTATGTTAAAATTAAATTAAATTAAAGATAATACACAAAAAGCAAATATTGATGAATTTAACTGTCTGAATTTAATCAATGTCAAACCGAAACTATAATGTTGATATAGTAATGTACATCTACAAAATTATTAAAATAAAAATCAAATCTTAGTATAATAATTGACAATGAAAATAAATTATTATTTATTATTATTCCTTTAACTGAATTTACTTTAATTCATTTATTATCAATTTAAATTAAATGTTTATGCCATTATTGCAATAATTTAAAAGCATGATTAACGTAAAAAAATAAATAAAATATTCTTTACTCACCACAATAATATACAATTGAAAATGAAAATAATAAATTATTCATAGAAAATTCATAAATTAAATTAATATCACTATGAAACAATGCTATGTTTATTTGTTTATCGTAATAAAGAATTGTTAAAGTAAATAAAATATAAATGTATATATAATATTCGTTCACCACAAATTTTCATTTAATCATTCATTTAAAATAAAACCATATTTTGTGCACTTAATGTTGATTAATACTCGTACTTACACTTTTGACATAAAACCACTTTATTTATTTACTTTTGCATTTGCTGATTAAATACAACACTTTAGGCCAAGGTAAAGTGTTGGCCAATTAGGAAGAGCCGAAAGGCAAAGCCGTTAGCATGCTATCGATGCATATTATCAATGCCTTCGATAAACTGTTAACTGAACTTCTAACAGTACACTTGAAAATTGATACCATTAGTCTGCTGTATGAGTGTGAGTGTGTGTGTTGGGTTGTGCTGAGTTTAGTTTCGTGCAGCATGCAACACGTGCCCCAATGAGTTATGGCTTGCCAAAAGTTTGCCTTTTCAGCTTTAATATGCAACAACGCAGGCCAAAAGGCAGCCTAACAGTCTGTCTGTCCGTTCGTCTGTCCATCTGTCTGTCTGCTGCAAGTGAGTGCCCATCTTGAGAGCACAAAGCTCTGTTCGTAACGAAGGAGGAAATAGTTGCACGCGCTGTGGCCTGAAGTATCTTATAAGTAGCGCAAACGAAGCACTTACGCCCAGGCATTAGAACTGGATATGTCAGATGGCTCTCTCGAACTGACCTGTCGTCAATAATAAATAAATATGTGTCTATGCCGTGGCATGCCATCAGCTTGCCACTACCACCAGGACAGCCAGCTCCAGCTCTACTTCCAGCTCCAACTCCAGATCGAAGCACAAACAAACACGACAATCCTAAGGAAACAACGCAAAACAAAACCACACAGAACGCAGAGCAACAACAACAGCAGCAGATGATGATGATGATGAAGGGGAAGCGAGGAGTATGATGGAGGAGCAGGTAACAAACTATAGTAAGTAAGTATTACAGACCCGCATATCTAATCCAACTGTGGCTGGAGAAAAGTGTAGTGAAGTGAAGTAGAATAGAATTTTTATTGCATAACCGTTTTGTGGTCAAGCATGGAGGTCCTTGCGGATAGCATAATAAGGACATCAGCCAATGTCCGCAGTGCTATGGCCGATGGGGAACACAGCACAAAACCCTTGACTTGGCTTTGTCAGCGTACTAATGATGACACACATTTCATATCTTGATCGCTCGCTTCTCTAAGCCCCCCCGCCCCAGCGCTTCGTCATCTGTATGTCCTTGCTAAGGACACGTAGTGCGCAGCACACAGCGCGCTTGTCAAAATAAATTGAAGCACATGCTTAGGCGCGCACAATGCTATTAACATTCAGCATTGAGAACCGCAGGACACAGGACACCACACAAAAGGACTCCACTCCATAACCAGCTCAGGACTTCACATAACTTAAACTCACTTCGCATCGCATCGCAGAGTGCGTTTTGGGGGTGTTGGCCTGGAAGCAGCAGAACGACTCAGAGTCAGCGTCAGAGTCACTATCAACAGTTTATGATCTCATACTATGATATCTTCTATCTATAAAAATGGGGCGTACAAATTGACTACCTACGTATCCGTGTTGGACATGTTTTGCTATTTCCACAACTACTGTTTGGTAGCCCTTTCCATGTTGTTGGCTACTGTCGTGTAGGATAATCGTCGATTGCACCTGTCCTATTCATAAGACGCCTTTAATGAACCCCAAAGATTGTATCGTCATTTCTAACTCGTTTTCCTCGAAATTAAAGGACTCTTCCTCAAGCAAGAATTTCATATTTCTTTCTATTCTATTTATCCCCATTAATATCTATCTATTTTTTTTTTTGTAAATTTAATAATACAATTCCAATATTCGAAACTTTTTTTTAATGAGAAGATTACATTTAAAATGTAATTTTGTATAAGAAATATTTAAAATTTAATAAAATTTAGTATTTTTGTGACAAATATCGTTCTGATAATAATAATAAAGAAGAACATCATAGTTCACTCTATTCGATTTATCCACGTAAATATCTTTCTATTTTAAGCATTTTTAATACAAAATTGAAATAATTTCAACATTCGAAACTTTCCTTCCTTAATATGTATTATTGTATAAAAACAAAATAATCATTTAAAATGTAATAAAATGTAGTTTTTTTTATACTTAATTCATTGTCACTACTTTAAATAATTTAATTATTATATTAACCAAGGAGATTTATTTATTTGATATTCTAAAAATATTTAATTTAATGTTTTCTTTATCTTAACTTATTGTCGCAAAGTTGTGTCGAAAAAATTTAAGCTTAGAAAATAGTAATTGAAAATTTAAGTCACTTTAAGTAATAAATTATTATCATTAAAATTCTCAAAATTATTATTATTATTATACCATAATAACATAGTTATTTGTCATATAATGTAGTTTTAAGAAATGTTGTGCTTCAAATTGTATTACTTTGTTTTTTTTAGATGTTTAAATTCTTAATTTAATTTGTTACTTAACTCAATAAACTAACTATTATTAAGTTGAGACATAAATGGAAAGAAATTCCCCACTTCATTAGACATTTTTGACACTCCATTTAATATAAAAATTTCTTAACATTATTAGTTAATTCATTATTTAATGTAATGTATATTTCGGAATGATAATGTTACAACAACCAATTGTTTAAACATTTTCAATAATTTGTAATATGTTGTTTACCACGTGAATTTAATTATTTGATTATTCTTAAAGCATTTAATTCGCTTTCTTAGCTATGATAAATTTAATTTGATATTTACGTCTGTTAATTGTTGCCAAAGTCGAGTTCAAAAGCAAACGAAATTTGTCATTTAATTGAAATTAATAATCCTAAAAAGAGATTCTGTTCTCACCCTGTCAAGGCGTCATGTATGTTTAATTATATCGTCAAAATTTGAAATGTTTCATTTTTGATTGATGACACGCACAAATTTGTCTCAACAAAATGCAAAACAGCATGTTGCAACAAACCCAACAGTAACAACAACAACAACTCTGCAACAGATGAAATCATGCATTCAACACACACAGATGTAGATACATATATGTAGATTTACCCACATACACAGTCAAAACACAGAATATTTGATGAATGAGCGGAGGAAACACAGCATGCAACGACAGCAGCAAATGCAATTGAACAAGTGCAGCAACAGCAACATGCAGCATTAAATGTACTTTGGGCAGCGTTGAAAGCTCTAAATGTTGGGGGCGGATTGGCGCCCGAACACACGCATAATAAATCTTAATTTATAGATGAGTTGTAACATCAAAACAAAACAAATGCGGCTCTGTTTCCATCTCTCCGTCTCTCTCGGCATAATTTTCGAGCCTCATTTCAAGAGTTCTGTGTGTCAGTCGTGAATTCTCTTTTCATATGTCAAAAATTAAGTTATGACAGATGACCAAAAGTTCGCTCTCTGTCTCTCTCTCTCGCTCTCTTTTGGTCAGCTGCCAACTCATCCGCTGCTTTACAACTTTGTTTGGTCTCATAAATTTTGAAAGTTTCGTTCATAATGTCGGTGTATTTTTATTTATTTTGTTTGGTTTTTTTTTGTTTTTTTTTTTTTTTAAAGGGAGGGTCTCCATATACAACGACATTATGATGGATTAGTTTTGGAAATGCTTGGCGTTTTTCTGCTCAGTTGCGTCCAATGGTTGATATGTCTGGCAGCATTTGATAATAATCGCAGCATTTCTGTATATCAAATTGAGCTGTGAACTTGTTTTTCTGTGGTCATTTCAATGAAATGGGAATGCTCTAAATGAAACTGACAACACAATTAGAGCTCGTTTAAACTAAGAACAATGGACAGCAGAAGTTGCTGCCTAAAATGAAGGCAGCATCGATCATTGCCAGCACAAAGATTTAAATTCTCCATATTTAGTTGGTTTCTAATCGGAATCACTTGCGCCATCTGTTGAGTTTTGCTGGAAACTCGTGTTACACCTTTTCTATTGATTAGGGTTACACCAAATTTCCAATCAGCTGAGTTTAGAAACTTCTAATTGTTTCAAATGAAAAGGTTCTCAACATGGATAACTTGTTTGTATTCACTTCTGGCATATTTAAGTTGCCCTTTCAGTAATCTCATCTCTCATATCTCTTGTTGCCTCCACCTTGCAACCGCTTTGACTGTCGATGCTGCCAACTAAATGTCGCATGCCGCATGTGCAACATTTTATCACTTCAGTCAGACAGTATAATTTAACGTAAAATCTTTCAGGCCAAGCGAGACACTGTGGCAGCAATGAGGGACTTTGGCGAGACGTCGCAAGACACATGTGGCTGCCACAAATGGTGACAACTATTTGCACAGTTGGCGAACTGATGCGTTTCTCTTGTTTGTTTTAGGCACGCTTCGGCATGCCACAGCCATAGATACATACATACTCATATAGATATAGATGGCCATAATTAATATAGAAACACTTGCAACAACAATTAGCAACAGTCGGCGTATAGGAATACAAAACTAATTAGCCAGCAAAAAATAAATACAGCCCAACACAAACATTTAATGCTCTTCCCTTCAGTTTAAATGATTTTTTCTTTATGTAAATTTGTGAACCAAATGCATAAATGGATACTTCAGTCTGATAATCTTGAATATTTTATACCCTATGGTATATTTGGAATAGTAAAACATATAAATATACCAACATGTTTGTTTTTTTCGGTATATAAATTTAGTACTCTTTTAAAAAAACATGTTGAAAATAAAAAGCGGGTTATTTTACAGTTCATTATTTTTATCAATATACCAAATATAGGCATTGGTGCATTTTCGTATTTTTTCGGTATATAAATTTGGTATATTTTTAAACAATGAATAACGGGTATCTCACAGTTCAGTATTTTTATCAATATACCAAATTTAGACTTGGGAATATTTTTGTAATTTTTCGGTAAATAAATTTGATATATTTTCAGAATATGGTTTTATAGAAAACCGGTAGCGGGTATCTCACAGAAGAGTATTATATCGATATACTAAATTTAGGTTTCGGTATATTTTTTAATTTTTTTTTTTTGTATATAAGCTTGATATATTTTTAGAATTTGGTTTTATTAAAAATGAGTAGCGGGTATATTACAGTCGAGAACACTTTTCTATGGCTTCATACTCTTATTATAATTATCACACCGAAAGAGTATTTCAGGTTTGCCTTTGGGAAAATTGTTTTGGGTGTTTGTGGCAATTAGCGGGAGAATTAGAAGAAAAGCAATATACAAATAGAAATAATCGCGGCGAATGTGCCATCATTTAACTATAGGCTCAATCGAATTGAGCAATTAGAGCTTATGTTAATTGTGATCCCGAAAAAACATCTCAGCAAAGCAAACGAACCCATTCTTTATCTATATTCAACTTCCGGGCAGGGTTTCCGTTAAAACTCTTGGCCCAAGTAAGATTTATGTATTTACTTCAATCCGTAATATGTTTTTAGTATTTTACGAAACAAATATAAAAAAAAGAAGCGAACCTTCTTCGACTGTTATAATTGCTTTAAAAGAGTTTTGTTTTCTGTTTTTGTTTGGTTCGCGGTTCGAGGTGTGTCTGTATTTTTATTTGGAGCACTTCAAAGCGTTCCGCTTTGTCTCTCTCCCTCTCTCTCTCTCTCGCTCTCTGTCTCTCTTCGAAATGATATTTTAGTTATTTTTCCATATTTATTTTCGTTATCATGGACCCCAGCAACAACAACAACAACAAAAACAACAACAGACAACGCATAATTAGTGTAATTAACGCTTTTTGGCTGAGTGCGTGCAGAAAATTGTGTGTGAAAGTGCGTGGCGCTCTCTGAATGTTTTGTTTTCCCATTCGTTGTTCTTTTATTGCCGTCGTTCTTCATGTTTTGTTGCACAGTTCGTTCAACTGATTTATGAGGCAACGATGCGACTGCAGTTCCGATTGACTGCGACTTCGACTGCGACTTCGACTCGAAACTTGGCCAACGGGCAAAACTTGACTGCTGCACTCAATTCTTGTGTTAATTTGTGAATAATTTCTGTGGCGACTGCACGAAAAGCAAACAACTCGAAAACGGGATTCTTGCGGCAACAGTTGAATCCAGTTGAAGATAGTTCAGCAATTGCTATTTAGATTGTATGCGTGTAGATATCTCACCAGATTGATGGCCATAGATTGCAGTATAGTTTAATTAGCAGCTAGATTACCGGGTTCAGCTAACAGACAGATTGTTCTAACTAAGATCTTATCATGAAATTAGCTAGCATAGACAGCTGAATTGATTTATGTTTGATGCGAGTATTCAACGAGTTATCAATAAGTGAGATTGAATTATTTGCCGGTCTTTGAATTTAGAACATGAAAACTGTTTATTAAAAATATAAATTGGATTTTAAATATAATTAAATTCAATTAAATGTTCTTTATATTTACAGATACTAATGAATATACTTAGAAAATAAGAATGATATTCATTAC
Organism: Drosophila niveifrons; assembly: GCA_035046325.1. Taxonomy (NCBI): domain Eukaryota; kingdom Metazoa; phylum Arthropoda; class Insecta; order Diptera; family Drosophilidae; genus Drosophila; species Drosophila niveifrons. Next base: position 802,528 of record JAWNOC010000011.1, on the reverse strand, counting down.
ACGATTTTAAATAGTGTCAGTTTTTAAAATATTGCTATTTTATTGTAAAATAAAAATAACTTTAAGAAAAAGTTCACAATAATAAAAGTGGAAAATTACAAAAAAAAAGACAAAAACCGATTCTAAATATAATTAAATTAAATGCAACTTTCATTACACAATAATTGTCTTAAGACAATTTCATTGAATTACGCAATCTTAAAAAATCATTATACAATTCAGAATTTAAATATACAAATTGGATAATATTGGTCCAAAATTTATATTACATCCTTAATATGTTCTTATATGCATATTTTCGTGAGCTTCTTACAAAAAAAAACTATTTTCGATATTTATAAACTGCAATTTATTTGATTAAATGTACAATTTAACTTTCTTGAAGACAAATTATACAATTAATATAACACTTAAAATGGCAAATGTCTTTTAAAACTATAAGTCCGGCTTCTGAAATGGATATGCAAATTTGGCTGCCTCATGGATATTTTTATTATTTTATACAGGGAAAAATATCATGTTTATAAAAAAAAAAAATGTTGGTCAGCATCGAAAAAATAATATCAAATATAGTAAACTTGGATGTTAATATTGAATTGGACAATTAAACCAAAATTAAGAAATATTCTGCATTTAAGAATTTCTCTCTTTAAACACTACCTTATATAACGTAGCTTAATTGACTACTCTAATTTAATGACAAACTGCTTGAGCAACCCCCTTTTTTGAGCTCCTATTCAAACGACTTGTTTACCACATCAAATCTAATAAAAATCACCACGCACAATTTGTAGCCATCAATTGGGCGGCAATGACAGCCAGACAGCCAGACAGTGAGAGACGAAGACGAAGACGCAGACGCAAAGAAAAGAGAAGAAGAGCAGGACTTGAACAGTTCGTTCGAGGAACTGTTAAATCGTGGGGTACCAAATAATATTATAACCAGAGAGTAGCTTTCTAATGGCTGTGCATATTTTTCATTCGCACCGAGTTTGACTGACATACACCCAAGACACCCTCCTCCAATGGTGTAATGCCCCCTGCCTGCCCAGCATTCAACTTGGCTATATACCATTTGATGTCTCTCGATTGCTTTGCTTTTCCGGCAAAAAGTGAAGGAAGGGAAGGCGGGGAGGGAGGGCGACGCAAGTGATGAAATAAATCATTTCGGGAGTGGCAGAATGAGATATAGACACGTGATGATGAGATGGAGATGTGTTGCACAGATACAGCCACAGTTTGTATTCACTGTAGTTGTTGTTGTTGTTGTTGTTGTAGCAAGTGCAAGTGTCAATTACAAACCATGTCAAAAATGTCAAACTCTGTGAGTGACTGGCTATGGGAGAAGGGCGAAAAATAAGTGACAAAGCAGCAATACCCTGTAAAAGACATTTGTAGCGGGACTGATCGAGTTAACTTATGTTAAACAAAACTAATTTTAAGATAACATACATTTTATTGTGGTCAACTAAGCAAAAACAATGAAAAATTCCTTTATAAAAGGCACTTAATAAAGTGAATATTTAAAACAATTAAAATATATTAGAAACTTCGAAATAACAATATATTTTATATGTACAAATTAGCTACATTTTAATAGAAATTATTATATATTTATAAATGTGCTGCATGATGACTAATTAAGGTATTAATTTAAGTTGTTTTTATGCTTTTTACTTTAAAGGCTGGGTATAGCAAACAGCTCAGTCTAGACCTGGCCCGCATTAGATTTGCACCCCCGCATGGAAACTTGTGGAAGCCAGGAGGGTCGTCATCCTCTCATCCTCCACTTTTCGACTCATTCCCATTCCCAGTCCACGCTCCCATGCTCATCGACATCGACAAGTTTGTCCTGTCAGCGCCGCACTCGTGTAGAGTTTATTACATCAATTTGTGTGTGCGAGTGTTTCCCCTCTCCCCTCGCGGACTCTGGCCCCGCACATCCTTCGCCTCGGCTGTCGTATAGCCATTTCAGGCATGTATGAGAAATTTGATACAAATGAGTTTTCACACTTTGCGTTCGCTATCCGCTATCCGAGTATCTGCCATCGTGCGAGTACTTGTATCTATAGAACGTTGTTGTTGTTGTTCTGTATCTCTTTCTCTCACTTCTCAGTCGCTCGGCTCAGTATCCTTTTCCATCAACGTGTAAATTGTGTGCTGTCAAACTTATGACATTCAGCGTTCGTTGATATGCTCGCGTCACATTTGTTTACCAGCCACAACAACAACACAATCTACAATATATGGTAAAAGATACATAGCCAAAAGACACAAAAGAATCTACCACAAGCTCCAGCGCGTTACTCTAAATTAGATTTCGTTTAGGGCGACATTTTTTTTTGTACATCTTTGTATGTATTTTTTTTTTTTTTTCTTTATGCCATTTGCTGTATGTTACTTTGAGGGCTCCATTGGGGATCCTAGGAGAGAGAAGAAGCAATACGAAATTGGTGGCATGAAGTAATATTCTCCGTATATTAATTGCTGCTCATTTTCATGTCTGCCCCGCACTCATATGCAATTAATATTTGTCGTCCCGCTGCGACACAGACCCGAAATAGGGTTTTCCTTTTTAATTACTTCTCACAAGGGGCCATTATTGTCGCCACTTGCCACTTGCCACTCGACGTCTGATATCCCAAGGATGGGAGGAGTGTTGGCTAGGGCGAGAAGGGGGATGAAGTGGACCCTACCATACGCTTATTAATTTATAGTTTCGTTCTTCCATTTTTGTCTCTTTTTTTTGTGTTCAAGGCTGAAAATGGCAGCAACATCTGTGCGACCAATTTATGAACAAGTGCAGGCTAGTTTCGTTAAACGTTAATAGATGGCGCTATATTCATGTACAGCCAATTAGAATTAAACACATGAGGGATTGTCGGCAGCTGATTGGATATTGGTTGATTAGTTTCTTATTTACATAGGTGAACCAAAGATGAATTGTTATCATTATAAGTAGTTCATTCAACAAATAAATAATGCCACACACTCATTTTTGATAATCATCTCGATAGACGGTCTATTCTTTTATATTCTTTGTATTGTTTTATTTTAGACCCTCTACACAAAGTTATTATGTTATTCAAAATATTTGCCACGTCCACTTCCGCCCCCCGAAAATAGACAAAAAGGCTAATAACAAGAATAATTTTGATGCTAGAACCGCGATTTTGGGTACATAAAATAATAATTATAGTATTTATGATTGCGATCACAAAAAAGATGTAGAAGTTATTTAAGAAAAACTATTGTATGGGCAAAAAGATCTAATTACTACGGGTCTTATTCGCTTTTGTCTGAAAATATGCTATATTCTGAATGAAGTGCTATATAAATATACCAAATATAGCCTTTGGTATATTTGCTGTATATTAATTTATATTTAAATATTTATTTATATACATATATTTATAACACCGCACTGTTTTTTTTGTTTTTCAAAATGGGCAGCGAATATCTCACATTCCAACTTACTCGACTATAGTTTTCTTACCTATCTTTGTTCTATCATTTATATTCTTAGGTAGAAAAGATCAAACAGGTGTGTTCTAATTCATTTATATTAAAAATCCACATATATATATACCATAAATATTTATATTGTTTCCGCGAAATAAACCAAAATTTTACCAATACAACACATATAGTAAATTTTGGTGATTTGTAATTTGAATCTTCTAAAATGTATTTTCGCCACTATATTATTAACGTACACACTCTTCAATTAAAAGTTAATTATCTATGGTAATATGTGGGATAAACTGCTTGGCCAAAAATTCAGTTTTGCGGCATTTAAAGGTGGCGGTTGCAAGCCAATGAGCAGCTGCCACTCGCTTAACATAAATGACTCTGGATGTTTTCAGCCGTGACAAGAGTAACAACAACAACAACAGCAACAATAACAGTGCAACATTGTGGGGCAATAGCTTAGCGCGTTGCACGTTACATTTTGACGCAAAGCATCGCGTTGCATTGTGTTGGCTTTATATATTGGTCAGTTAAGACATGTCACTGGGCACGCCCTCCCCTGTCTGGTTGGTTCGTTGGCTGGCTGGCTGGCTGGCCTAGTAACTAAACACACACACACCACACACACGAGCACGAACACTCAGAGATACTGTCGAAAAATTTCACGCATCAGTTGTGTGGCAGAGCGACAACATGGCCGAAGGAGAGGCACGAAACTCGCGCAATTAGAACGCCATTAAAAGGGGCAACAATGTTGTTGCCGTTGCTGTTGCTGCGAATTTTCGTACCTGCAAGCTGACTGGCAACGCCCCCATTATTCATGCTTTCAGTTCGCCAACTGTCCAGCTGAAGCTGCCCCCTCCCTCAGTGGAGTGCGGAGTGCGGTCGAGAGAGTTGTGAGGCAGTGACTTGGGGAAGGGGCAGAGACAGGAATGGGGAATGTGCAGCTTTTGAGCCTGCTAAATGGAGATCGATGGCTGAGCGTGGTCTCATTAATCAAATGACAAGTAAGCGTTGGCCGACTTCGAATGCACTCATGAGTGCACGAGTGAGTGCATGAATGAATGACGCGTTGCAAATGCTGCACGTTCCCTCCTCCATCCCACCTCCCATCTCTCTTCTCCCGCCAGCAAGCTTAATCATGCTGCTCTACAGCTAAAATTAAAGGCGCGCTTTCCAATTGAAACGAAGCATCAGAGCGGAAATGTAATGGCTGCTGCAACACTTCGATCAATAATCAGCTTTACACACACGCACACACACTCTAGTACATACACCAAGAGAAAAATTGCAATCTGAAATTAAGGCTAATAAAATATTCTAGATTTCGAAAAATTAATATAGGAAAGATAAGAATGTAGCCTTCAATCCAACATACAAATTGGGTCAAGTTAAACTTTTTTTACATTCTTTGTAAATTTATTAAAAATCGTGTAATCTTTTCTCTCGGTGTACGAAATAGCATCGCGATAAGTGAATTTCACATGCCGCTAAAATAAGAGAAAATCATATTTCTTTGTGCTTTGACTTTGACTTCGGCATTGGGCCAATTAAAGTTAACCAACCTGTGCCATTACTTGGGCGGCATTCGGTTGAAATTGACATGGAATTTGTGCGGCAAACTGACAATCACATACACACACAGTTGGAGTCACATACACACACATTGTGTGTCACACACCCTAGGCGTTGCACATTAATTTTGCATTCTGTTTGAGTATTTTATTTTTCCTTATAGTCGCCTTTCTTTGACTGGCATAAACATGTCCATTAATTAGCTAAAGTAGCGCAGTTTACTTTGACAATTCAAGGGCTAATTTTCTTTACAGTATTTTATTTCGATGGCTCTTGGGCGTTGCGTCAAAGGAAAGTCATGAAGCTGCTGCAACTGCGTTTTAATGCTGTACTTATTAAGCCGTTAAAATAAAAACGTTGCAATTTTGAGTGCAGTTTCTTTTCTTGTCTATTAAGTTTAATGAGACTTTCAAGTTTCAATGAGAAACTGAAAATGATGTCATATTCTCATTCGAAATTCGTAAAGCAATTGAAAATTATAAGTGCTATTATAAGTGCTATTATTAGAGGATTTTGTCTGTGTCTTACTTATTCTATCTAAAAACAAGTAAGAAAGCTACAATCAAGTGTGCTCAACTGAGAGATTTCCACTACGCTTTTTCTATAAGACCGCCACAAGCAAACATATGATATATTTAGTACATTTATGCAGTACCATATTGAAAATAACTTCAAATCAAAAACTTGTTTATGTTTATCTGATCGCCACCAAATTAGAAATCGTACAGAAAATCAAGCTTAGCATACTTACATATTTATACATTACAAATGAACGTGATATTATTATTGAAAGGAAACGTGTTATCTGCACTTTTTCCTCCCATACAAAAATGTACTCATGCTTCAAAAAGTCACATCAAAAACCGGTGCATCGATTGTTTACGTCTCTCGATGCCATTCATTAATCCATATGCACTTCTTTCTTGTTTTAAATGTTGTTTCCTTGCTGGCTTGTTAGTGGTTATATGAACAGTGTTTCGCTGCACTACAGTAAACTAATGTTTTCCATATTTGACACTTGGAACGCAGCGTTACCCAACACTGCAAATTGCAATCGAGTATGTGTATCGATTCTGGTTTAGTCGAGGGTACCGAAAAAATCGTTAGTGTTTTGTACTTCAACCACAAAATGAATATTTTAATTATATTTAGCAAAATCTTTGGGGAAAATTGGAACTATTTTAAAATTAAGAAAAGATTATTCTTAAGATCCGAATTAACACTAGATTTGAAAACCACTTCCACCTGGGCTTTACTGTAACAATAAAATATTTTGCATTCCGATTACTTCGACTCTATCGATATTGGAAAAATGTCAAATCGGATCAGCTCTACGGCAAATTGCAACACTACTTATAAAAGACAGTGCTTGAAAATGGATCGAAGTGTTTGTGTGTTACAAGCATGCCTTTTCTTATTGTTCATTTTTTATTCGATCGAATTTCATTTGTATATAAATATTTTCCCATTATCATTTCTATTGTTAAACAATATATAAAATATGTCATACAAGTAAGTACTCAAAATTTCTATGAAACTTAATAAAGGATTCCATTAACAGCGGTCGCAGATCCAAATCGTCGGATGGATCTTGGGTTGGATGGTTTGTCAACCTCGAGGTAAATGCTTTCTTGTGTCGTGTGCCCTACGAATATATTGAGGACAAGTTCAATTTGACTGGACTAGAGACTATGGTGCCGAATTTTCATGAAGCATTGGATGCTCTGCTCGATACAGAGTTTGACACAGAATACGGACTCAATTCGATGGAAACGGACTCGGAGGCGAATGCACAATTATATGGCCTGATTCATGCTCGATATATTTTGAGTCCTCTTGGCATTGACAAAATGTATATGAAGTATAAAAGTGGCGATTTCGGTTTCTGTCCCCGCTTCTACTGCGATGGGCAGCTCATGTTGCCCGTGGGTCTAACCGATCGCATTGGTGAGTCGCATGTGAAGGTTTATTGCCCTCGGTGCCAGGACGTGTATCAGCCACAAGATCGATGCGCTGAGCTCGATGGGGCAATGTTTGGCAGCAGTTTTCCGCACATGTTCTTCATGCAACTGCCGCATCTGCTGCCAGAGCCTCCACTAGAGAAATACACGCCACGGTGAGTCCAGCATTGCGTTTTAAAAAAGGGTTTTCAATATATCTATTAACTCGATTTAGCATCTATGGCTTCAAGCTGCACAAATCGGCTCTGGTGCCAGCCCCAAAAGAGCCGTCTGCTTCCAACAACAACAGTAGCAGTAACAACATCTCGAACTATTTGGCAAAGGGCAATAGTTTCCCAACAAGTGTTGATTCCACACAGAACTTGTGTCGTCGCTTCAACTTTACACTTCCATGAGTAGGGAATTATATTTAATCGAAATCTTAAAAAATTATGGCATGGCACTTCAATCGGACGTTCCGAAGTTAAACCTATTCCCTGTATTGGATATTGCAATTGTAAAATGTATTTTAATAAACAACTGACTACGTGTTCATATACTTGTATTAATATCTATGTTAATTACTATAAAATTATATAAGTTGCGAATTATTTTGTAAACAGGCAAAAGTGAATTATTCGCTTATATTTATATAAAGTAAAAGGAATTAAAAGCTACAGCTCAATCGGACTTCGGAGCATATTCAACTTTTTTCAGGGCAATGGAAGTGGATACACTTTTTGCAAAATTGTATGCACAATTCTTAAAATATCTGATAACTTTTTTGTAAGTGACTAATATATATTGTACAATATACAATACAATGTAAAGAAAACACCAATTTGATTAATTATTCCGATTGATCCTAATCCCTGAGTAAATTGAAAACAGTGATCAAGTATAATATAAAAAGGAAAGTTCAAGCAAAACACAATAATCAAAGCTACAGTCGAGTGTGTACATTATATATCTCAAATATACAAAAATATATTGTTGAAGTACTACCACTAACCGTGAATATGCAGAAAAGCAATTAAACAAAACGCAAGCAGTTCACATGCAGATCAAATACACATGCTATGCGGGTTATTTCAACTGCTTGGTCACTGCTTGCTTTCTTCGTTCTATTTGGGAAATTTATTTGAGAACCTTAGTATTTAATGAACGTAGTAATTGTTTGCAATAATTTTACTTAAACTTCGAATCATGTTATAGCGACAATATATGAACAAATTAAAAATACATATTGAATTGCGTATAATTATCATTTGGCATTTAGCGAAAATGTATTAATTCATGTGTTTATAATGTATTTCTCTCTTCTGTCTTCATCTTTTTTTTATATATATATACATATAAGTAAATACATTTTTGGGAATTTCTTTATAAAGTTTTCAGGGTCTATGATCATTTCTTTTGGTGGTGACTCGCTAAGTTAGTTTAAAAAATTAATATAATTTAAATTATTTTGAACATTCTAAGCTTACTTAGTTTGTCAATCCATTTGAAATAACCCCAACATATGTATTTCCCAATAATAGTTTCCTTTGCAATTATAATGAACCACATTCAATTTTGGAAGTGATGGCAAAAATTACATTTTACAAGCGAACTATGGAAGATTTTAGACATAATCGAATCAATAAACACGTATATTATCGGAATTTAAACCATGGGTTAACAAAAGTAGCGAGCATTGCGAACAATTATAAATAAATAATAATTCAATATTGTAAAATATAAATACGATATAAGTTATCCATACTTGTATATAACTTTCTATAATAACTAACAAACGACAAACGTTCTTTTGTAAAACAAAAATGTGTGGAGTAAATGATTTTATTACAAATACCATTTTGTTTTCTTATCTTTAACCTACATATTAGTCTGAATTTTCATTTGTTTAAAGTCTTTACTTTCGAGGAGTGCTAGTAACTTCATCTAGTTGTGACGAGACAGTTAAAAACAATCGATACGACAGAAAATAGGATAATTGTGACTGAGATTGACACTGTGGCTGGGACTGGACGATGTTCTTTCCATTTTAACCTGGTTCCCAGGGTGTAACCACGAAAGTCTTTTGCACATTTTAAAGTGGAGTTCTCCTTTTTTTTTTTGGTTTTGGTTAGTTGGCTGGTATTGATCTGTAATTGACTGCAGGGCATATCGGAGCACTAAATCATCGGTGGTTGTCTCGATTAATGACAGCTCATGAACTAAGCCACAATTAAATTGTGGTTTTGCTTTTGAGCATTTGCAATGGAGCAGCTCTTGTTTTGTGTTTGTGTCTCTCTCTCTGTGGCTGTGCCATCTCCGTGGCAGTTTGGCATCTTGGCACCTAGGCACCTGCAGTTGCAGTTGCACTAAACTGGGTCCTCAATTGTGGCACAAACATGCCCAGTTACCCACTAACACACCAGCTGACAATTAAGATGCACATACATAGATAACACCAGGCACTTTTAATCCGCAACTACAAACTCTAGCCAAGCACCGGCTGTTGCCGACTCTGCTCGCTGGCTGGTTGGTTGGCACCTTTATCCCAGCAGCGCAGCGCATACGCAATTTGGGCAACTGACAGGCGGCAAGCGGATGTGGCAAACAGGCCGAGAAAGTAACGGCAACCAAGCGATGACATGCAACCAAGCGACTCTAACAACAGTTCGTGTTGCTTGTGAAAATTGCGCAGGCGCACCTTTCGCCAGGTTGCAGCAGGGACAGCAACAAAAACTCCAGGCCAGACTTCGACTCGAGTCCAACTGCAACTGCAACTGCAACTTCGACTGCAACTACGACTGCGACTGCGACCTGACGACAGACACAATTGTCGCCTCAATGCCATCGTAAATCGTGTAATTCCCTGCCTGCAAAACTCTCCAATAAGGAAAGTTTCGCTGTGAAAACTTTGAACTCAATGCTGGGCCTTGTGGGCGTTGTGGCACACACAACCACACACACACATACTCTCTATGTCAAGAGATGTTAGAAATCTGTAAACGAATTTTTTTTCTTTTTTAGTTTTTAATTGATTTGTTGTTGCAATGCCAACTTGTAATTGGCGCCTCAACCTCGCACAAACGCGCATTACTCATACGACGCGTACAACGTGTGGAATTCGTGAGCAATTTTCCGCTTGCCACTTAAACATATCGAAGTTGAGCACAAATGTTGTGTTATTGCCAAATCATTAACTCGACAACTCGAGCATGTGGCCAGCAAACATTTTTTTGCTCTTGCTTATTTCATTTTATTTTGTAGTTTGTTTTTGTTTTTGCCATAGCATTGATAATTTATTGGCACGGAGCAGCAACGACATCAATCACTTATTCGGTATGCTTTTCAGTGCAACTTTGCACTGAATGAAAACAAATGTTCAATTGCCGCAAAGTATGTAAAGTTTGATATTTCACTACAAATGAGAAAGAGTACATTTCCTTATTGCTTAGGCATGTGACGTGAAAAAGCAAAAGAAACTTGAGAATAATGTTAGCAGTTTGAAAAAGTAAAATCAACAAATTTTAAGCATTACTTACATTATTTTTGTAAAAAAAAGTATGTTTAATTATACAAATTTATAACAAAGTATTCAAGTCGTAAGGCAAAGTATTGATATTTTAAATAGACAAATTAGTTACTTTATTTTCATTATAAATGTACTTAACTACTTTACTGTAATTAACTAATTTAATAGTAAAAAAGACAAATAATGGAAATAAATAAATAACAATAATGAAAAGTACAAATAATGTTAAACAAACGTAATTATTATTTATTATTAAAAGTGTTGGCATATCACTATTCAAACAATTATCAATACCATAGGACTTCCCGGAAGATGAATCTGATGCGGTGTTGTGATTGCCAAAATTATTATACATTGAAATCGAATTTAATATTTATTATTTGTGAATATAAAGTTTTTAAAAAGTTCTAGTAAATTTAAGACAATTAGATAATTCTGTTGAAAATATAAATTCGAAATTGTATAGTATTATAAATTATATTGTATATGAGTTTGTGGAGTATTCGGCAGTTCGTACTTTTCGTTGAAGTTGTTGCTACTTCTTTATTTCAGTTGTTGTCTTTGGGGTTTTGTGCTAATGGTTTTTTGGGTTTCATTTCGACATTGTTTGGTGGGCCATGTGGAAATGTGGAACTGGTCCCTGTGCCCGGTTTATTGATGATTGTTTCGTCGCTGACAGCACAAAGGAAACTCAAAGCGACGTTGTGATTTGACTTACTGCTCGAGTTGAGTTGCAGCGCCCCAAAAAAGAAATTTGCATACAGTTGAGGCTGAGGTCTTGGCTGACCAAAAATGGCAGCAGCCATGCAAATGAGCAGAGGAAGCCAACTATCCCAGCTATCAAGTAACTATGCTTGGCTGTAATAAAGTGATATGCGTATAGTATATTGAAACAATGGGAGTATAAAATTAGCATAATAAAAGCCAATGTCCGATGAAAGTGGCCACAGCAGGATGCGCAAATACTGCTCAACAGTTTCCAAAATCCAACAATGAGCGATTCACGTAAACTCATTTCGCTTTTGAATGTCAACGGAGCAATTGTCCAGTTTTCACTTGCAGTGAGTGGATTGGATTTGGGAATCATCTGAGAACGAGAAGAGGGAGCATGATGAGGAGAGAGGAGATTGTGGTAAGTGGTCAAAGTGTGACACGCATTTCAGTCACGCGCTTTGAAGTTACGTGCTGGACATTGGTTCAGAATGAGTGTATAGTACAGTATCTGTATCTCTGCATGCTTTTTGTATCTGCATCTGACTCTGCATATTGCGTGCGATTCTGAGAGCGACGGCGGCATTGGGTCAGAGACTCTGGCGGCGTGCCCTGGACACCGCTTCAGACATGACACAGTTATGCGATTTATGTAACTGAGAATTATGTGTCAAAGCTGCAAGAGTGACAATGACGCAGTTGCTGCAGTTAACGGCTGCTGTTCAAGTTGCTGCTGTTGTTGTCGCTTTTGTTGCTTTAGCTGTTGACAAGAAAAATGTTCAAACCTTGGTGCCAAGCGGCACAACAACTCTGGAATGTGACCACGAAAACAAAATGCTCTCATAGCTGAGATTGAGCTTCAAAGTAATGCTATTTATTTATTTAAAAATTTCAAATTTATTGCACACGAACTGTCGAGGAAATTTTATTATATGATTGATTAAAACTTCATGATATATATAATGAAATCATCTAAGTACTTTCAAATTAAAAAAAAAAACTGTTTTGTTTTAATTGAATTTTTTTTTGTAATTTCTGTAAATGTAACTGCATTTAAACTTCACTTAAAATCGAATATTATCTACTTTAATGTTTTATTGTTAAGTTTATATAAATTAATTCATAAAGCAAAGGGAAGGTGATAATAAAAATGTATTTCTTGTAAGATTTTTTATAAAAAATCAAACAAATTAATTTTAATTCTATTACCAATTTTCTTATTTAACATTTTAATATTCCGAAATTTAATTGTAGAATTATATAACTTCTGAAAATGTAGATCAATTGAAACTTTATTTACGTGCATTACTGTAAATTGAAAAAGAGATAAAATTTTTCAGTCAATAAAATTGAAAGTAAAATATTTTTCTTTTCTTTATCTATTTGTAATGTTTTTACAATTCCCCAAATTTGATGCATTCCAATATATTAAAATTTAATTGTAGTTTTGTTCAAATTAAGCTGGGCTAATATTTTCGAATACAAACTACTTTTAGAACCTAGAAATTATGCGTAACTAAGCGCTTGTCATCAATGGCATTCTGTAGTTATACTGTTGACATTTTGAGTTTGGTTTTTTGAGAACTGACAAGGCGTGTGCACAAGATCAGGTCTAGATCGAGGGGACAGAGCAGACCTCTGGGGGAGTAGTTGTTGGGCAGTCGGCAGCTGGCCCACAATAAAGTCAGGACAAAATATGGCCAGCTGAAACGACAATGAGCAGTCAGTTTGGCAACTGGGCAACGACAGCGACGTGAAATGCAGTTCCATGCCTATCACAAGACTCTCCCAGCCACAGTCACAGTCACTCAACTGATATGCAAATTGCTTGGCCAAGGCAAGGCTTCAAATGACAACCACAAGCATGGGCACAAGCAAGGAGTAGTGCATGAGAGACGTTGACAGAGGCAGAAATGCAAACTAAACTCTAGTCTCTGGTCATACTATATAAAATAGGTCAAGCATGGGTGGTAAAATTATACCCAGACATTGCCATGTTTAATTACCGAGTCTGAAACTGTCCAAGTTGCCAGTTTTGGGACAGATAAAATTGAAAGTTGCCGCCACTTGGCGGCTCAGTTACATATTAAGTCGCACTAGAAAGAATAGTCTGCACATAATTGCTGCACTCTCAGATACCCTTTGATATATGTATTTGCATGTTAATTACATTCTGTAATGTAGCAGAATTATTTCCTTGTTTGATGTTAAACAACACTGTGAGAAACTTTATCGAATTATCGTTTGAATATGTAAATGTAAAAGGCATCGAGAGAACATAATTTTTAAGCTATCTAGCTTATATATTATAATCATTTAAATGAAGACACTTAATAAAGTTGTTATAAATATAAAAACCGAGTTTGTGCTTCAGTGCTCTAAAAAATCGTGTAGCCTTTTTGCACCAACAGCTGGAATTTGCAACGATTCTTTTTTTTTTTAATTTAAAACAAAACAAGTTTCTAATTTGACTTGATGATGTAGTATAAACTTCATCATATTTATTTTAAGTGACTTTTTTACCAAACAACAACATGAGAACTTGTTTTATTTTAATACCTACTTTTCAATCAATTTATTACTAACAAAAAAAAACTCTGTTGATATGAAATTTCAAGTGTTGATGTCAAAACATATTATACAAACAAGTAAAAAAATTACAACTTAAATGTAGTTCTCCCCTTGAGAGATTTGCTATTATTTAAATTTCAAATATTATTAAGAGGGTCAAATTGAAATAAACTAATAGTACTTATATATATTTTTAAATATTATTAATAGACAAATGTAAATAAACTGACTACTATTCTAAACATATTTCTAAATATTATTAATAGAAAAATGTAAATAAAGTGCTTTCAGTTTCGCATGCAACGTATATAATAGCTTGACCCTCTGTTAAGGGTATTTGCAAAATTGCAATTGCAATTTTTCTTATTCGTTTGTCATTGCTGCGTCATTTGCCACACAGTGTTGGTTGCCTCAGTCTGTGCTCCGGCCTCGGTTCCTGTTTGCTCAGTGCTCAGTACTTTGTACACATGTGTCACCGGGGGCGCCTCGAGCTGTCCAACGGTCGAGAAGAGGAGGAGGCGGGGTCAGTTGCAAGCGGGAGCAGCTGTGGCTATCGCTTGGGCTTTGCTATCGGGCATTTTCTGGCCATTTGTTGCGCCATAATTTGACTCGTGGTGCTGCTCTAATTAATAGTTGGCCATTTGCAGTTGCCTCGATTTTTATCGGCACTTTTGAACAATTTATGTTTACGTTTATGCGCGTTCAACAAAAATGGGTGAAGCAGTTCGTTCCAACCAACCAACTGGAGTGTTTTTGCTATCAAGGGGTTTTTTTACGAGTCCGGGATAAGTCTTTCGGTTAGCCAGCAATTGATAATGAATTCCAAGCATGAAGCCGGTCAATTCATGTGCATTTGATATGAGGCCGAGTGGAGGATGAGATGAACAGACAATTTCCTAAAATTAAATTGAATGTGCTCCCTACGCTTCCCCATATATATTTCCACTTGCATTTAAATTGTACGGAGTATCCCTACCAAACACCCCAACAACAAAAAAAAGGTCATGAAAAACCGTTTCAATTTGCGTTTTTCGTTTTTCAGTTGGCGGAAATATTGAATTGGTTTGTGGAATGTTTTCATTATGCGCTCCGAAAAGCGAAAGCTTTTTGGGTTAAATGTGCTGAGCAAATGCTACCCAAAATTGTAAATGGCACAAATATCCGATCCCAGTTTGACCCTCGTCTAAATACAGTTCAAAATAGATTATTGGAGGCCATTCAGGTGATTTCGATTACGATTTTGTTTCTCCCTCTCTCTCTCTGTCTCCCTTTCCCTTTCCCGAGCCGTTTTAAACCTGCAACAGCAACTGGCAATTAACGTTATTAACATTGAGTCAATTCTATAAGTTGAAATATGGTCTGAGTCGGTCGGTGGCACACCCATTAAGCAATTTCAAATGCAATTTGCCAATCGCATTAAATTGCCAGACAATTGTTGTGGTTGTTGTTATTGTTGTTGTTGTTGCTGGCACGTTGCAACTTCGGTGGCAATTTGACAAATTTTATTGTTTCAGCTCACCAAGTGAAACGTTATTAATGCCTTAATGCATTGTATTCCGCTGGCTGAAAGGGGGCAACTTCAGTCAGTTTTATGGTTCACACACGACAAATTATCGCAATAAGCTGACGTTGTGGCAAATAGTAAACCAAAACCAGTATTTAATTAAAGCTACTTCTTATTCATACATTTAATTCTATCATTCTGAATATTGTCTTTTATATTTATTTAATATTTACGTTAAATATCTTTACTTTATTTCCATACGTGTTTCGTCATATTTAATCCAATTAACTTGGAACTAACGAGTACCACTTTATGCAAGCTTAAAACAAACAGAATTTTTATGCTAAAGAATGGATCGCAAAATAGGCAACAGTGCTCTAGAAAATACCCTGTAAAATGTTTGAGAGTTAATAAGTTGCCTAAGCTTAGATTTTATCACAGATTTGAATAAACTTAGCTATAAAATATAAAAGGAAACTTTCAAATTAAACTTAAATTTCACTTAAGTAAAATTATATTTAAATCAATCATAATATTAACTAACGAAACTATTAAAAGCTAATGCTAAATACTTCAACGATTGGAAACTTGTAAAATATTTGACAGTTGATAAGTTGTCTAAGCTAAAATTTCAGTACAGATTTGTTATTATTTTATTATACTATATATTTTTTTTAAATTTAGCTCAAATTAAAAATAACTATAAAATACAAAAATTCACATAAAAAAAAACGAAGTCAAACAACACAAAAAACAGACATATTAAAATGATAAAATGATAAACATAGAATTATAATTATTATATATAACTAACTAAACTATTAAAGGATAATGCGAAATACTTCTAAGATTGAACACTTGTAAAATGTTTGTTAGTTGATAAGTTGTCTAAGATTGAGTTAAAACATAAATTACAAATTAAAAATAATGTTAAATAAAAATTTCATTAGCAATACAAAAACATATTGAAATCATCATATTAAATAACATTAATTAACCAAACTAAAAATTATTGAGAAATAATAATAGAAAATACTTCAAATTAATGTAAAATAAATAAAAAATTTAAGCAATACAAAAACATATTGAAATGTTCATATTAAATGACATTAATTAACGAAACCTAATTTATTTAATTCATCATATACTAACTAACATTAATTAACGAATCCTAAATTGTTGAGAGATACTAAAAGAAAATACTTCAAAGATTGGACAATTTTAAAATTTTCTCTATAAGACATATGCCAATGCAAATACCAAAGCTTTATGGGTTACAGAGTATATAAATCTGTCAACATGTTGAACAATAAACGCACGACTTTGGCTTATATCGCCGCCTGTCAATTGCAACGCTCGCAAAATATGATAAATCAATATATACTATACTATATATGCATACCTGATATATATATATATATATATATATATATATTTGTATATATAACAGTGCCCCAATATGCATATGCTGCACTCAGAGATATTCGAGTAGGTTGTCAGTTGAGGGCTGTGTGCGCCATAAAGTAGACAGGTCCCGAACAGGGAATGGTTCCTATGGGGCAGTCATGGGTTAAGTGGTTTTTTAGCAAGGTGTTGCGGGTGTGTGCTTGTGTGTGTTGGTATGTGTGTGTGTGGAGGATGGGGGCGTGACTCAACACTGCTGTGTGGGTGCCGCCTGCTGTGAAGCGATTGCGGCTTTTGTTTCTTGGCGCTTTAAATGCATTACATAACACCTACGCGCGTTAACATTGGAATTGTTGGGGCGTTGGCAACTGAGTGTTAAACAGCTGTCCAGTGAGTTCTATAAATTTCGCTGATTGATTTTTATTGAAACGCGCGCAGCTTGATATCGCCCTGACGACAATTCCATAAATTCTTAATATACATTTACATTTTTTGTTTATTTGTATGGTTTATATTTTGTTTTTGCATGCGGGTTTCGATTTACAACGCACGATTTATGAAGTGACAAAAGCTGCTTTGTTTTTGGTTACCCCCAGTTGGCTTACAGTTAAGGTCTGATATTTATCTGCGAGAAGTGGCAAAAGGGTCTTTGCAACCGGTTTGCCACTTGCATAGCTTCAGCTTCTGCTTCAGCAATCGACTTCAACTGCAGCGGCTGCTGCAATATTATTAATTTCATGCGCAATTTTTAATCTAGTACGTGATTTAATTCGCCAAACGGGCAGCTTGAAGCGGCTCTAAATACAATTTAGTTGCCAAGCCAAAAGACGATTGCGAGCAGTCAGTTGCTCTCGTCTAGTCTCTCCCAAGTTAATTTGCAAATGACTTTTTATGCCTCCGGTGCCCAGGGCCCAAGACATCGCTGATTGGCCACGTTGGCAAAATTAGTGCGCGCTCGCTCTGCAATCCTATCCTATCCTATCATAACCCGGCCATGGCATCCACTGTCCGTCCTGGTAGGCAGTTGATGAAGTGGTTGCTGTCTCCGCTAACCCATCTAAGCCAAGTCAATTAACGTTGCACAGCCACCGTGCACACAGAGCGTAGGTGGCTTTTGCCTTTGCTACCTGTATTTTTCCCTGCGCTGCTTCTGCTGACTTCGTTGCTGCTGCTGTTGTTGTTGTCTATTTGCTCAGATTTGCCTCGCATTGTGCGACAATTTCTGCAACGCTTGCTGCAAATTGCCAATGCTGTCGCTTGCTTTCGCGACTCTCTCCGCGTCGCTTGTGGCTTGTGGCATGTTGCAAGCGGCCTCAAATGATTACAAATGCGTTTGTTTATGCGGCGTGGCAACTCAGGAAAAATGCACAAAATGATGACAAAGCGCACGAATTTTGCATTTCAATTAGCGATACACATATCTCCATGTATTTATCCTCATATAGAAACGCACATTTATAAATATGTACATTGCATTTTCATTTATTTTTTTATTTTATTTTATTTATTTAATTTTCACAAATTTTATAAATGCTTTATTTCACAATGTGAGTTTAAGCTATGCTTTTTTATCGATTCTCTAAAATCTATCTTTTTATCGATACTTCCTTATTTTAAGTGTTGTGTAGCACGTATTAATTATTTCAATTCAGTGTTAAGTAGAGCGGAACGATAACTTAGCTTATGTGCTGCATAGTGTTCAAAATGAACTGTTACTCAATGAAGCAACTCCACAACAAATTCATTGAATTCTGATTATGACCGAATTTCCCACTGCTGCCTTAGAAATAATAATTGAAACTGGAAAACTTTTTAGTTTCCAAACTAAGTTGGGATTTGAAGTTTTGTTAAAAACTAAACATTTTTTAATGTTTAATGCCTAAAGTCGAAATCCAAGTGATATATTATTAAAACATTTTTCAAAATTAGTAATTGTATAAGAAATAGATATATTTTTATTTGTAAGCATTATAATACATTTGTAGAGCTGTAAGTATTTTGACTCTTTATTCAGTTCAGCCATATTTTCAAGCACTTGATCACCGCATGAACATCGAAAAAAGCATTCCTAAAATTCGGAAAGGCGATTTTTGCTTCCTTGCCACGTACAATTCTAATTCCACATGAGCTTTGGACTTGCACTTCTATTTTCCATTTGCATTTCATGTCAATCCCTTGAACAACACATAAGCTCAACATTGCGGCCACTTGACTCGTACTATTGCATAAGCGATTTTTGTATTTGTTGGTGCGTCGCGCCGCCACACTCAAACACACTCACAATTTGATGGGCATCGCAGGCACAACTGGACAATTTTTTCTATTTGAATTCTATTTTTTCGTGGAGCGGAATATTTGTAGTGTTCTGTTGGGTTGCAGAGTCTCGAGCGCCAGCTCTATTTGTAGTTGTAATCCTGATATTGTGCCGAGTGCTCTGCAATCAGCCACGTGAACAACAATCGCAATACTGAATACGGCGCACAATAGAGAACAAACGTGTCTACAGAGAGAAAAACCAAAAGATTTTACATACATACATATATCAATATTGCAGAGGGGTAATATTCTTATTTGTATTTACTTTTCTTAAGATCATATTGCTATAACATTTATCACATGAATTTATCGATTCTCTAATTGCATTCTTCGCTAATCGAATAAAAAAGGAACTACCTTTTATTTAGTGTTGTGTAATATGTAGTAAACAACTTTTTTCTAGTGTGAATTTTTGTATAATTTCGTAATTTCTTTAATTTACTCATTTATATTTCCTTTTTACAAATCTTATTGATTGCATTTCCATTTCACAAGTTTTGTTATAGAATATAGTTTCTTCTCTCTCTTATCGATACTTCTTTACATTAAGTGCTGTCTAATTACGTTTCATGTGTTGAAAAGCTTGTAAGGATTATTTCGTTGAAGTGTTGAGTAGTGCTTAATGATAACTGAAATTATGTCCAAAGAGTTTAATCTTGTTTATTCTATTGTAACAAATGACAAACTACATTTGTGAACGACATTTCGTGATCGTTTCTTTCAGTGTATCGGTAGTTGTATAAGTTCAACAAGAGCATTTGGCGATTTTTGTTTTGTGACTGCGCATTTATAGACTACCGACAATGCAGCCTCCCAGATGGAGTCTCTGGTGGGATTCAGCATCATCGTCATAAGCGCACCACAACGGTAAATGCCAAGCGATGAATGGACGATGGAAGAAAGGAAGAAGTGGGGGGCAAAAGGGAGACACACTCCAGTCAATATGCAGTAAAAACCCAGTTGCCGGACAGGCCAATTAGAGCGAGAGAGGAAAGTGCCAAACGTCAGATGGGGGCAACATTAATGCCAAGTCTCATCGAATCTCGTGCCTCGCACGTCTAACGCTCCAGTTTGCATTTTAGGCCCGGAGGCCGAATATTTCGCGCTAATCGAGTTGTTACATTTACGGGCCAACAAACTGCTGTTGCCTCTGCTGCCGCTGCTGCCAAATGTCAAGAGTTCAAACGCCTTGAACTTGATGCGAAACGTGGCCAAGATGCGAGAACGTGAGCAAATGGAAACGAGTAAAATGCACTTTTATGCTTGTGGCCTAAATACACTTGGCCAAAAGCGGCATAATGGCTTTCTTAACTGATTGGCGTTAAGACGATCCACTTTTATGGCATAAGTCAAGTATTTAATATGCTGTAAAAACTAAAATCAACTAAATGCGTTCCATATTCCCACGTTGCGATACAAACTTTTGCGCATTCTATTTTTCCATTCACTTTTCATTATGCAGTGGAGTATCAAGTAGAATGTCATTTAAAAAGTCGATTATGATTTAATTGCTAATCCGAATCATTAAATTATACCCCATTTTTCCAAAAGGAAGTGGAAAAAAGAATTGTTCACCTTTTTTCATTTTAATCTATATGTAAATTAAAATATGAATTTAACTTTGTGCTCCATCTATTCAATATTTATGGATTTCTAAGTCCAGTATTTTAAATAATTTATCTCTAATTTGTATTAAGATTGTCAATAATTTTATATTACTGTATTTAGTTATGTATTTAAATAGATTTTACTGTATTGTTTAGTTTCTATATATTTTAAAGATTTCAGTAGCTTAGACCCTTACTTTTTACGTTATAAACTTAATTCTAAGATACTGAAATATTAAAATAATATACACCTAAGTTTTGTTTATAAAGTTTTATTAATTAAATAAACTAATATTTTTCATTTTGTTACACTTCAAATAAGTCTGAGCCGAAAGTTCAAGGAACTTCTCTTAATCAAACTTAATTCGACTGTAAAAAAGCTATATGAATATTGTAACTTTTAAGTATTTACAAAACTAAGTGATTCTAATTTATAAGCTTCTTCTTATTAAAATTTCCTATACATATTTCACAACTTTATACTTTGTTAATTTGTTTCTCAGCAATGATCAAAATTCGTATTCCTTATTAGAAAGAGTAACTGTAAGTTGTCTAAATGCGTTGAAATCGTTTAAGCCGCAACTCTTGCTTGAATTTCAGGCATCTCAGAGTTCTGAGCCCGACAATCGCGATCAGAGCAAGCGCGAGCGCATTCGCGACTTTTAGTCTCGACGTCTGCAACGTCGGCGCGGCGGCAGCTTCCAACGCTTCTGCCTGCAGGCGACGTGATGATTGTGGATAGAGGGAGACGAAGGAGGAGTGCGGAGTGTGGAGCTGTGCACAGCTTGAAGTCGTTTGGGTAAAGTAAGAAATCATAGAGCGCAACTATTGCAGTTTATATAATAAATGCTGAAAGGTGTTAACTGAGCGCATATTTCGCGCAGTGTAAAGCAGCCCGCGCAGCCATCAACGCCACTGATTATGATGCATGACCAATGCCACAGCTCTGGACGAAGGACAGAGGACTGAAGACTCCAGAAGGCGGACTGTGGGCTGCGTGTGGAGCACATGTGGTGCAGCGGCGACAAGTGAAAGAGATGCCGCTGCCATGATGAACTCAAGAACTTAAGCCTGGAGTCTGAGACTCAAACTGAGAGAGGCCAGAACACAACTAGATTGGCTCAGACATAATGAAAGCCTATTATGAACCGTCCACAGTCTGTCCGACGGGCGGTCAAGAGGCATCTCTTGCATTTGCGTGCACACTCCAGATGGACTTTGTCTACTTACATAATACATAATGCAAATGCAAATTGCTGCTGCCACGCCCTAGCGAGCCTACATTACGATTTCAACAGCTTAACCCTATGTTGACCTCGGACCACCCATAAAAAAAAAACACAACAAAAAGCAAAATAACAAAACAGAGACTAAAAATTCACTCGAATTTCGCTTAAATCAAAAACAAAAAGCAGAGCTAGGAAAATGCAAAATATAACCACGACAACAACAGCAAATGGCTGAACTCCAATTGAAATGAAAAGCAATAGAAAAACGGGCCCAAAGCAGCAGACCAAGTCGAAACCTTGACGTTCTAAAATGCCAATTATAACTAGCGCAAATACAAAAGCCAACTCTTGTAGCTCCCCAGACTCCGCTGCACCTCGAGCTTTGAAAGCCAGTCAGTATACCCTTAATTATAAACAAATATTGTTTTGAATTTTATTTACTTCTTTTTTTTGCTTTGTTTTTCGTCCGCAAATTTGAGTGATACTTGCGTCAAGAGTAAAATGATAGGGTATTTATGCATTGGGAATATGACACATCAACAAATTATTTAGTTTTACAATTACGAATAACTTAGTTATTAGTTGAATATTATATTGAATGTTTTATATTGATGTTTTTTTTAGTAAAATATTATTTTGTAATAAAATTTTTATTATTTTTAAAACTTATCTATTAAAGTACATTATTATTGATATAGTATAGTATTTATATATATACTATTTATTAAAAGGTGCTATTTTATTTTTCATATTATTTCCAGTCATTTTTTTACATTTTACATTTTGTCCTTTTAAGTTATTTAATTATTAATAATTAATATAATGTGCTACGTATTAAATAATTATGATGTGTGGAGGTTTTTTCTCAAATACTAACATATGTATATGTATTTTATTTAGCAAAAATTCCGATATGGCACAATACGACACTATTCATTATTTTAATATTGTATTTGAAGGAACATTAAACAACAAAATCTTAGTGCATGTTAACTTTATTTTAATCGTCATTGGAACATATTTTTATCGAAGTAAAAGTGCGACTAGCCTAAGTCATGTGTATATTATAATATGTTAAATCAGAAATTAAGTGCTTAATGTATTATTAGATTATTGCAAAACTATTAAATATACTTGAAATTTACGTTGTTAAGATATTTGAAATTTATTGTTATAGTTCACATGATTAAAGTAAAATTTAACAGGGTAGAGAATTCACTACTAGTTGATCTTACATCATTTTCGATGTCCAACTCATTGTGTTTGCCATGGTCATAAGAAAAATGTTCTCAATTGTTTGCGAGTTTCACAATGTTTGTTTTTTTCATTCCACATTTGAATTAGTCAAAGTTCCCTCCATTCCCCTTCTATGTTACCTTGCCACAATGAATCGCCTGGTAATTGGCAATTGCTTTTGTTATTGTTTTGCCTAATTGAAGTTGCAATTATTTATTGGATGCAAATTGATTGGCTGTCGGCTTTCAATATATCGTTGCACCTGCAGCTGCTCAGTTGAGGCAAGGAGCACTGTGTGTGTCGCAGTGGCAGGAGACGGTGAGCAACGACCCACTTGAAGAGCTTGCCAAATGATGTAATTCAAAACAGTTTGCAAAGTCCTCGTTCAGTATACTGACAAATTTGTAGAGGCTAAAGTGAAAAGTTCTTTACGTGCCAGCGGAAGTCATACGAGAATGACGACCCAAAGAGAAGAGAAGACTTCAGCTACTCCTATGCGTATGTAAATGATACTTGTAGCAAAAGCAAGCGGGAATCTCTAAGGATGCGCCTCTCTCTCTCTCTTTCTCTGGCCACAGAGAAATATGTTATGTGAAGCTAGCAAAAAGTTTGTGCGCCCCGTCTGGCCAAAAGTTTTCTCCACAGTTGTTGGCTGAAGCCACATCGAAATTCTTATGTTAATTGTTACCATAGGTGGAAGTAATAAAACATTTTGCAACATTATCAACTACCGCAAGTTCCGCCGTAAGTTTGTCTACTCCTCTCCTGTTCTCCTCTATTTCTGGTTTGTTGCATTCAATGTCTGGGTTAACTTCATGCGTCCTAAGTAGTTGCAAACTAATGAGTGGCAGCTTGTGAATGTCTTTGTCGAGTTATATATACCTTTGATGTCAAAGGTGCTTTGTTGGATTAACGCAATTAATGTAGTCAGTAAAATATGACAATTCTTATAAATAGTTATATAGCGAAAGATCGTCAACCTCTAAATTAATTCAAATTTATTCTTAAACAGCATCAGACTATTATTCTTTAAGTTTGAGGTGATATCATTTTGATTTTAATCATTAAATTTCAATTATGCTAGATACGTGATTCAAGTTTTTATTTATTGTTCAACTCGATTCAACAATCGAGTGATCGTATAGCATTATCAATTACAATGCTTTTTGACTGCAAATTGATTCGATGTTGAGTTGTTGTCCAATCAAAAGTTATATCATACTTAATTCGTATTATTCGCAATTTATGTGAGAAGAATTGCCAATTGAAAGCAATCGAATTCGCAGAATTATTATGATAATCCCGTCGGCTTATTAAGACTACAATACAAATTGAATCGATATGTTGATCACGTTTTCATTTCAGACTCTTAATCAAAAAGATATTGTGATTTTGTCAGAGTTAAATGGAGTTAATGCTCTCTGTTTTTTTTGTTTTGTATTATTTCAAATTTTACGAAAAGTTGAAATACAAAATTCTTCAATCAAAAAGGCAATTGCCAAGCAGCTGCAAACAATTTGGATTCGGATTTGGCTTTTGATATTTTCGCAATGCCCCAAAGCGGCACATATCCGTTATCTGCATGTTGTTGTTGTTTTTATTGCTATTGTCAATAGTTATTAAAATGTTTTACAAATGTTTCTGTCCGCAAAAGCGATCAAAAGACAAAAACTGGACATCGACCGGGGTAATAACATAAGTAAAAAATGCATGCTACATGCAACATACTTGCATGCCCTGTTTGCTTGTTGATTGTGTCTTGTAGAGCGATTTACTGATTTTGTGATTTGGGTTAGCGAAAATCGCGCATACGCCGCGTTTGACCCGCAAGCAAAACGAAACGAAGCGAAACGCGCAGAAATGCTGCAAAATTTGTGCGAAACGAATGAATGCGAACGCACAAAATGATTGCAAATGCAATTTGCAATTGCCAAATATAATTATCAAGTTGATTGGCCGGATTTACCAGTTGCTCGTTGCACTTCTAGTCGGTAGTCAGCTTAGCGGGCATTTTAATTGAATTTTTGGGCGTTTTTATTAGCAACATTTTCACGAGGCGCTTTCAATTTGAATTCATACTTATTTTGGAATTGCAAACACAAAAAATAACCAGTAGCTGGCAATTGATGAAATGAGTATAAAAGTTGCATTTTGCGTGACATTTGATTGATTGACGATCATCGTCTGAGGAGCTGACAATCAGATTATCGCGGTAATTCGATCCGAGGCACGACTCTCAAGTGAATCGCAGACAACAGAATGTACGAATACCAAAATACACTACAATGAAATATAATGGTAAAAAAAGTAAAAGTTTTCATTAATGATCTATTATTTTTTTTAAACTATATTTTGCTATTCTTCACAAAAAAGCTGCATATGCGATGATTATCCTCATATACCCATTGAAAAGTGCAGGATAATCGCAGTACTCAAATCTTACTGCCAGGCATTTGGCGATACAAATTTATTGGCAGCGGTTAAAGTGAAAGGATTTACATGGCCAACCCCCCAATTGGATGTGGCACTCTGTGGTTGTTGTTGTTGTTACTGTTTTGTTTGTAGCTGTTGATTTTGGCTCCGTTTCCCTTTGGAGCTGTGGTGGATTGAGTCTGGCTTGCATGTCAAATTAATTGATCGAACCGACAACGAGGCTTGCTTGATGTGTTAAGAAATGCTTGGCGGCAAGTGTTGCCAGGTGTCGATTTCGTGTGGCAGTTGCACTTTATCAGATCTGGCAACGTTGATTGAAAATGAAAAGTCGTTTCTTTTGGTCTTTGGTCATTTGGCATTTCGAAGCAAAGTGAAAGTGAACTGCACTTTACCTAACAAGATGCCAAATTTATTACCAATCAACTGAGTTACACACACTAAATGCAGTGCGATGCTAATCATGGTAATAACACACGCCGATCGCTATATCGATCTGCGGCGAAACTCTAAAAAATCATAGACAATAAATTACTGAGTTACATCACAATCTAGATCTGTAATTTAATGGAAATTTAACGATGTGTAATTGGCTTTGATTGCAATGCAATTTAGAGCAATTTTTGGAACTAACTTTTTATATAGAAATCCATTAAAATAAGGCAATAATAATAAAACTTGTTATCCGCATTCTTTTCCTTTTATAATAAACGGTAATAAAGTAAAAGAAGTAAGAAAACTACAATCGAGAATGCTCGACTGTGAGATACCCTCGACCCTCTTTTAACGAAATTAAAGAATTGAGGTATTATTCTTAAAATATTGCAAATTAAAATAATAAGAAATACTAATATTCATAAAATGCTAGTACTGGTATACATATAAATATATTATTAAATTCCAAATATACCATAGATCACAAAATATTCCAAATTGTTAATCCAAACGTAATAACAACATTTGCAGGCATTATAAATACTATTGTCGAGCGTGCTCTACTCTAAATTAATTAAAACAATCCAAGGGCTATATCTGGTGTTTTACTATAATATAATATTCAAAATATACTAAAGAGTTTAAAATATTTTAGATTATGATAAGCAGTTATTTTGTGCATATAAAATAAGTAAGAAAACTACAATAAATGTGAATAAATGCAAAACAGTGCGGTATTATTTCTACAATATACCTAATTAATATACCATAAAAATACTAACATATACCAATGGTTATAATTGAAATATTGATATAATAGTACCATACCATCTGAAACCAACTGTTACTGTTGAAATTTTACAAGTTTTTCAACTTTACATGCGGAAATTAATTACAATTGCGACTGCAAGTTTGCGAGCAATTCTGAATCCAATATGCGCAGATATTTCTTTTGTAATCAGAAAATGTTTCTCATATAATTCACATTCTGACTGCGGACAGAGAGAGGGGATTGAAAACTGTTTGGGGTGCTTAGCTGCTGACACGGCACAATTCATAAAAACTCATATAGAACATAAATTTTGGCCAGCTTCAGTTGGCTTTGGCTTTGGGCCCCCATACGCTGGGCGTGGCAGTTTGCACGCCTTGCGAAGACATTTATTATGTTTGCCATGAAACAGAAATGGGCGAAGAAAAAAAGGTTGGCAGCCAAGCAAAAACTGTCGGCGACAATTGCAAATGAAATATAATTTTAATATTTTATAGACACTCTCTCACACATTCAGATAACTACAGTAGAATATTTGGGCATAAAGCGCGCTGCAGCGTAATAAATGGACGTCACATACTCTTTTTATTTTCAACTCTTTTCGGTTTTTCTTTTTTTTTTGTATTCATTCTGTAATTTATGATGGAAATTAATATGCAACGTTTGAATTTTGGGTTTGGGTTTGGGGCTTGGGCGAAGCGAGCCAGAACCTGACGTCTGACGAAAATGATTAGTGAATTTATGTGAAATTTATGCAAACGGCGCAAACAAATTAATTCGACAATTATACGCCTTTGAAAAAATTTGTCAACAGGTTGAGTTCTGACACTTGGTGAATTCGGTGTCAAAACTGAGCTCACGTTTTGATATTCTAGACAAGTGAATGTAATCGATAGGCAATTTATCGATAGGGCGTTTATCTTTGCATATTGATTATGAAGTTTAGAATACAACTGAAACAAAAGTGTTACATACTCGACATACTCATTATTTAATAGTAATTTAGATTTGATTTTTATTTTACTGGAATTCTAAACTAAGCTCATGTTTTCATACTTCAAAGAGAAGTGAATGTAATTGTAATCGATAGACAATTAATCGATAATGAAGTTTTAAATAAAACTTATTTTAGGTATTTTAGTGTTACATACTCAACATATAAAACTTGGATAATATATACTTCTTTATATTTAATTAATATGAATTTAGCTATGACTTTAATTTTACATAAATTCGGCATTGCTTATAAAATGAGAAAATAAATATATTTTTCAATATTTCATTCTAATGTTCTCTTAAGGAACTTTCTTAAATATGTGAGTCATATCGTACGTGTACCTGCTTAGACCTATTTACCTGATTTCATTACCTAAACAAGTCACGTAATTTCACACTTTGAATCATAACCCAAAAAAAAAAATTAAAAATGCAGAAAAGTAATATGAAAATATTTAAAAGAGACGCCAAGCAATTTGCATAACGAGCGATAGAAACTTAAATGGTAATAATATACAAAAATGTGTATAAATTCCAAAGACCTACATATATCCATAATTGTTTGACACCTTGAAAATATTACAATTTTTGTGCAACGACTTCAAGTGCATGACAACGAATTTGGTATACAAAATAAATGAACAAAATATGTGTTGATGTGTGGATATTTACTGTGAATGGAATATTCGATTATTTTTATTAATGAAATAAAATTCGTTACCTTGATTTTTAAATAAAATTAAATATTTTCATAACGAATATGTATTTATTGATCTGCATTGTTTAAGCCAAGAATAATTACAGAGAATGCGAAGAGAAAACTTTTGATTTAGTGTACATTGTGTACTGTACATTGATCGGTGAAGAAACAGGAAAATTATCATAAAATTGCAATAAAAATGCTGCAAAAGGAAGGGCAAAAAGTTCAACTGCAAGTTGTTGTTGTTGCTGATGTGGCATTTGTTATTGTCCTTATGACAACTTTGTCCAAGTGCCGCAAAAAGTGTGGACAGTCAAACATAAATCAATGCCTGTTGCAGTTGACATACTCTTTGGCGAATCGATGCTGGAACGATCTGACAATAAATTATTGCATACTCGTATTTGACAGTAGCTAACACACAGGAGAGAGAAGGGCCGTCGAGGATCAGTCAGTCTTAATTGATAAGTGAGTTTTTTGTTGTTTTATTCATAGTTGAAATGTTTGTTGTATTTGCCTTATCACTGCATTCGTTACCCGTGACCACTCAACGTGTTGCAAGTTACGCCATAAAATTACCAACTTCCGGGTTTGAGTGTAGAGTGTTGAGCAGATCTCAGTCTCGTTTGCTGGGTTTATCAATTGTGTTAATCTGGCGACATTATGTCAAACAAGGACAGAACCAAGCAGCGTGTGATATGCTCCAAACGACGAATAAACGACGAATCCAACTAAGTACAACTTATATTGGGGCCCTCTCCAAAATGATCGATGGCGCGCAAACGCATTGACATATCGACATGCATCTTGCATTATTAAGCAACGTCTGGAATTTTAAATGAAGACCGAGACGGAACCGAGCCATCCACGGAAATGTTCTTGTCGCAATCCTCATCATCATTATCGTCATCTTGCTGCTTGGTTCTTCCTCATCTCTTGTCTGTTGTTAGTCTTTTTGTTGTTGGCAAAGGCGACGCGTCGCGACGTTTAGTTGCGATTGCGTTTGTGATTGCGATTGCTATCGAAATGATGCGATGCCAAATGGCATTCACATTCATTCTATGGGCATTCTCCTCTCACACTCACTCGCATTCACACGGCACTCAATGCCATGGAAGGGCAGCTTCCAACAAGCAATAAGCAATGCTGCAAAATTAATAATTTAGCATCAACACCAATTGGTGGACCCATCAGCCCGTTCGCAATTGACAACCAAAAGCATAATAAATTATATTTTATATCTTTTAAATGCTAATGCCGATCATCATTGGACACACTCTCCCTTGGCTCTGAGGTGTGCACTGGCTCCAGGCGGACATTTTGTTGGCACTCCATAAAATCTGGAATTTATACGTATTTTATTTATTTCTTTGTACTCTATAACAACGGATGTAATGCGAATTTATATTTATTTCATTTCTTTCCTTAATTTCATTTGTATTTAAGCACAAAAAATAATGGTTTTTAAATGTGGTCAAGTCTATTCGGTTTGTTTCTTAATTTGAAATTTGTACTAAAATGAACATCTACTTACCAACAATTAAAATACTATGTTATTAATAAAACACTATATTTCTTAGATTTAATAAACTAATTGTGGATTTTTAAAGTTTAAAGTACGAAATTTTATGCATACTCTCTTATAATGGGGTCAATATTATTATATTATTGGGAAAACAGAAATTAAATCGATTAACATATTTTTCGAATTAAATTTCACCTTAATGGCAGATGTGTCAACCATGTATTCATTTTGATCGCCACTGTATATAGTGTATATTTAGCTTATTGTAACTTTTAATATTTTTGGTATATTATTATAGTATATTTAACTAATAATTTTACATTGGTTTATTATTATTGATAATAACAAGTAAGGAAGCTACAGTCGAGTGTGCTCGACTGTGAGATACCCGCTACCCATTTTAAATAACAGCAAATTATTGCGGTATTATTTTCAAAATATACCAAATGGTATATTTTGTATAACGATGTTGTACTAACATTCAAAATATACCATAGACGGCCAAAGCATTTGAGACCCCTAGTAAGTAGGCGTTTTAGTCCATACAAAAGTATTTCTTTAATAACATCCACAATTTTTATCTGATCTTAACCAAATTTTTAGGAATTATAAATAGTATTGCTATTATTATACACACCAAAATTCGCAGCTCTAGCTTTAAAATTACGCTTGTAATTCGATTTTTTTGATTTGCGGGGGCGGAAGTGGGCGTGGCAAATATTTGAAACAAACTTGATCTGTGTGCAAACATAACAAATGCTATCGAAAAAAAATTATAGCTCTATCTCTTATAGTCTATGAGATCCAATGTTTCATACAGACAGACGGACAGACAGACAGACGGACAGACAGACAGACGGACAGACAGACAGACGGACAGACGGACATGACTAGATCGTCTCGGCTGTTGACGCTGATCAAGAATATATATACTTTATAGGGTCGGAGATGCCTCCTTCTACTTGTTACATACATTTTCTGCCGGCACAAAGTTATAATACCCTTCTACCCTATGGGCAGCGGGTATAAAAAGCGGTAATTTCAGAATAAAGTACATACGATTTAATAAATTAACTATTGAAATGTTCAGTTTCCAAAGAATAAGAAAACAACATATTTCCTAGACCAAATAAACCAATTATACGACTTTATGAAGAACATATGTATGTGTATAATATAACATTTTGATTGAACTCTATACTAAAGATAACAAGATAAATTCCTTATTTTAATTCTTAAGAATTAATGGTATTTTTTTTTGTATATTTAGCTAATGGAACTTTTTGAATTTTTAGTATATTAATGTGATATACTTTAAAGATAATACAACTTTGGATTTTATATTAATAATTATTTATTTTATTTATAAATAAGAAGAACATTATTTCTTAGAATTCCTAAAAATATGTTAATGTTTTGCTATTAAGGAGAAAAAAATAGGGGAAGAAGAAAAAGATGAAGTCGTTGATAATAAAAAACTTTATGCAAAATGTTCTTTTAAATTTGTTGTGTTTAGTATGTTCTGCAGCTGATGCAATTATCAATGCTTAATAAATTAAAAATAAATAGAAAATCTACATTTTCTGAAAAAATACTTACAATAAAATTCTTAGACTTAATAAACGAATTAAACAAATGGATGTAGTTTACAACATAGTTCCGCTTACTGTTTTTTGATTGAAAAATGAATTTTATTTACTTCAGCCAATGCAATTAGGCTTAATAAAATAGCAATTAATTATAGAATGATTTGAAATCTGAACGAATCGTTTCATTTGATTATCCAAAATGATGAGCTCCAAAGCAATTTATTGTTTACGGCTATTGCAAACTGTGTAATAATTGGCAAATAAAATTATAATTGAATCGCATATTTGAAACATGGGGAAAAAGTGTTAAAGTGCAAAATGGAAAATGCGCGCACATGCTTTTGCAGTAAGTAACTATGAATATTCACACAAATGCAATATATAATAATAATTTGCCACGCCGTCAATTTCATAATGTGTATTTAGGATTTTAACAATTTAAAGCCCTTCAGCAATATCCCCCCAATATTCCCGGTGCAAACAGTGGAATAATGAGCAATGCTCAATATTTGATGCTGCAATTAAAAAATATGATACTGTGCTAGAAATGTGCATAAATAGTAATTATAATGCGCGTGATTTTTGGTCAAAATCGTTTCAAATTGCCTTTTGACACGTCTACTAGCTGGCATATTTATATCAATATGGCAATAAAATCAATCAATCAAACTGTTAATTAACTAAGCGACTGTTTATTTACGTTTAAATTTTAATTAGTAAGTCTGGGCCTGCAGATTTAATAACAACTCATAAGCGCATGCGACCAAATGGAATTTTTAAATGCAAATTAATTGGTTTATTTTCAACAGGTGAATGAACGAAGGAAGTATACCAATTATTAATAAATTCATGTTGAACATATTTGAAATTTATAATTTGAAAGTAAAATAAATGCAATGTTTTATTAATTAAACAAGTTTAAAAGATAACAGCGATTCATTTTGAATAAAATGAAAATAGTGCTGAATTATGTTAAAAGTATTTTTATACTATATTGACAAACATATACCAAAGACTACTTTTGGTATATTGATATAGTATTATAGTACAAAATATACCCTAGAGTGCTGAAGTTGT
Source organism: Drosophila niveifrons (assembly GCA_035046325.1). Classification (NCBI taxonomy): domain Eukaryota; kingdom Metazoa; phylum Arthropoda; class Insecta; order Diptera; family Drosophilidae; genus Drosophila; species Drosophila niveifrons. Next base: position 769,917 of record JAWNOC010000011.1, on the reverse strand, counting down.
TAGCCAGGTTTTTAGCCAAAGTAACTTAGATCCGTTTTCCTCATACAAAGAAATTTCTTAAGTAATTATTACAATTTTAAAGTAATCGGAATTTTTCAAATTCTTTGAAATCTGGGTGTTTAAAAAGACAGACAGACGGTCATGGCTATATCTTCTCGGTTGTTGACGCTGATCAACAATATTTATACTTAATGGGGTAGGAGATGCCTCCTTCTGCCTTCCTTACTTCTGTTAAATATATTTTCTGCCGATAGAAAGTTGTAATACCCTTTTATCCTTTGGATAGCGGGTATAAGTGATAATTAAAGAAACGCACAAGTATTTAAAATAGTTTTAGCAATACTGCTTAATATATTATATAATATATTTATAAATAGTTTAAGTTGTCTATACAAAAAATATTAAATAAACAATTTTTGAGCTATATATATTTACTACCATTTGTTGTTTACTTATTGAACAACTGAACACCTGTTTTATTAAGTCAATGTAAATATTACAAAAAAAAAATTGAGGCCAGAGGTAATAAAATCAATTATGCGACTGCCACTTGCAAAAACAAACACCCACAGAGGCAGGCCTCAAAAAAAACAGATTGCAATTTGTTTGCATGTCAAAGTTTTAGAACTATGTCAATTGTCAATATCGACAAAGAAATCGCAACTTTAAGAACGCCGCTGAACTTGGCTGAAAGCCAGTCGTGGAGGCGTGGAGGGAGGGAAAGTAGATAATGAAATGCACTTGGCCAAGCGGCAACTGCTGAAAAATTAAGTAGCCCGCCACGATTTATGAGTTGCCAGTGAGACAACTTTTCGCGGAGGGGTTTTTTGTTTGCAAAATCTTAAAACAACTAAGCAGTTTCCCATTGCAACTTTTAGTGGGGGTTATATCCATTATTTTTTCTCTCATTTTTTTTAAGCGTTTGTTTCTTCTGTGCGATTTGTCAAGACGCAACGTGGCCAACTGTCACTGCAACTTGGCTGCACAACTTGGCCTGCCAAAGAGCACAAATACAAAAGTTACTTGCTTAGAATTTATCTACTGTCAACTGTCTTTTGCTCCTGCTGTTGGTCCTCCTCCTCCTCCTTGGGTTTCTCCTACAATCCCTGCTTTTTGTTCCTGACCATTAAAAAAGTTATGACAGTGTCCTTGTTGTCTGCGTTACAATTTTTCTGGCCAGCTCTTTTGTTTTGGCAGCCAAGACTTTTGTCAGTTTGCAGCTTAGTGTTTTGTTTGCTGTTGTTTACACAGAGGCTGCCACGCCCGGTGGCAAGTGGCAAGTAGATGCTACTGCAGTGCCATGTATGCCATTTAATGTTGTAACTTTTATGCATACACTTGAGATTTATTGGGCAATGCGAGTACGCCTCGCTGTCGCTGGTCAATGACTCCCATAAAGACTTTTATATGAAGAAGTGTAATGCAGCAACGCCCTCGAACGCTCATTAGCCATGGCATGGCCATGGCGACTTTACTAGACGGGCTTTTAAGTAGCAGTAGCAGTGGCTGAGCAGTAGCATCAGCACCAAGAGCAGAACCAGTTATGGCCAATGATGTGACATGATTGCAGACAGATTGCAATATACGAGCAAAAGCCGGCGAAACTGTGCAACAAACTGCTGCAACTGGCACATAAAACACAGGCCATACAAGTTGTCAGCTAGTTGGCAGCTGCACGGAAACATTTGCTTCCTTAAACAGTCAACCGATGCCAACTTGCCGAGACCGAGAGACCGACGGAGACTGAGGCTGAGACTGAGACAGAGACCGATACTAAGACCACTGTTACGAACATGACCAAGACCAAGACTAAGACTAAGACCAACCTCAACCACAACTCCAAGTCCATGACCAAGTCCAAGTGCAATGCCAATGCCTTAAAATATGGTCAATGGAATTTTTATAGATTTTCCAAAGACACGGAGAGCCCGCACAAAAAGTGCGCAACAAAATTAAATGCATTTCATAATTTCAGAAGCCAAGTAAAAGTCGGGATCGGTCTATGGCTCGATTTCTACACTCAAAGAAAAGTATTGAATTTTTTATTTTTTTTTTTTTATGCTATAAACTATAGACGAGGTTATGTTGCTCTTAAAGATTATGGCAATATCTTAAAATCTACGAAATCAAATTGTAATAAATATTTAAGTTATCAAAATAATAATAATATAAAATATTACACTATTTGGATTAGCTTACGTAGCTCTTACTAAGTTTGTTATTATATTGTAATACATTTTTAAGTTATAATAAAGATAATTATAAAAAATAATAAAAAAGAATAGGGATACGCTTATTTAGCTCTTAAACAGTTAATATCCCAAATTCTAGAAAATCAATTTGTTATAAATTTGAAAGATATAAAAGACGTAGTTAAGAAGGTCGTAAGCTATTTAAAGCTGCGCTTTGGAGACAATGTTAAATTTAACAACGCTGTTAATTTGAATTCGCTATTTGTCTTAGTTTAACAGACGCGACATAATTACTGCAATATTAAAATTACATGTTCTGTTAAGAATAGTTTTAAAAGCTCTGTTAAACACATGAAATCTTTATTAACAGTATTGCATTCTTTACATTTGTCTGGATTACGTTTATAAATTATACATTTAAATTATATATTTGGCTTAACATTTTTTATTTCCAATTCTATTTTCTCAATGGCCAACTGTTGCCAATCGTTTCTCTCAGTGTATGTCTCTGTCATTTGGTTGTGGCTAGCTTCCAGCTACGGTTAGCCCGTTGACCATTGCCCGGTTTATGGCTGCGGCAAGTGCAACAATGTCTGTCTGTTAACTTATTGACACCCATAAATGGATTGAATCATTAAAGCCAGTTCAAGCTTTAAGCACTGGCCGCTGACTCCATGATTCCGACTCAGGCCAGGCAGCGACTTTGACTTCGATTCCGACCTGGTTGGGTCCGTTTAGCTTTGTTTATTTGCCCATTGTTTTAGCCAGCAACGACAATGACAACGACGACTGCGGCAAAGACAACGATGACTGCAGCTAGACAAATTTTATTGGTTTACGCACGCGCATTGACAGTGACAATGCGACCTTGTCAGCATAAGTGACAAGCAGCCACAGCTGTTATCATAAGTATTCCTGCACCTTTTTGGGGTTGGGTAAATGCGAAACGATTAAGCCATGTTACGAATTAAACAAGTGACGACTGTAGAACATTTAATCCAACTTAAGAATGACAGCGTGAGAAGCGACTAATCGCTGGATAATTAGTCCTGCTAAAAGAAGTACTGTATAAAGCTGAAATATTCTTGTTCCAAAATATTAATGCTTTCCAATTTGGAAATATTTACAAAAACAATTATGTATATTTAAAATTTCTCAATTCTCAAAAAATAATTGGTTGTAATAATATTCAAATCAATTTGTAAGAAAATATATTTTAATTCATATAGGTAAAATTTATGTAACCTCATAATCAGCAACAAATTTTCAAGAGCATAACCTTCAAGTTTGCATAAATGGAAATCGCCAATAAATAATCCCGTTAACTATTAAAATTCAATTGAAATTGGTTGCAATACTTCAAATTAAAGGGTTTTAAGTTTTAAGTCTCTTATTCTGCGCTCACATTAAGATGTCAAATTATAAAATCCGTTTGTCTAATGAGGCACTTAATTTAACTGGCAATTGCATTCACTGACTCGCATCGCTATGTTATTTGTGTGTGAACGACAGTCACACCTGTCTAACGACTTTATTACCCAATCAATCAACAACACGATTCGCCATCATTATAATAACTCATCAAATCAAATCAAATCAAATGCACACGTGAGTTGCCCACAGCTCTTAAACAATTTACAGACAGTAGTCAACAACATCTACATAAGTATAATAAACAACAACAACAGCAAATATTCGTTACGAAAGTTCGCACACGATTGCAATGCAAATGCACTCGACGAACATCCAAAGCCCAACGCAAAGCTTGAAAGCACTGAAAGCAGCAGTCAGAAGCTTCCGTTCACGGCACGAATGCACGAAGCACGCAGCACGATACACGACCTACTGACTCTTAACTCCCACTCTCTCACTCACACTCAAGCGCTCACTCGGCGAGTGCTAGAATAGCGGGCGCAATTGGTCGAAGCACATGTGGAACACGTGGGAAAAAGCTCTCATGAGTGTGAGTTAATGTTTGCGGACTGGGCATGCACATAAGCTCATTTCCGTTCACTCTCCCACGCGCTCACGACTCTCAGGTTGAGTTGAGTTGCACCGAGTGTGGTGAGGTGTGATATCAGGCTATGGTCAGGTGCGGTGCAGTATGACGAGCGGACTTTCAAAAAGATACCGGATGAAGGAAATTGGGTTACAAAATGCATTTCTCGTGTGTGCGCCGACATTTCCGTAGTCTAACAGAGTCACAACAGAGCGCAACACAACAGAGCTGAGTTCCGGTCATTGCAAGACAACTGAGAGACTCACACAGTGTATCAAACATACACATGGCTTGCATGTGGCTCATGTGTGAGAGCTTCGAACTGGTTGACTGGCAGGTTCTTGTCCAAGCTAAGGGCGCGCTGCACACGCACCAAATGCATTTTCAAATGCAATTAACGGACTGTATAAACACTAATTATTTGTATGCATTTTATTATTATTTTACCTAAAATACCATTAAATGTCGGTCATAGAACAAATGAAAGGCTTTTATAAGGATGATAGATATTTTAGAGGTACAACATTTAAAATTAAAATCAATGCTCACATATAATATTGATAGAAGCGTGTTAAAATCCACTGTTAAATTATAATATATTTTAGTTAAAAAGTACATAAAAATTATTTTTGTCATGAAAGAAATTAGTTAAAAAAAAATGCAATTCGTGTTTGTTTGTGTAAACACTAAAAAATCAAAATTTTTCTAATGAAAATGAATTTCTCCAACGCTTATAAAATTGCTGTTTAAAAAATGGTATTTCAATAAATTTAAAAAGTTTAACTTATATTACAAATATAAAAAAAATATAATTCACTTCTAGTTAATGACCTAAATGACAAGGATTTCTAATGGAGTAGCAAACACTGCATAGTAATACAGTTTACTTATCTGATCAAGGTTCTTTGTTAACCAAACACATACCGGCATCTGTGGAACATAATTATGATACTTACGCCACATTTATTTGCATGAAGATCAAAAGCTTTTTAGCCTCTGGCTGCTCTATTTGTAAAAGAGTTGTGGATATGTACTGCCCAAATATGAGCGGGAAGAGCATCATAAACAACCCAGTGAACTCTTCACATGGAACTAAAGGGTTGCTCCTGTTGCTGTTTGACTGGCATCTTTGCACAGTTGTTGGAGTTTGCTGTGACGCCTTCTCGTCCAAACAGAGTCCATCTAGAGGCAGACAAAAGCGGGTTCTCCACGCTCAGACTATGGCAAAATCTACGGGGACAGAAGTTGCGGGGGTTTTTTGAGTAGTTTTGTGTAATTTAAATATAAATACTCATTTAATTAGCAGCGCTGCTCTGAGACCGAGGCTAGCAGCAAGTAACAAGCAGTGCAGTGAGAGTGGCAGGCGGACCTTTGATCTCCAGCGAATGTGTAAATATTTGACATTAATTACAAGTTGAATGCAGCCCTACAACATTAACTTCCGCCTCCTCCCCCGCACACACACACACACACACACACACACACACACACACAGAATTTCTTCCCTTTCGTTGCGGTGGCAATAACTGGAAAATTTATTTAATATTCACTTATAAAGCGAGTTGACAGCCTGAAATATCCTCGTTGCTGTTGCTGTTGCTGTTCTTGTTGTTGTTGTTGTCAACGGTGGCAAATTACTTAAGCGCTTATTTGTCAACTACAATATGGAAGGGGTAGCAACACACACACACACACAAACATACGTGCTGCGAGTCTACTCGTATATTATGTACATTGGAAGCAGAAACTCATTAATAGCAAGTGCGCCAAAGGATGATCAGAGGCTGAGTCAGAAATGGGCTAAGCGAAAAAGGAGCTAGACTGTGATGAGAAGGGGAGAGGGGAGGATGGGCGGTGGCATTGGAGTGGAGCACACTCTTAACCCATGACAGCCGGCATCAATTATTCAGACGGCACGCGACGTTTGCCGAAAAATGGCCGCGGGCAAAATGGCGTCGGCGTCGCTGTTAACGTTAACGTTGGCGTTAGCGTCAACGTCAGCGTTGGCGTAGTTGACGGCGAATTTCCGCCGCACACTTGGGAAATTAAGAGATTCAAATGTGCGTGTGTGAGTGTGTCGTGTGTGTGTCAAAGGCACGAGCACTGGCAATGACATTTAAATATGTTAAGCAACATGCAAAGTCTTCAAAAACTGTTGCCTTTGTCCATGCTCAAAGTAACCAGTTACTAGGGAAATAGGAAAAAAAGCTAACATAAACATAATTCAAAGTATTGAATTTTCGATTGCATGTAGAAAAAGGCTTTCATAGAATACAAATTCACAAATTTCAATTGCTGTACATAAAAACTGATAAGTTTCTGCATACAATATACGTGTCATTTAACAGTCTACCTACTTTGTGATAACAGAAGGCAGTAAATATTATAAATTAATCTTTTTCAATAGCTTAGAAGTGGATTCTAATAAACACCTTGGACTTAGAGACTCAGTATTAAAGCTAGTACTAGCAAATTATTATATGATTACAGATTTTGTTTATATTGTAATTATTGATGTTAATTGAGATTAAAGTCTTTAAAGTCTGAATCGCCTGGATACATTATTATTGATATAAATTCAATCAAATTTACTAAAATGTATTCTTTTTCTATTAAATAATCAAAATCATATACAAAATTATTTATAATAATTGACAACAATTGGAATACTTTCCTCCAAATTTCATATTGGCTTCTTTAGAAAATATTGCTAATCCTGTTCCATTTGAAATTAAATTCTGATATATACAGAATAAAATTTGCACTGAAAAAATCTCTAAAATTAAGATTTTTGTCCTTATACAATAATAAAAACTTTATTCTAAAAAGTGCGTTGAAAAGATATATCTTGAATTCAAGAACATTTTAAAGTCATTGCTGACTTTTATGCACATATTCAAATTGGCTTCTCCGATTTATTTAAATATGATCTATGTTGAACTAGTGACCAAGAGAATAATAATTTTCGTCCTCACAAAATACTTTGAAGTATAATCCATTCATTTATCATTGAGAGTGAGTGCAAATGTGAGAGTGTCAATAACAAGCAGACATAAATTTCAATTATAATTAATTATTTCAGCTTCAGTTGTGTAGAGTTCAATAAGAATTTAAAGTGCATTCACCACATTTACCTGACTCTGTTTTCCCCCAAAACCAATGTTAAAAAGCTCATCCCCCCTTTTGTGATATTAATGATGAGTAATGCGTCAGTAAATATTTGTTAATTAAATTTATTTTGCGGCTCAGTAGATGCAAAGTGTTAAATGCATAGCATGCCTTTTGCTTGGACCAGCTTCCGATTGCATTTCAATTTAGTTGAAAATATATGAGAGAAATGCAATTAAGTCTACGTTAAGCCACGTACATAAATATTGAAATATTCGTGAATTGTGGGCAAAACTTTTAAGCCACAACGTTTGTAATCTTATTTTAAATTAAATTAAGTGAAACACAAGCAAGAAAGTCCATTTCGAATGAAAGCAAAACAATGTATTATTCTTAATACGTATCGAAATAAAATACACGGCAAAAATACTAAAATATAGAAATGGCTTTATTTGGTATATTATAGTATTGCATTTAAAATATACCATAGCGTACAAAATATAAAACATTGTCCGACAAAATAATTAAGAACTAAGTAGTCGTTTTTTCCATAGTCTTCCTTACAACTTTTATATGTAGGTGTTATTGCTTTTAGCGAAAATCAACTCTAGTTTCAAAATTTCTATTGAATTTTTGTTGCTATTGACGCTGATCAAAAATATATATACTTTCTATATATACTTGAAATTAATTAATTATAATTCTTATTTTTTTATAATCTAATATCAAACTATTGGACGAAATTTAAGCTACTTGCTCGTGTATTTAAAATACAATATTTTATGCCTTTTGATACAATAATCTAGTATTGACAAGAATCACACCTAGTAAATGGGTAGTGATAACGTTTTCATTATTATTACCTTCTTTAATTTAAATAAAAAGTTACATCTGCCGTACTCTATTTGTAATTTTGGTATACTATCACTTAACTCTGTAAACGAATTTTACATTCGATACTTGATTAATTTGCTGGTCAAGAGCTAAGGGTTTGAGGCATCTCTTTGGAATATATTGCACTTAATGAGTAGCTGAAGCAATTGGCTTTGCAATAGCTAGAGATGATTGCCTTAGGACGGGTCTTGCTTTTAGTTGACTACCAATTAATTTACGCGCTCTTGGCCAACGATGCTTATCTGGCTAACGGGGAAGCATCGAGGCCTTCGAGGAGCATACACAATATCATTTCATTATTACGAGTCGAGTGCGGAGAGTACTCGCTATTGTTGTTTGTGGCGCTCCCTTGACGGTTTGGCAACATTTTCAATTAATTAGCCTCCTGGCCAAAAGGCTTGGCAAACAATTTCTGACAGCATCAGCTAAAAGCAAAGCCAAAAAAAAAGTCAGTTAACATTTCGGTAGTGGCAGATAGGTTCCCATTACCATTACCATTACACAAGCTGCACATCGCTTGGCTCTTTCTTTCACTCTTATCTGCGCTACACACGACAGCAGCAACAGCAACAGCAACAACAATGACAACGGCAACGGCAACAAAAACAACAGCAACAACAGCAACAGAAGACAATTTATTGACAAGACAATGGCGCTCAACGTATGTAATTAATCTCGACATAATCTGAGTTGATAATTTTTCGCCGTTCGTTGTTGTTTGTTCGTTGTTCGCTGTTTGCTGTTGTTGGTTGTTGCTTCTGGGTTGTCGGTCTATTTTGGCTGAGCTGAACTGAACTGAGTTGAACAGAGCTGAGCTGGCTGGGCAGCTCTGGCTTTGGTCATGTGCTTTTATAGGCTGTGGGCCAGTCTCAGCTATAGCCTCAGCCTCAGCCTCTGTCAGCTTTATGAACTGCATGGCTGGGCTAGGGACTGCAGCAGATCCTTTTAAGGCACCTACCCATGCCATTGCGAGCCTTTTTCAATTAAGCAAAATGCCAGCGAGATGCTCATAAAGTTGCGCTGCTTTTCCGTTTAGTTTTCTATGTTTTTTTTTTGTGATTCAACCCTCCCTCCCTCCCTTCTCCGTTCTCCTTGCAACATTTTCTTTTTCCCTCCTCAAATGTGGTCGGGGCCTGGCCTACATTCTGTAAGCACTCGTCATTAATTTTACAGCAAAACTGTGCTTTTTTATGTCCCTTTTTTTGTGCAGTTAAGTATACGTATATATTGTGTGTGTGTTTCTGCTGCGTCTGTGTGGAAAGTTGCAACTTGTAGTCGATGTTGCTGTTGTTGTTGTTGTTGTTGTTGTCTGCATATCAAAAATGCTACATGAATTGTTTTAATGCACGAGCTTCTCTCTGCTCGCCCAACAGCTGCAACAATGAATTTGCATTAATGATGAGCATTTGTGGCAGCTTCAGCACCATGCCACAGACAGCAGCCCCTTGCACCTCACTAGTTCAACCCCTTGATCCACAACCCACAACCCCTCCCCCTTTAACCTTGAGCACATTCTGAACTTTGCCAGCAGCATAAAACAAATGAAACTATGAAAACTTTTGCGTATTTTCTCAGTTTTTATTTTCACATTTTTTTCACAATACCCAGCAAAAGCAGGATAAAGGTTATCTTAAGTTTGAGCAAATTGTAAATGTTATTTTTAAATTGATAGCGAAAAATTCATATTTTATATTTTAGAGCTAAGAGAATTTATGAATTTTAATTTATTAAATTATATAAAAATTTAAAAAAAAAAAAAACTTATAAACTGCAATCTGTAATCGAAGAACATTAATATTACATTTTTTTTTTATAGATTATATTTGAGTGAGAATTGAATGTATTTCGTTCACAATCATTTGGAAATGCAAACTTACTCGATATGAAGTAAAGAGATTTGTAAAGTTTTTATTGAAGATAACATGCATTTTTTTTTTAGCAATTAAATAGTATCCTTTAGTCTAGTCCACTCGACCAGCGTAATTTCGTTTGCTGGTATTTGTAGAGCTTTATGGAAACTGAAAATGGCACAAAGTTGCTGGCTGTTTTGGGCAATTTGCCATATTTCACTCTATCTGCATATTTGTTGTTATGGTTGCTGCTGTTGTTGTTGTTGCTTTTATGCTGGCGAAAGTGAATTTACGATCGAAACTAGCTTTAAACGTGAAATCGAATGGATTCGAATGGATTGGGATGAAATTGGTGGGTTTGGCCTGGGCTGCACTTAGAACACACCCATTTAATGGTAGTGAGTGAGTGAGTGAGGAGTACTCATAATGTCAAGCGGCATTTTGACAGCTCATCAATGCCTGATTGCCATTTAATAGCAGCAGTTAAAGTCTGTAATCGATATTAGACAATGTCCGCAAAGGCTCTTAAAACTAATGGAAAATGCCAAGTAACAAGCCATTGTGAAGCCAACAGTTCAAGAGGGGAGAATTGATCTTAGGCAAACTGTTAAGTGTGTCGTCTTCGTCGTCATCGTCATGTGTGTCTTGTCAACTGTGTTGCATGCAACAAAGTGCAGCAAAGGGTCATGACAATATTTGCCAAACTGAATGCAAATTAAGCATGCCGTTTGTTTACCAGCATATAAGTATAATATGAAAATATATTTATACCTGTTGCCCATAGGGTAGAAAGGTATTATAACTTTGTGCCTCCATAATGTGAATGTAGAAGGCAGAAGGAGTCATCTGCAACCTCATAAAGTATAGCGGCCATGTCCGTCTGCCTGTCTGTAATGGTATATCGATATACCAAATATACCCTATGGTATATTTTAGTATGTTTTTATACCAGCTACCAATAGGAAGCATTTTATTACTTTGTGCGTCCAGTAAATGTATGGAACAGCTAGAAGCAGTGACCTCCGACCCTATAAAGATATATATATAAATATATATATGATCATCCTCAAGATGACATGATATAGCAATGTTCATCTGTCTGTCTGTCCATCTGTTCGTATGAACACCTATATCTCAGAGTTTATAATAGATAGAACTGCTTCAGATGTGAATCTCGCATATTTTATGCATTGTGGTATATTTCTAATGTAAAGTATATTTACATATCTTTTATAGCATTCAGTATTTTTATATTGTAGTATGTTTATTTGGTACATTTTAAGAATAATATTGTACTGTTTTCTGCTATATTTAAATAGGTATCTGATAGTCAAGTACATGCTTCAGCAGTTTTCTTACTTTCATAAAAGAAATAAAAATTCATTTCAAAATAAAATAAATACATGCAACAGTTATTTTCCTTAATGAAATACAATATTTTTAGTTGTAAAATGTGCATTTTCGATTGAACACCTTCAGCTCATTTATATTCAACTCCATATGGATTTGATTTTACGATTTGAGAACTACGATTAGGAGTTGAAGCTTTAATTCAATGCCTTGGCCAAATTGTGTTATTCTTTAAACTTGTTCACTTTTGCAAATATTGTGCATGCAAATAGCAGAAATATTTTAAAGCCTTCGGTTGTGTAATTTGGTTGAGTTTTTATAACTATTGTTCATTCGTAGATTGAACTATAATACTTTGTATAAAGCACAACAAACTAATGTTGACTTGAAGCTCATTTGCAAAATGCAAAGTAGCATTACACAATTTGATTGTGGTGTCACTAAAATAAACTGACCCACGACACAAAACATAACAACAAACATTCGGTTTTATTGCAAATTTTTGTAGCACTGTATATTGATTTTTCTTACTAAAAGCCGCATTTATTTATTACAAGTACATTAAACCGAAAATGTCACGACATTAATTCTGTAAATGCGATTAATAAACGTCAGCATAATGTCATTGTTTGCAAATGCCCCATAGACCCAAAGCAATTGCTGCTGTTGTTGCCGTTGTTGTAGTTGCTGATGGTGTTGCTGTGGTTGTTATTGTTGTTACTGCTGTTGTTGTTGCTGGGATAGACATTATGTTCAAGCCATTGACCACAAGTCAAGTCGGCGGCAGGCAACTAGACAGCAGCAATGCAAACATGATTTACACCCATCCATTGTCATATTGTCTGACCGAAAAGTCAGCTATGAATACTTCTTGAAGACACCAAGTACAAAAACAACAACAAAATCGGCAAAAACAACAACAACACTTTTAAAGGTAGAAAACTTTAGAATTGTGCGTGTTACACGAATCACCTGGTCATACAAAAGACTTGAATTTATTTTCTGGCCTGTGATTTGTAAATATCTAACTTAAATGTTTTCTAATTCTTTATTTGTTGCACGATGGTAATAAGTTTTACAAACAGAATACAGTTAATGTGTAAAGCTTTTAATAACTTGGAACCTTAATAATCGAATAACTTAAATCTAAGCTTAAATTTTAGAGAGGGATATGAAAATTAAAATAAACACAGCTAAATGTTTACAAAACTGTGTTTCACAATTTAATAATGAATAAAAATGAAATTTAGCATCGATAATAAAAAAAATGATCGATTAATAGCATATTATTCTATTTCATTTGCAATCGATGTGCTTTAAATAAATCTCGAAAATAAAAAATAAAGCCATAGTCGAGTGTGCTCGACTCTGAGATACTTGCTATCCATTTTTGTAAAAAGCAAGCTGTATTATTCTTATTGTTCTGCTAAATTAATCGACTCAAATAATAATAAAATATATTTGGTATATCGATACATTAGATTTTCAACCAAAGCAACTAAAACCCGCTTTAATGCGCCGTTTTTTGTCATATAAACAAATAAAATAACTTAAACAATTTTTATATGATTTGCAGGAATCATAAACATTGTAGTTATTATAGTGTTTACGGGTCGCGGGCATACAAATTTTTTTATAATTGAAAACTGCAATAAAATTAATTTTGCATCGAAAAACAAAATAGAAAAACTAGAAAATTGTTTTTCATATGGAGTTAATGTAAGCCTCCTTCGTCTTACTTACTTATTAATAATGGAAGTTTATTTATCTAGCATTTTGGGTTTTTGCAAATATGTAACAGCGAGGGAGACTAGTCGATAGACCCTATCGCTATCGGTTGGCATTAGCAAGTCGATAGGCATGAAGCTATCGGTATTATTAGTCAGAGATAGTGAAGTAGATCATCGGTCGTCAAAAGTAAAACAGAAGCAGCAGCAGTCGTCAGTCGAAACGATATCAGTTCTGAGCAGGTAGCAGTATTATTTATGCTAAGTTAAGCAATTATCAATTATTATGCAAATTAAACAGTTAAAAATATCTCTGCACATTTTCTAATGTAGTGATATTCTTAAGAAAAAGTTAATACTTGGATTATTATTATATATTAAATAATCGAGGGTTATCAATATCAAAATAACCTCTACAAATTGTACAGTTACAAATACCACTGCAAATGTTCTAATAAAGTGATATTCTTAAGAAAAAGTTAATACTTTGATAGCTAAATGATAGACATCTGGTGACTTGCAATGAGAAATTTAAAGCAACCTCGCTCTAACGGTGTGTAAGCATCACAGATTAAAATCAGTTTGCTAGCATATAGAATTATTTAGCAGGCTTACGTTTCGCCTAACGGTTAAGTATTCAGCCTACGTTGACCTTATCTTAAATGAGTTCGTCCCTGAAACAGATTGAGTTTCGTTTTTGCGCTGTGCTCGACCATCTGGAGCATGACACACTAATGAGTGGAGAGCGCGAGTGGAAATTAAAAGCTCACAAATTGCAAATTGCACAAACACAAACACAAGCAAAAGTGTGGTGCTGTGTTTGTGCCCCGAGGCTCCTAAAAGGTGGCTAAAACGGGTAAAAAAAAAGCAAAAATGAAAAAAATAAAAAATGGAAACCTTGAAATGTCGCACACATAAACGAAATGAAACGAAACGCAGCGAAACCGTTTTCCATGCCACAAATCGCTTTGGCAGCCGGGCGAGCACATGCAAAAAGCCAATCTTGATTACAATCAGTCGACAGTCAATGGGAGCAGCGCAGATGCAACACCGCTGCATGTTGCATGTTGCTAGGCGATAAAGATCAAATGAGGAATGAATGTCGCCGACGCAGCCTCCAACAACCAGCAACCAGCAACCAACAACCAACAACCAGCCACCAACTGGCTGCAAAATGTAAGCTGCATGCTGCCGGCCTAGTTGCATGTTGCGTAGATATTTGCATTTTGCGGGCGGTCTTTCGCCGACAAGATTTGTGGCTGCAATGCAACTTGCAACCCGGCAGCAATCAGTAAATATGTAGAGCTGCGCCTCAAGTATTCGTAACTCTGCCCCAGCAGCAAGTGTTATCTGAGGGAAGCTGCCTTGTTGCAACACGTTTAGCTCGCAATCTCGAAATAGAAGCAATTCTTTATTGGTCTGCTGTCATTGCCACAACTACATTTATTTATTATTAATAATCTATACACATAGTTCCTACGAAACAAGTCTGAAATATGCCTATTTAATTTGAATTTATATTCCCATACTAGATACAACATTGGTTTAAACTAATTTCGACTTATTCTTTACTTGCCGAAGGGATACCGAAGCAACGAATTGGTTTTTATAACTGCTTATCATTTTAGTTATTAATTGTACAAGTATTGAAAAATACTTATAATGTATAAATAAAAACTTAAAACATATATATGAAAGTATAGTATTTAATTAATCTACCAAACAAAACAAAAGGATATCATAAAGCAACTATTTTGATTCTATACTTGCTAATCAATTATGTTATTAATACTACTCGTATTCAGAAAATACGAAAAAAATTAAAACAAAATAGCAAACAAAATCATTTTTAAAATAAATGAAAGAATAAGGCAAATATTTAGTTCATCTAATAATAAAAGAAAATCTAAGTAACCTAATCATTTTATAAAGTATGGGAACAACGAAGCAAAGAATTGGTTTTTATACCTGCTAATCATTTTAGTTATTATTTAATTAGTAGAAGTATAAAAATGCGATAAGGAAGAAACGAATTGATTATAACACTTGATAATCGTTTAAGTTATTAATAGTACTTTTATAAAAAAATACTAATCAAACTATAAACTAAAAACATTTTTAGAATATATACACCAATTATGCAAATATTTAGTTAATCTTCAATTATAATCAATTCTAATTAACTAGTATTTATTACTTTCTATAAGATTGATTTATTTCAAGATCATTTTAAGCTAATTTTGAGTAATCCAATAAATTGGTGACTCGTTAGGGAAGCATTCAGTCTGTTATAATAGGTTTTATTTATATTTTTTTGTAATACAAATGTAAATAATTATTTTATATGAACTGTCTCTGTTTTAGTTGAGAATATCAAAATCGACTAGTTCTATTTGTTTTGCTATTTCTTAATTACGTTAAACGTAATTTATAATTTCGTTTTTATTATATAAAGGAGTTCAGTGAACTATTCAGTCAATGTAAGAACAGAAGGAAATCTATGTAAGTTCTTTTAGATTTATTAATTTGCATCGATTGAACTTTTCATTCAAATGCATTTATCAAACCTTTCGTTCATAATGGCAATTTATCATATAGCTAGTCATACTTTAAATTTAAAAGTATCTTTGACAAGCATTGCAGTATCTTGTCTTGCAATAAAAATATAATTTGTATGGACTTTGTCAATTGAATTCGGTTGGAGTAAAAATAAAATAAAATGCAGTGGAGCGTGTCTAGTTGATGTAGCTACAACTAATTGACAGCTTCCAATGGGGCGGTACTTTACCGTCTCAGAATCTTCAGGCAGAATTAGCAGAATTTCGTGATATGTCACATGGCTGAGGTGCATGAAAAAGTATCTACAACATACAGAAAACCTGCTTGCAACATGGTGGCAGAAACCAGAGGCGAGTGCAGGTAACTGGCTTTGCAAGAGTGTAAATTATTTTGCTCGCCTGTGCAAATTAATTTCAACTAACTGACAGAGACCGTCGAGTGACTAACTGTCGCATTGCTAGACTAACTGACTAACTGGCGAACTGACGGAATGGCGGACTGACAGTCAGCACATTGGATTACCGCCTTGCAGTATCAATTATGTATACTTTATGAGCGTTCTTCGGTTCTTTGACTTCGGTTTCGACTTAGACGAAAAAAAAAACCCGTCACTTGCAAGCCCAAATTTGGCCAACGATTATGTCTGCCGTTCACCGTTTGCCAGTGACATTTTGGCCAAGTTTTTCATGGCTTTTTGTGTGGCTGCAACGAGTGACGCGTGCCTTGGCGAAACAGCAATTAGCATTTTGTTAACATGGTCTAAAGCACCTTGTCCATTGTCATCTTTCACTTTGTTCGACCTGAACTATGGCATGACCACCAGATGCATAAATCAAAGCGCAGTCCAGGTCACTGCAAAAGATGCGCCACATCAGAATTGTGGCCCGAAAGCAGCGGTAGGTTTGGCTTTCACGCCGCCTCACGCTGGCACACCTGGACCATGGTAACCATTGTATTAACCATGGCAACACATCAACACGGCTCTGCTAACTAAATCAACTGCAGCAAACAATGGACCACTAGCAAACACACACATACACTTGTAAACAAACGAGAGAGCCGCGCAAATTAAAGTTAATCGAATGCTTTGACCTTTTCACACAACCACACAGAGTGCATGCTGGGTGCATGGGGCACGTTAGATACGTTGGGTAGAAGGGGCATGGCCAGCCCTTTTGCCAATGAATGCATCGCATTCGATTTGCAATTTCAGATAAACAAAAGAACCACTCAAGAATACTGTAAAAGCATTCACCCAATTCTTGCCCCTCGTGAATTGATCAAAAGATACAGATAATTGCGGCTTTTGAGTGACCTGCAATTAAATAATAATACTTCAAAACTGTAACCGTTTTAATTAATTTGATTTCATAGAGGACACTTGTACTAAATACGCCTTGAATATACTCTACATTTAAAAGTGCTAAGTCATCAAGCAACTCTGTTCTTTACGCTAAGTTATATTCTAAATAATAAAGAATAATACAAAATATATTATGTAAATTTAATACTTCTTATGTTAAAAATATAAATAAATTTATTAAAAATTATAATAATTCATAAATAAATATATTGATAAATACAAAAAGTTGAAATTAAGTTAAATAATATAATGAAATTAATAGTCCAAATTTATTTACCCACTCTTCGAGCAACTCACTTACCAAATTTACTCCTTTTACTAAAAATATTAAATAAAACGTAATGTAATTAAAAATAATTCATTAATAATTATTTGATAAATACAAAATTAATATTTTAAAGAATTGAATCACTATAATCAATAATATAATCAACTTAATAGTACAAATTTATTAATAAACTTTGTTGTATACATATTAAGCAAATAAAATATAATGTAAATTTATTCTTGTCTTTTAGTAAAAGTCTGCTCTTTATGATTTCCAAATGTTTGAATATTTTATCATTATGCATTATAACTAAATTCAGGTTAATTGCAATGGTTTTGCTTCACAACAATTTAAGTACACCTCTCTATAATAGTAATTATTCACAGCTTAAATATAGAACTATACGGTGAAGCAAGCCTTAATTAAAATTGTCATATCTGGGGGTTTTAATCTCTCGAATGCATCATGCAGCCAGAGTCTCGGTGTACGGATGTGTGAATGTTGTACACTCGCTAATGTCACCGACGACATGACAACAAAATGTTTGCAATGGCGAAAAACGAAATCTATGTTAGAACTTGCTGCGATTAAAATCATTTTAGCCAAGTCTAACACACCTAATTGCTGGACAAACATCAGACAGCTAATTGAAATACCGCCTGCTTCTATGTTTTTTAAAATTCATTTAGAAAAAAATGTTTATTTTTTTCTCTTTGTTTTTCGTTTTACATTTTCAAGGCCCGTCTTGACTAATGTTGGCGTTTATTTTTCCCATTTTGCATTTTGCTTTATGTAGACAATTATTTCAGTTTTATTTATTTTATTTTTGGGTGTGACCACGTTTTACTCTGGGGACAAAAAAGAACACAGAAAAACAAAAATGAAAACCGTGCCAGCAATCGTGCAACTAGCAAACTGGCTAACGGACAATGCATTTTGCTGAGCTTGCAAACCACAATTTGAAGTCGACTCTAGACCATAAATATGGGCGGTCGCCCGTTTTTATGGCAATCAAATGCGTTGTTTAATTCGAATTGACTTTTTGAACTTGACGTGAACGTGTCGCAAATCGAGCCAATGTGGCGAATGCTACAAGTGGGCATTGAGGCAATGGAGCAACGGGGGAAACCCCGCACGTGCTCGAATCTCTGGTGACATAAAAAATATGTTAAACTGCGATTGCTTATAGACATTTGATGTGGTTTCAAGTTGTATGAGTTGAACTATATTCAAAGTGCATCTGTTCAGTTTATGTGCAAAAGTGAGGAACTCATATTTAGTGTAAATAGTTCATTAAAATATATGGAATGGAACAGCTAAAATATATCCCCGAATTCATATATTTTAAAGGAAAAACAGTGATTAATGATCTCTTGATATATTTTGGTTTTTTTTTTTAATTTTATTGATGTAATACAAAGTAATACTATTTTTTTTGCATATTGCGCAATGTTCAGAACTTAAAAAACACTGACTACTTAAATGATGAGTGTTATGTGTTTTAATTTCAATTGTATTAATAATTAGCAATCTTTGAATTTCGATAAGAGTAATATTTATTTTAATTAGGGAAATAGATCTTTGTGTCATTTGATTAAAGAAATATATTCAAAATAGAATATAATATAATTTGGAAATGTTTTTTAGGTGAAAAGATGTGTTTAATAATAATTTATGTTTTCTACAGTTTGACTATATCATTCAACACTATATTATAAAATAATGAGCCTGAAATTGAAACTTAACTGAAAAATACACAATATACATTATTCTAAAATAAAATGGTATAATTTAGATATTCAATTTATTATTTAACAGAATATTATAATATATGGTATGTATTGTTTGGGAAGCAAATGATAAAATAAATAAGACGCTGAGACTTTTCCTTTCTCGAGGGTCCGTTTTATTTAGCTTATCGTTCAAGACTGACCACGTCGCTCAAAATTATGTATTCGAAATTACAAAGTCGTAACAGAAATGAGAGAGTAATAAAGAGAGCAAAACAAATATCACCAAAAAATAAAATAGCGAGGGAGAGAGAGAGAGAGAGAGCTTAAATTGAATATGTGTAAGTATAGTCAATTGTCTTACTACAATACAGAGACTTAAATTTAAAAATTAAGTGATAAAATATAGAATATATATTATTTAAATATAATATGGTAAAATATAAGTTTTCAATAGAAGCTTAAGTTAGAAATTACTTAATACAATAAAGAAACTAATATAAATTACGTATACGCATTACATACAGTTTGTATTAAGCGTAAAGTGGAGTCACTTTTATTTATTAGATGCACTTTTCAGAGTTTAATCAGACTTTTTGGAGTGCTGTTTGGATATTGCAATGCAATTGAAATAGAATTGGATAAGTTTTGTTGTTAAAGTGGTAAGAGAAACTGATGGTCGTGCAATTGATAGTTGTGTATCATAAACTAAAGCCGAGTTGCTTTTAAAACTATTGCAAAACACCCAAAAACAAAAGGCCTTTGCAAAGTATAGTTGAGCTGTTGCTGCCCCCTGCTTCCCCTTTCGTCTCCTGCGGGCTGAAGGGAAGCAAACAAATGCAATCAGAGGCTGCTCGGACACAAGGCAGGAAGCAAAACAAGTTGCAATTGCAGGGAGAGGAAATGTGGATCATGGGCGTGGCATTGAGGCGATTTGTGTGCGGAGGGCAGCGGGTGGCAAGCGGAGACCGGTGCCAAACTTTGTGGCATAAACTTTTAATGAGTTCTTTTTATTTGCGATTTGCATGGCCACGCCCCCCATTTGTCACACAAATGAAATCTGCTAAAGCGAAATTGCATTAAAGTTGCTCTGGTTGTTGTTGCAAGCACTGTTGCTGTTGCTATTGCTATTGCTATTGCTGCTGCTTGTAAATTATTCACCCGCCGTGGCCCACTTCAATGACATTGCCTACTTCGACGCAAAGTTTTGGTCAAAGACCCCATCACAACCCCTTGTAGGATCAGAATCCCCCGCTCCCAACTCTCTTCCCACTTTAAGTCGTTCGTGGCTCAATGATGAGCGCAAAACAAAAATTGTGAAATAAAATAAATAAATATGCTTGGGCGCAAAAACTTTTAAATTGAAAATGCGCTTTGAATATTTCAGCGTTTTGCAAATTCGCTTTTTCGCATTTTGCGAGCACTTCCTGTCCGCCATCTTGTGCGCCATTGCACTTGCTAACTGTACTTGTGCTCATCTTCATCTCTTGCTCTCCGTCTTCATCTCCATCTACGTCTGCTTCTCTTCGTTGTCTCTTCGACGAAAATAATTTGAAATTTTAATTAAAAGTATTTCGGGCAAAAGTTGCGGCGCTGCCAACGGCTCTGCTTTTCTATCAGCAGACAAATACGACAAAATCAAAAACACAAAAACGAACAACGAAAAACGAACGAACACAAGAGCAAGAAAAATTGAATAAAATTCCGCACAAAAATAGGGAAAACTATTTCCGGCCCTTTCATTTGCCGCTCGATGGCATCTCAACTTAAATTTTAATATTGCTGCCGAAAGGCACATTCAGCCGGAGTCCAAAACTCCGGACATGCTGCAGCTTGCAATTGTAGCCGATGCGACAAGTGTCTCTCTCTCCTCATCTGCGTATGCGTATTTGTCGCCAAGCATATGGCGTTCATGCGTACGAGTATATCGTGATAAGTGGGAAGAGAGATGCGAAGTTTTACTTTACCTTGAAATATACAAGGAAGGAGAAGGGAGAGTGATGGAACGAAAAGGGAAAATACATGTTTCTTGGTCTAAACAATGCAAAGCTCGAGTCCCTTTGGAAATATGGAATTATTTCAATCTAATTATATTTATGAACTTACAACTCTCCAAAAGGATATAACTATATCGTATGTATGTATTGACAGGCTTATGACATTGTAAATTAATTTGATATTGGTTGGTTTTAGTCCGAAAATAATATCATAGGAAAAGTTTCGGGGAACAGCGAGTAAATAAATGTATGTATATCCAAAATATATCTATCAATTGCCAATGCTTCTTTTTGAATCTAAAATAATACAAGCAAAATGACACAACAACATATTTTAAACAAATTAAACTGACAATAAACTTGGAGTTATAATACTGAAAATAATATATGTGTCAGCTTTTAAATATTTGTTAAATATAATATTATAAAATTGTATTTATTTATTTATTATTAATTGTAACTTTAAACTGAAGCTAACTGATAAATAGATGCTGATAGATGTTGAAATATGTAATGAAATAATTACAAAAAGTAATTTAGCTATTTAGTAAGTTTATCTTAATACAAGTTATAAGTGAAATAAAAAAAGATTGTAAACGTTGCGTAATAGGAAGTAATAATAAGTATCAAAATAAGATAAATACAAATTGTAAATTGGCTAGTCATTAGTTGTAATCTTCATTTTACAAAAAGAAAGCAACAAAATACTATTGCAATGCTTTTTCAGAACAAAGTTGAAACAAAAGTTATCACGAATTGAGTACACGTGTAAACGTAAAACAAGTAAGAAAACTACAGTCGAGTGTGCTCGACTGTGAGATACCCGCTACCCCTTTTGAATAAAAGCAAAATATTGCGGTATTATTTTCAAAATATACCAAAAAATACTGCAAAATACTAAAAATATACCAAATGGTATATTTGGTATAACGATGTGATACTAACATTTAAAATATACCATAGACGGCACAATACACCAGATTGTCGGCCAAAGCATTTGAGACCCCCCGTAAGTGGGCGTTTTGTCCCATACAAATGTGTTTCTTTAATAACTTCCACAATTTTTATCTAATCGCAAGCAAATTTTCAGGAATCATAAATACTATTGTTATTATTATATATACCAAAATTCACAGCTTTAACTTTAAAATTACGCTTGTTATTCGATTTTTTTGATTTGCGGGGGCGGAAGTGGGCGTGGCAAAAATTTGAAACAAACTTGATCTGCGTGCAAACATAACAAATGCTGTCGAAAAAAAATTATAGCTCTATCTCTTATAGTCTCTGAGATCCAGTGTTTCATACGGACAGACGGACAGACGGACAGACGGACAGACGGACAGACAGACAGACGGACAGACGGACATGGCTAGATCGTCTCGGCTGTTGACGCTGATCAAGAATATATATACTTTATAGGGTCGGAGATGCCTCCTTCTACCTGTTACATACATTTCCTGCCGGCACAAAGTTATAATACCCTTCTACCCTATGGGTAGCGGGTATAATGATCCTTTCGCAATTCTTTGCATGCGTATGTGCTAAAAGAGTATTGCCACTACTTAGTTCATGGCGTTTGTCGGCTTGCTTGCTATGCGTTTTCTTCTATTTTTTTTGCTCCCCAACTGTAATTAAACCTTAGTAGCTGCCGAAGCAAAAAAGGAAGGAAGCCTTAAGGCAGCCACAGAAAGAGACGGCAGCCAATGGAAGCGATAGCGACAAAGACATCGACAGAATGAGAGAGAGATGGAAATTGTGTAAGAGTTAGAGTTGGAGACGTAGATGGAGACGGAGATGAAGACGCTCTCTTAGTGCAAGAAAGAATGAAACTTTATTAATAAAAGTTTTTCCTTTGGTATTTCACCCAAGTATTATTAAAAACTTTCATATACGCAACGCTGGCGAATTCCACACGCTGACACACACAAAAATACACACACACACAAGAAAACGTCCTCGAAGGCAGAAAAGCAGACACATATGTCGACGGCTGTTCATACATTCAAGCGTTAAATTGCGAAGTCCTTCTTATGCATGTGACAATATTTGTTGCACTTGTTTTGCTATTCTCTGTTTTTATTAATTTCGTTGCCATGTCATTGAGATTTCATCCGGCATTTCTTCATTTATCCCTTTTGTTTGATGCTTGCAAAAATAGCTCACAGTTTGCCCACAAACAACGCGCTAAATATGAAACTTTTGTCTCTGCCTACCCTTGTCATAATTGGCACGTATAATATATGTAATTATGAATGGCTTTTTGAGAAGCTGCTAATTTGTGGAAAGCTGTTGGGCAAATCTTATAGATATTGTTTTCTTCCGGAAATATATAATTAATAATGCTGAAAATTAATAAAATTTATTAACTTATACAAATTGTTTTCTTTTTTGTTGCTATTTGGGAATTCAAAAGCATAGAGAACGAGAAAGAGTTAGAGAGAAAGAGTAAGAGAGAGAGACAGAAAGAGAGAGAGAAAGGGATAGACAGAATGTAAGGCAGAGATAAAGGTAATCGATTATTTTCTGTTTTGATTATTGTTCCACACTTAATTGATTTTTAATAAATAGAAAACTGTGTAAAAGTTGTATTATCGGTAAAGTATTCCAAATTATTATACCGAAAATACAAATTTCTTTTGGTATATTGACATACTACTAAACTTAAATATATTGTTAAATATACCAGATCAACATCCAAAGTTATTATCACCCAACAGCTGCAGGCTTATCGGTAGAAGGTATTATAATAGTTGATCATGCTTACTTCAATGCGTTTGTTAGAGCAGAAAATTTGGATAAAGCATTCTTATTGAAATGATGTAAATAACATTGTGGCAAAATAGAATATTTCTAACTCTCATCGTTTGAGCTATACCTTGAGCTGTTTCCCTTTAAAAGTAACCAACAGAAACATTACTATTTGATAAATCGAACATTTCACAAGCAAACACAGTTATTAAAAACGAATTAGTTATTTATAAGATGCATTATGAGTTGATTTTCATAACTGAACTGCCAAACATTATCTGAGAGCAATTTAAAAGCCGTTAGAAATGTCGAAAATATGGTTAGCTTTTGGCCAATTGACGCAAAAGCCAGAGAATGCAATCTCATCTACCCCCTTTTAATCGGCCTGACTAGTTGATGCCGTTAGGCAAAACTCCTGGGGCTTTTGAACCTGAACACTACTATTTACCAACTGTAGTTGTTGTTGTAGTAGTAACTGTTAGTGGTAGAGGAGTAGTTGTCCTTAGAGGCAGACTGTAGTCTGTAGCTTAGCTCTCAAACTATTTGCACATTGAGTGCATGCATATTAGCATGGAAAAGAGAATGCCTAATGAGCTGCGTACCGTCCATTAACACAGGCAAACGCATTTTCTCAAAGTTTAGTTCCATTAGAAGAGGCTTCTCAGTCTCTCTCTCTCTCTCTGTTCGTTTTTTTTTCTAGACTCATTCACTTAGCTAGACAAACTGACAAAACTGAACAACTAATTAAAGTAAAGCAACAAAACATTTGCACACGAATTTCATTGGTCAGTTAGGCGGAAGCAATTGCAGATACAAAGATACACAGCTGCAGATACAGATTCAGATACAGATACATTCGCTGATCCTGCCTAGGTAGCTGGGGACAATCAGTGCAGTGACCGCAGCTGTCACTGGAGTCTAGTCCCATGTATCCACTGGGTTTGACACATGAATATGCAAATATGAAGTAGTCATCCTCAACTCTCTCTCTCTCTCTCTCTCTTTTCTGTTACCACCTCAACTCCAATTCCAATCCAAATCCCAATCAGATTGCCATTCCCAGTCGCATTTACTTGGACTGCTGCGTTGTTCATTAATTTGCCGGGACCAGGACACGGACTGGGAATGCTGTGGCATTTGCTATCACAGCTGCTGACATGGACATCGATATGGCCATGGTTGACTTTGTTGCCTGTTAATTGATTGCAGCCATTTAGGCATCGACGACGGTGTCCCCATTTGCTACTCGCATCCCATCACCGCTATGCATTCCCCCCTGCCTGTCTGGGGCATCTGGTGTGAATCTTTGCGCCCCACTCTGAATTAATTAGTGTCGGCAACGTGGCATGTAGATCCCTGACAGCAGCCTGAAATTTATTAATTGAATTTGAAAGCTCAGCACTGACTACAATCTTGAGCGCGCAAAAATTTTTAATTTTATGTGTGTTCTTTTTAAAACAAATTATACGTTAATTCTCAGAATTCATTGAATATTTTCGTTCATAATATTTTCAATTTTAGTATAAACAAATGTGGCCTACGTACAAAATTTATTTATGGTTGCTTATCAGCTTTACGGTCAAGGCCAGAGAATAGAATGGAGCTCATTGTACTGTGCACTTTATTCGCATATGAATAAATTTTAGGGTGGTAAAATTGTAATACCCTGTTCAGACTAGGCTGCATCATTAAAAGCTTCCGTTCATTAGAGGATTCCACTGCATCATTTCATAAGCGGGTGTGAGTAAGAAAGAGAAAGAATGCTAATGAAGCCGCATCATTGATGATGAAAATTTGCCTGAATTTCGGCTAACATTTTGATATGTATATATTTTTTGCGAAGCGAAGTAGTAATAAGTAATGAAGATCTGATTATTCCAATTAAGAATTTTATGCGATTTAATAGAATTTCATATTGTTTTGCATTTCTTCATAAGAAAACAATCTCGCAACAAATAAAAGAAATGTTAAAAGAACATCATAAATACTTACTTATTATGATGAATAATAGGAAAAGCCGAATCGATCAAAAAACATAATATAAAATTGGTATAAAATTATACTTTTTAAATGCCTTTAATGGCGCATAATTTATGAAATTTGCTAATTTCCCGTTGATTTGTTCTTTTGCCTAACATATTTTTCTTCTTATTGCATGAGTTTGTTTACTTCTTCAATGCTAAATAGCTGCTCGCATGATGCGACTTTGGTGTAAGTACTTGCATCATAGAATCGCATCATTGAGGCAGAAGCACTTGGTCTAAAAACAAGATATAAAATATAAATCGTATTCAATGATGTCAATAGTATAACTTTTTGAAATAAAATGAATGTAACAGACAGAAAGAGGGGTCTCTAACCCCATAAATTAAGTATATTTTGTACTATTTGGTATGTTTTGGTATATCAACTGTAGCTTTCTTATTTGTTTGTTTCTTGTTGTTTTATTTAGGTGAGTGACATATAATTTGTAATTATGTAGATCAGTACATTCGAATAATCTACTTTTTGTGAATAACTTAGTTTTTTTTTTTTTTTTTGAAAATGTTTGCATGTTGATTATAATTCGCATTAAAATATAAACAGAAATCAGAAATATTAAGTTTAAATATCACAAATTATTGATAAGGTAATGAATGCTAACATTTTAATTGTAAATTGAAATTAAGGAGAACTTGCATTTAACTTAATTGTCAGATAAGAAAGTGGCTTTAAGAAGTGAGTTGCACCGCGGATGGAAGCTGCGTTTGCCACACCAATTAAATGGTTATATTTTATTAAATGTCTGATACAGAGGAGTAAATGGCATTGCCATAGCGATTCTCGCTCATTTTGCAGTGCAACTGAGCGTATACGCAACGCGATGTGCTGCAATGACTCGAGTGTGAGCTGAAAGCTGTGTGTGCTGAGCTGTGTACTGAGCAGGTGCGGTCGTACCTGGTTGCCATAACGCTGACGTGGCAAGAGCGACTCCAACTCTCGACTAGACGAGACACAGCGACGCCTGCTCTCCACATGCCAAAGACAAAGAAGGGAATGTTGCAATTCAATGCTGAGGGAATTGAGGGGGCGGCAGAGCTCTAGACAACGCTGTTATTTATTCCGGATTTGTCTACCTTTTTTATTTATGTTTGGCAGACGCCAATTTTCATGGCGGCAATGGCAATGGCTCTGGCTTTGGCTTTCGCTAGAGCTTTGGCTTTGGCTATCCAAAGGATGCAGCTGCCTGCCTGGCTGATGGTCTCTCTGTTGTCTGCCGCGTCTCGTTGCGCGTTGCGCGAACTTCAAGATATGCGGGTGCGGCGCGTCTAGGAATGGGCTCTGACCACGTGATTCGTGTGCCAGCCAAGTGGAAAATAAAAGAAATCCAAGCAACAGCCCACCTTTGGTTGTCTTAGCTCAGAGAAATGCTGGTCAGACATTCGCTAGCCAACCCCAAATCGGGGGTTGACGAGCACTCGAGCAGCCCTTTTGTTTAAGCTGCAAAAATGCTTTGGCCTTTTGTTTCAAATTGTTGCCAAGCTGCCCCAAAACGCTTTAAGCCCAACTATTTTTGATTAAAAAACTTTGGGGGCCAGCAAGACAAAATTCAATAAGAAACGCTGAAAATCAATAACAAATCGCCAGCTGACTCACAGTAACAGCAACACAGCAAATCGAAAAGCCACACGGTCTAAGTAATCTAAGCCACAAAACACAGCCACAGAATGCGTGGAGTGATGCTGAGAAGCGGACGAAGAGGGGGTGGTTGGGGGTGGTCACATAAATTCAAGATGTGGCCATAAGATTTATGACGATTGCGAACGTGGAATTTCGACAGCGGCCATAGACAAAGTGGGCAAAGAAAACGCCGCAACATTTGTGCGCCTGTGGCCTTTGAACTTCCGAATCTCTTGCTGTCTGTTAATGGAGATGGAGACCGGAGTCGGAGGGGGATATGGAGATGGGGAATCTAGGGAGTTGGGAGTTGGGAGGCGTGGCTCTGGACAACAATTTTCAGTAGGCATATAAAATGTGCATAAAAATTGAAACTGCTGCGAGGCCTGTGTTCGTGGTGGTGCTACAAAGCATACAGGGCGTATACTTTACGCATTTTAAGTTTCAATTTCACAGCCGAATTTATGGGCATAAAAATGGCGGCATGACCATTTTATGGCCACTTCCGCTGACCGAGAGAGCTCTAAGTGATTTCTGACATAAAAAACATTAGAGCCAGACGTCAGCAAATATTTCATATTTGCTTGAGTCCTTCGCCCCCTTCCTCATCTCCCTCTTCTCTATAGAACAATAGGAATATATATTTTTGCTTTTGGTGCTGTCAGTGCTAATGATAAAGTTAGCATGACAACTCATCTTGAAATCAAATTTTTCGTTAACTCAAGTGAGTTCTTATTTACTTGCTGACTGCTTTAATGAAATCCGCCAAATATTCTTCCATGCCATTTGCTATAGCTACTCCAACCCCAGGACACGGCGTGCCATGAACTGGAGTGAAGCAATCAATTGTCAACGTCGTTGAGACTGCTCCATAATCCGGCTTATTATGCAAAGTGAATGCTTGGCCCTTTTTGGTGAGTGTCTCTCTCTCTCTCTGTCTCTCTTCCTTGGACAGATAATCTCGGTGATATTTCATTGTCGTCACTGAAGCTTGTAAATGCGTTAACAGCGCCACAACGCGCCATGCTACGCGACACCATGCCACACCATGCCACGCCTCTTTTGCCACTCTCAGTCTTACGCCAATTGCGAAATATTTCCGCTTCCGGTTGCTGTTGGCGCTTATGCACTTCCTCGCTCATTTGTCCTCCAGTTTGTCGCGCCGGACCATTTGCTCAGATTCCTTTTTACGATGTCCTCGCCATATTCTTTACATGTCCTTCCCCACCCCAACCTATCCATCCATCCATTCATCCGCTTGCCACTCGTATGTGGAAATTTCGTCTTATTATTGTTATTATGCTGTTGTCCGATTGTCTTCGCGCGTAATTTTCCAATTTCCATAAACGGTTTCAATTTCACTCTTTCTTTATTTTATGCCCCTGTGTGTTGATATGGCTTTCTTTTTTTTCCTTCGGGTTGTCTGTCGAAAGGGTTCTTAAAATTTGGCTAAAGAGTATCCTCTACGCTTCATTAACATATTAAATGCTTCCTTTAGATTGATAAAGTATCAAATTATGCGAAGCAGCATAAAAATGGTGCTATAACTATGTCACATTATGGACACGTTTTATTCAATTTGCATTCTTATTGCATTTGCCATGCAAATACTTTAGTTTATTAATACGGGGTGAGTGGCAATAATTTATCGTCTTTTCTATTCAAAGATAATCATCTTTTATTTTGAATTTGTGCAATTTGTCATAAACTCAAAGTTAAATTACAAAATTGATTTCTGTGATTCAATAACCTTTTCAATTGACAAATATTAGCATCTTGTAAATGCAGTTTAGAGAAAGAAAATTAGCAATTTAATTGTTTTCCCAATTTATTTTCAATGCCAATTTTGACCTAAACTGCATGACATAATTGCGTAATTATTGTTAAAAATTTATTTAGTTTGAGCTTATTTTGGTATTTTTTTGTTTTTGCTAAATGTAGTACTATATCAGTATAGTACTGACAAGTATTTTAATTTTATTCAAATATTTATTTACTTTTAGTTATTTCCAATTATTAAAAATTATTTAAAATTCCTTTTTTTTTTGTGAGAAATCTTATATATTTTCTCTCTTTCATCCCATTTGCATATTATTTCTCTTTTTTGTTTTGCTAAGTGAATTACTATATCAATATACCAAAAATAGCCATTGATATATTTTAGTATCTTTCCGTTTTTTAATTTTGTATATTTTAACAATTGTTTTCCGTTTATTCAAAATTGGTTGCGAGTATTTAACAGTTGTTAGTTATTTCCAATTATTAACAATTTCTAATAGCACTTTCTTATGTTTTTTTTTTATTTAAAAATTCCCTCTAGAAATCTTATATATTTTCTCACTTTCATTCCATTTGCATATTATTTCTCTTTCTTTCGTTATTTTTTGCATACTTTACAAATATTGGTTCTCATTTTTTTTTCTTGTAAACTGTGAAACTCCACTTCAGCTGAAATCTGATGACACAGACTGGGCATGATCATCTGCTGTCCGTGCAGTGCATATTTAGCAGGTTTCTCCCTGCCCATCACGATGAAAGAGAGTGGAAGGGAGGAGGTGTCGAAGAGGTGTCAGTCGAATGACTTCATTTTGGCTACTCAGCCATGCAAATTCGCACTTGATTTTATGCCAAAAATCATTGTGAGATGGCGCAGAGGAGAACGATGTATGGAAAATGCAAAAACGATTTAAAAACTCTAAAATTAAGCTATCATCAGCTCTTGCAGCTGACTATCAACTTCTCTCACTCTTTCCCTCTCTGCTTCTCTGTCTTTTTGCATTTTCGCTTTCAAGGTGGCAGAGATGCAAGACTACAATATGTGTATAAAAAAAAAGTCAAAAAGAAATAAGTGCAATGCAATGTCATTAAAGTAGACAAGCAGACAACGAGGCAAGCATGACGATGACTTGAGGGAAGGATAGGCGAAAGGAGTTGACGATGACTATGGCCAACATAAAATCACAACAACACACACACTCACACACACACACACACACACACACACTGCTGCAGATATTTAGAGGGACATTCGGTTGGCTGTGGAACATACATACACTCAATACGTAACCCAAGCCAGATTCCTGTCTGTGGTCGCTTATCGGACATTGTGTGTCTGACTCCGACTCCGGCACCAGCTCCGACTACGGCTTTGGCTTTGGCTCCGGGTCTAGCCATATCCCCAACTCTGACTCTGGGTCCTTCTGTGCGTTACGTAAAGCTGTAATCTGTGCTTATAAAATGGCAAATGGCAAAACTGCAGAGGGTTTTTAATTGTCTGTGCCGGATGGCAGCCTTAAATGCCCTACGACACTAAAAGGACACAAAGCTACACTGCCAAAAAAGAGAGGGAAATATTCAACATCAAACTTAATAACTTTAATAGCGAATTATTGAGAGAATACTTTCTTACATAATCTTTTCTTACAATAATATATAATTCGCTTTCATTTTATTAATTTTAATTGTATTTCCTTTATTCGAATAGTTAATGAAATTTAAAAATAAGATTGCTAACAGCAAAAATTGCGTAACAATCAAACTCATATTATTTTGCTTGTGTTTTGGATATGTCATAAGTAATTTTCCTAAGGTTTCTTTATTTTAAAATGCTGCCTGCAAAATTAATTTTAAATGTTTTATTAAAAAACTGTTCAACACCAACAAAATGCGTAGTATTTTTAACTTCACCATTCTATATGTATTTTCAATCAAATTATACTTTAAACTGTACTTACTGTAAAATTCTAATATCTTAACATTACTTAATTCGACTATATTATTAAAATTTCAACCTTATTAAATCCGTTAAATCTTATTAAATTATTATGTAAGATTGTAAACGGCTCAGCTCTTAAATTTATTTTTGTTTTCAAATTGCAAATATCACAAATTTCTAATCTAATATTCTATTATTTTTACTCTTAATATATGTTAAGCAATTTTTTTCATGTATAATTTCTTTATGATTTTTAAATTATTTATATATTTTTATATATAATTTATTTCTTTTTATGAAATTGGGAAGTAATTCCATCTCGCATCTTTATTGTTGTTATTTAATTTCGTGCAGTGCACACACGTCTGATATGAAACGACTTTGTTGAGTATACCCGGAGAAATGGTTTGGGTTTTTTTTTAATTAAAATCCCTTCATAATATTATGTTAATGTTTGCTTACCTCCTGAAAAACTACCAAGCAACCCTCTCTCAGAGAGTTTATTTCAGCAGCCATTCGACGGTTGTTTTTTGTTTTTTTGTGAAATCAACGCAGGGCCAGTGACTGAGATTGAAGTGGCAGCTAGAAAGTTATAAAAAGTAATTGTTGCCACCCGTTGAATCTTGCATTTTTACATCTTTTGTATGGGTTTGCTCGTTTCTGTTGATTTCACGACCAAAAATGCAAATTGACTGCGCTATCAGCAACTGTCATGGCAACCCATCTACTCTTCTATTTGACTCTTCCCCAAAAGCATCTCCATTTGGGGGACAGCATTCGCCCATCAGCATCACACGTTCACCTGTTTTGGAATTGAGTCTCCCTTTTGCCTTTGCCTTTTGCCTTTTTGCTGTCACGAGCTCCCCGTGATGTCGGTAGATTTAGCGCACGTAGCAATTTAAAAATGCCGCCAATTGTCATATTTTCCAACAAAAATGGTCAACCATTTTCCTCTCTCTCATATGGGTTGCAGCCTTATATCTCTTGTTACTGTTGTTGTTGTTATTGTTTTGGAAGCTACTGCATTTGAGGCAATTAGTTTTCGTAAATTTGCAACTAGCGAGCAATAAAAAGAAATGCGAGTCAGAAGTGTTCATAAAAAAAGAGTGTATAAACTCAGCTGATATATATCTAGAAATGTATATAGAAAGGGTCATGTTAGTGAGAAGGGAGAGAGGAATAAACAGATGAGTGGAGAATTTAAATTGAGACAGATTTCGCAGCATTTCACAGCTTTTGAAAGGTTCACACGTGTGTAAAATATTGTAAAGGACAAAATTTAATGCTATAGTATTATTTTTTAGTATTATTTGAAATTTAATAAACACCAAATAACTACTCTTGAGAGAATGTTGAATATTATCGATTTGGCAACATTTATGAATTAACAGTGCTCTAAAAGCATAACTTAAGTATGTTAGGCTATGTATTAGGTTAACATTTGAATTTTGTTTTTGTAATATTGAATAATGAGTAATATATTTTGGTTTAACCTTGCGATTTAAATCATGCGCCTCTGAAAATAACCACTTACAACATTGAGTAACAAAATTTAAAATGGAACACAGCAAATAAATTTTTAAATATACTCAATGCTTAAAGTATATTTAGATTATAATTTTTTTACGGCGAGGACTTTGTTTAATTAAAGTATATGTATATTCTTAATTAAGAAATGGAAAACTTAATTAAAATTGAGCCATGAACATTTGTAATCAAAAATCCATAATTCATTTATTTATATTTAGTAAAGTTTATTAAATGATTTGTAGACACATCCTTTTAGTATAATATCATTACTATGTCATTACATAACTCACAATATTTTTCAATATTAATATACAAATTTTATATTTTGATTTTTGCCATAAATGGATATTTTATAAGATAACTGGTTGTAGTGAGAAACGCTTTTCGGAGCAAGTTCTCCAATGTCTTAATAAAAAACAAATTCCATAGTTTGAGTTGCAAGGGACAAAAAATCAGACAAAGCAGTTGTCATATTTTTAATGTAAAAATGAAAATCTTACATTTCTTTAATTTAATTCGTAATGAATTTTATTTTAATTTTATATAAATCTCGACTAATAAATATAGTATTTTTAAAGAACCTATATATAGTGTATAAACAAATATCAAATTTACCGGTTAAAGTAATAGAAATCAGACAAATTCATATTCGTGTAAACTGACTTTTTGTTCGTCCATCAGTCAACTTGTAATATTTATTCTTTGTTTTTCTGTGTCTTTCACATCAATTGACAATTTTAATTGTCGGCAGTTGTCATAACTCGAGCTAGGGGTGGGGAGGGGAGCTGCATTTTTAATGGCGCCCATAACGCATTTTGTTGTCCATTTCTTTATGGTTATGCAACAGAGGCAGAGTCAACAACGGAATATTGTTGCTGAGCCGCTTTGGCTGTTTAATATGCTGCAAGTGGGGCAACATATTGAATCATCTGAGACGATGCCGCACGTTCCGAGAGCGAGAGAGAGAGAGAGAGATAGAGAGAGTCCATGCCGCATGTCCATGTGTCATGCTGATGAGGTGAAGTCACGTAGAGATGATTTGAAAGAAATCATACATTAAATCGTTTCGACTGGCCGCATTTAATTGCGGCCGATAAGGTGTGCAGTTCCACAGAATAACCTTGCCCCAGCGGTAATCCCCTTCAAGCAGTCGCAATTAGTCAAACGAATTTGTAGCGCCCAGCTGAGGAATTAATCAGAAGTCGCATTTAAAATGCAAAATGCGTGCGCTAAATTACAACGAATTCTAAAGCACAAATGCCTAGACATTTTTTAACGTGTAAGCAGCATGCCCCCCCTCCTTTCTACTCAGTGCCAACAATGAACTTGGCTGTCGGCAAAAAGACTTTGGAGCTGCTCGGCCATTGGCAAAGAAGCTCCCAAGAAGCAGAGCGCAGAGCGATGATGACTCGTTTTGGCTTTTGTGCTCGTTGACGCGTCCACATTTGAATACTAATTGCATTTGGCCAACTTGGAACTGACGAGCCAAGAGCTAAAAGCTGAGAGCTGAGAGCTCAGATGGCCCATCTTCTTAGCTCAGTTCAGTTTAGTTGCCTTTTTGTTGTCTTGTTGCGTTTTTTTGTTGCCCTGTTGTCTTGCGGTAAATATGATAAACAACAAAGCGCGTCATTTTGACATTTGTCTGTTTAATGCGCCCACGTTGACGTTGCCACCACGTTGCCAATTCCGACTCCCACGACTGACAGCCAAACCCCCCCCCCTCCCCATCCCCTTCATCCTCGTCTGTCCTGTCCTGCTGACTGCTGACTGTCTGCTCCCCGTAACCGCAAATAGATATGCCGCTCAGATAATGATCGGTTCAAGCCGGCATGGCGAGGAGTTCTGCATACCTTCAACTCAAGCTCAAGCTGCAGCTCCAGCTCCAACTTCAACTGCAAACTCCTGACTCTGGCGGTTGTCGCGCTTTGAACTTAAATGGGGTTTGCTGCTGTTGCTGTTGCTATTGTTGTTGTTGTTGTTGCTGTTGCTGTTGTTGTTGACATGCAGTCACTGGCAAATTTGCCATATGTTGGCAAAATGGCAAACTGCTTTTGCTTTTGCTTAGCCTACTATTGTGTTGCAGTTGCTTTATCGACTTTAGCCAAGTGTCAGATTCTTCAACATTATCTAGCCAGTACATATTAACTTTTACCTCGGGATACTAACAAAATATAAATGTAAGGCATTTAAAATATACAAATTATATACAATTAAATTAAAATTTGTTTTTCTTTCATTTGTATCGAAGATTTATGTAAGCCCGAGAAAGAAGAGGAAATGTTTAAACATATTGCAAAAATAATATATATCTCATTATTGTGCATTTCATTAAATCAACAAAAACAACTGTTCAAAGAATTTCAAAATTGTGCAATCAAATTTAGTACTTCCGTACTTTACTTTTGGAAGATACATACATATCGAATCATTAAGAGTGTTACACAAGTGTGATCACTTGTGGGACAACTGAGCCATTTTTCAATAATACTAAAATATAATATATTGATACATTATTAAATTTTTAAATACACCATAAAGCATAGAAACTATCTATAAAATACCCTAAGTAATACTAAAATATATATAAATTAATACTGAAATATACCGAGGACTATAATTGGTATATTAATACATACATAAAATATCCTAAATAATATCAAAGTAAACTTAAAATAATACTAAAATACAATAAGGACTATATTTTATATATTGATGCACTATTACGTTCAAAATATACCATCAATCATTTACCTAATAGATAGTTATTAAAAAATAATTTTCCTTTTCAAATCAACTATTTTATCAGCTGTAAATTATGAACTTCACTATGTATTATACATATATTTTAGGAATTATTTTAGACTTCATTAAGATTTAATCTTTGAACTTAAATTAAGCAAGAACATATTTCAAATCGAATACATAGCTAAATGCAATAATGACAAATTAAGATAAAAGGCTCTAAAAAAAGTAGTTAGTCATTTCAAGTCTAAGTTCTGTATCTGTTAAATTAAGATATTCTAAAAAATAAAAAATATCTATATATCGTAAGATTCTAACATATTAGCTTATAATTGCATTACTTAATTATATGCTTGCAAAGCAAGCGATGACATCGCTTGTTGTTTTTTGGGCAAACAAAAAACTTTAGGGAATTCGTTTTTATGATTTCGGGAGCCAAGACAGTCAGAGTGAGTTCAGGGCTGGGAGTGTAATAAATAATGAGGCAAGCACAACATGAATGTGGCACTTGTAATTAATTATACAACAGGAACAGCATGAACCAAAAGGATCAGCGGGAAACGAAACGGCAAAGAGGCAACTAAAATGTCTGGTAATTATCACTAAGACGCGCCGCAGCTGATTAAAAATGCGACGCCGACTCGGACTCTGACTTTGACTCGGAGTCGGACTTTGATGCCGCAACCAAGCATTGCCATTACCCCTCCCTCTTCCTCGCTCCCCAGTGTTGCCACAACAGACTCTTAAAAACTCGAACTGGAACTGGAATGAGTCGGGACAATGTGCATTGAGGCAGCAAATGTTCAACGCCAAACTCCAAGTGCAACTCGAATTCTGACAGTTTTCGTACGGCTGACATGACAAGCTGCCAGCGCCGATGACGCTAAAAACTTGCCTCAGCCGACGGGGGCAAGTTGTGTCCGATGGCTAGCAGCAGCTAGCGGGTGCCCCCAACCGGTGATTGACTGCCCAGACAACACAGAAGACTTCAGGCAGCATCCCAATCTGAAGCTTGAGTGGCGATTGAGCATCGCTGGATGAAAGCTTCAACATGTTGCCAAGTGCCGACGGCGACTGCTCTTTTGACTTGCTGGACAAAGAGTAGAGGAGAAGGAGAGAAGAGAGAGATAGAGTGAGACGCACATACATATGATGGCAACACGAGTGTTGCATATAAATGAGGCGTGCCAAAAGTTGACAATGATATTAACCTTGACTGCAACTTTTCAGCAGATTTCTCTCCCTCTCTTTGAAGGTCATTCAACAAGAGGTTGCTCTCTTTCTCTCTCTCTCTCGTTTCTTTCTCATTATCGATCACTTCTTTAAATCTTAGACTCTTTGCTGCTGTAATTAATTCACCATAAATTTTAACAGCTTGTGCTTTTATGATTTTATTTACACCTAGAATTTATATAATAAATATAAATACCGGAATTCTCATTAAATTTCGTTTGCGTCAAGTATTATCTTGTCCAATTAAAATATAAATTGCGTACTTATTCCATGTAATGTGCTCTTCGACTTCTTTGCACTTCACTTAGGCTTCCTTGCGTCCAAATGTTTCGCCATCCTCCAATGTTTCTGGCAGTGGAAGGCCTCTTGTTTCTGGCAAGAAAAAGGTCGCAATTACCGCTATTACAGACACAATGCCGAAAATTAAGGGAGTTATCCACAGCTTAATGTGGGCCAAATCACAAATCAATGGCGCCACAAGTCCTCCAACACGACCCAACATAGAGCAAAGTCCCATGCCATTGGACCGCACAACTGTGGGGAACATTTCGCCACCCCAAAGATATGCATTCGGAAATGTTATCGAAGCACCAAAGAGACCAAAAGTTGCGCAAATGACTTGAAGCTTGTCATTGCCATAGACAAAAAACACCAGCAGCAAAAGGGCAACAGCGCTGATCGCATTCGTGAGCATCATTGTGATCTTGCGTCCCATATACTTGGTCATCACCACGCACAGAAGAGTTCCGGGAATTCCCAGACTAGCGGCGATCAAATTGTTGAGGAAAATATTACCGCCCAGATTGGAAATGTATTGAGCAGTGCCATAGTATACCATGCAAACCACAATCCAAACGATGACCATGCAAATGGTCTTCAATCGTAAGTACGGAGTGCGAAACAGATCGATTAAAGTTCCCTTTTTCGCCGGTGCTTTAGCGGCCAACACCTTGTAGGCTGCCTCGATCTCGGGTCTGATTGTTTCCGTTGGCGCCCTGTTGCGTTTGGCAATCTTCTCCAAAATCTTGATGGAATCATCCACTTTGCCGGTGGTGAAGAGCCATCGTGGTGACTCTGGTATGAGACATATGTAGATGAGAAAGACTGCTGAGAATATTGTGACGCTAAACTGGAACCATCTCCATTCGCGAATGAAATACGCAAAGACTGCCAATGAGGCATGACCAACATTAAAAGGTATTTGGTATAAAATGGCGATTAATTCACGTCTCTTTGGTCCAATGATCTCCATGATCAGCACAAAGCTGCAAAGAGTCCAACGAGAAGAAGGCAATAATTAAAATTGTATACATAAATATATAAATAAATAAGAAAATTACCTGGTACACATTGTTCCGCCTGTGGCGAAGGCAGTTAAAAATCTAAAGACTACATAAAACCAATAATATGGTGATAGACACACGATGAGTCCGCATATCAACTGCATAAAGCAACATCCCAAGAAAGCAGGTCGTCGACCAAAGCTGTGAAAATCAGAATAAGTATACTTCATATTGAAATACTTTATATCTAATTACCGATCCGACAACATTCCGAAGAACATGCTGCCAAACATAATTCCCATCATGACAAAAGACTGCGACAAACTGGATAGAAATCTCTTATCACAGACCAAATTCCATTCGGTGACAATTGTGGTCTTGAACACACTCGTATCGAATTCCCTCTCATCACACTCACTGCTGCAGGCATCCGTCACGTTTTCCGTCTTACACGACAATGGAGTCGGTGCCGCAAGGAAAATGTGTGCCAACGTGTGCCATCCTGTTCCGAATTTACTTAGGAACACGAGCATGCAGAAGAAGAACTGATATATCCGAAAGTCGCCAATCTGCGAAATGATGGGATCACCAGTCTTGTCAACCGGACGAATTACCGGCTTCTTCGCTTGATCACCCATATCTAAAGTACACTGATGTTACGCCTTGTCCTGTTATAAAAATGATAAAAAATTAAAAATTTTGCATAAATAAAAATTAAAAGAAGTATAGTATTTAATTTTGGAAATAGAATGATGAAAAAGGCATTTTTGTATTCGACCAAAAAATCATTGATTATTTTCTCAAATGAAACTTGATTCTATTTACATGACCGACATTTTTTTGCAGAAATAATTATGGTTAAATATGTGCAAGTTCAAATTATTGCATTAGTTTTCTTTGAAATGATTTTCATACTGTTAATAAATTAGTTTCAATAATTTAAAATAACTTTAAATCCAAAATATACCTAAATGTGTGTTGAAATAAAATTTTTAATGTCGCTGATTTTATTCAATAAGTTTCAGATAATAAATCAAAAGACTCAACCAAAAGGCGGACATCGATATAATCAAATCAAAACGCAGACAATGTAAATAAAAATGAGGCTGATTAATATTTCCTGATATTTAACATAAGAGCATCTGCAATGTGCTGCAAAAAAACCAAAACCCATCGAACAGCATATTTTTACTTTCACTTTTATAAAAGTAAAATCGAAAACTCGACGTAAAGGTGTTCGTAAAGAATACAAAAGAATGATGTGAATAATTTTGAGTAAAAAAAAGTAAAAAAAAGAATTTTACATTTTAACAATTATATTTTTAAAAATAAAATATTCTTGAGAATTTAGAAAGATTATAATCTAGTGCTTAGTTTTCCAACTAAATGAGTTTGTATTTAGTTAATAAGTAAAATAGCTTTAGAATAAATTGAAATTTGAAATAAGAATAACTGGTTGTATTCTAAAAGTGGGTCACACTGAAACTTAAAATAAGCAAAATAAACTGATAAATACACAATTCCGACCCAGCGGAGCCCCTACTCACCGAGCGAGCTGCAACAGACTGGCGTTAAAATACGGAAGATAGTGATTTCATACTTGATCGAAAGAGCGAACCGGTTTCACGTTACGAGCATGGCCTGAGATACATACGGCCAAGTCAAGCTGGTAACAGATACAGTTAGCGTGACAACTTTGCCAGGCATTAGCACCTGAAAGCTGGCACATTAAGGTCCGCTTGCAATTCGGCTAAAATGGCATTTAGCCAGAATCCGTATCAATTGCAACGAACAGATCGCAGCAACAACAACAACAAACCTCCAACTTTTACCAGGTCTCTACGTAAATGAAGTCAGTCGATTCATTAATTGAAGGTGCGCCAACGAAGCAACTAACATAGTATGCAGCACGGCAACTATGTGCCACAGATAGCAGCTAGATGAACCTATTGTCTGCCACCAGATAAACGCTTTGTAGCTCTGTCGATGAAGCAAAGAAAGAAAGAGAAAGAGAGACTCTGCCTTGAGATGGCTTAATTACGACAATTGAGTGAAAGTTGGCCACAGATTTGTTGCTGGCGACAAGCAACAATCAACATAGCCAACTAACAGAATCCAAGCAGCAACAGGCAACAGGCAACGTGCAACAAGCAACGGGCAACCTTGCAACATGTTCCCACGACTGTGGCAACCTGTCCAATGAGCAACAGAGGCAAGTGTCGGTGTTGCTTGCGCAAGCAGAAAATGTCACAACAATTGAAAATAAATTATATGCAAATTGGATAGCCAATCAATGTGCCACACACTCAAATACAAGCTCTCACAGATAATAAATCTGCCAATAAAATCACGCATAAGTGCCTCTCATTGTCACCCACTAAGATGCCCATTGAAGGAGTATACAAAGATGTTTCTGATTTATCACTATAAAGTAGATTAATCTAGAATTCACTGACATTATTAGACTTCGATGTCGTTGCACAATCAATTGCATAACTTTTTAATTGGCATTTTTTTAATTTATTAGCAAATTCTGTCAAATAAATTCTGATCTAGTTTTTATGATGTTGATGTAGACCTCGAAAATAAATTACACTTTAGTATACTTTGTCTCGTTTATGAAAATTGCACTTTAGTGTACTTTGTGTCGTTTATTTATTTATTGCATGCACTTTTATTGTTGGAAACTCAAACGAGTGTTTACAATTGAATTATCAAATGCATTTCATAAGTTGCGAATTGTACTTGTATTGTATTTACTTTACTATTTGCACACTCACTTTTATTGATTTGTGGAATTATTTAAATGAATTATAATATTCACATTTGTTTATGTTTTGAGTTTTCTTCTCAAGCACAATCAGTTTTCATACGTCTTTCAGAGTCGAGCAATCACATCGCACTTGCGACACAATGAATTAAGCTGAATGAGTTCGACGCATCGAGTAAAAATACTTTGGCTCGTGTCGAAGTCTGATTCTGAGTCTGAGCTGATAAGAGAGATTCAAGTAGACGTCAACATCATCTTATTGCTGATAAGCCAACACTTTATTATGTTTTATTATTAACAACTCGTTCCTTCTCGAGATACATAAAACTATCTTATCTGAGGTATCTCAGCAGTACTTTACTATATTATTATTATTATCACTTTACTATATTATTATTATCATAATTATTATTATTATTATTGTGGCAGCTGCTGTTATATGACAGAACGCGTAATTCGGGTAATGAATTTGATATTCTCTGAAAAAACACAATAAGTAGTTGATCGGAGACTCACGACTTTGACTTTGGGATTTGTTTAAGTAATCAACGTAGCTTAAGTATTTTTATACCCGCTACCCATAGTGTGGAAGAGTGTTATAACTTTAATATTTATTTAGTACATCAAATTATCAC
This sequence comes from Drosophila niveifrons, assembly GCA_035046325.1. Taxonomy (NCBI): domain Eukaryota; kingdom Metazoa; phylum Arthropoda; class Insecta; order Diptera; family Drosophilidae; genus Drosophila; species Drosophila niveifrons. The sequence continues at coordinate 728,567 of JAWNOC010000011.1, read as the reverse complement.
TACAGTTCTTAAAATTCGGTTTGGTTGACAATCTGACACATTTTGTTCTCTATGGCAAATTTAAAATGGAATAGTATATCGATTACCAAACATAGTCATTGGTATATTTTAGTATTTTTATTTATTTTTGATATATTTTAAGAATAATACCGCACTGTTTTGATTTTATTCAAAATGGGCAGCGGGTATCTCACAGTCGAGCACACTCGAAAGTAGCTTTTTCACTTGTTTGTTCTTCTTTAGTGCAATATATTTTAAATCGCTAGTATAAAAAGATTAAGAATTGAATAAGTAATTACATCTTCTTTCGATTGGCCAGAAATTCATAAGTGTTTGACAGAAGGAAACATTGACATACATATACATATATATGTTATATTCTCTTTTACAAAATTATTCACATTTCGTTAACCTAAAAGTAGGTCGCAATCATTTGACTTTCGATTATGTTTTTGTGTTGTTCAAATTTAATGATGTCGTATTTATTGAAATGTTATTCAGCCCGTAATTATAAAAGCTTTGTGCTGCAGTCAAACCGCAAGTTGAAGAGCTAATCGAAATGTCTGGTAATAAGCTTTCGGCTGACCTAAGGGCAAAGTGAAAAAGCATTTGTCGAGAGCTGATCCCAAATTTAACCACAAGACTAAAGCAATTAGAGGGCATAAAGAACGTTTACATTTTGGGCGCCCTTAAGCCGATTTTGAACGTCAGAATGGCAAGTGTTTATGCCGACAAATATTTTGCCAAATATTCCCAGAAGCAGTGCAGCCAAAAACAAAAAAAGGAAAAAAAAAACAAAACCAACAGTTTGGAGTATTTATTGCCTAACAACGCTCCAATTAGCACACAAAAGGATTACAGGCCAAATGCCAAATATTGTGTGGGGGGTTTTTTGTAGAGGTACCTCAGCCATTTTGCGGTTAGTGGGCCACTCTTTTTGGACTGGACAAGAGATCTGGTAAATCCACTTGAAGTCGAATGGCCAACAAGTAAGCGAGTAGCTAAAGTGCAACAAGCATTTAATTTCAACGCACATGAAACACAATCAAAATATTTTATAGTTCGTCCATAAAGAAATTCATAAAGCGAATGGCGAACAGCGAACTGAGAATTGCGTTGCCTTGGTGGATGTGGTGAGATGCGAGCGGCGTCGTTTTACCAATTCATACTAAAATTGCTAACTCAGCGCTCATATATATCATTTTTATGCCCCAGCCACGCCCCTTTCAACTCGTAGTAAATTGACAAATGCTGCGACGCGCTGCAGCAACGCGGCAATGCCTGAAATGTCTTTGCCACTATTTAAGGTTTTTTATGAGCTGCCAGTACTATGGGATGCAAGTTGGAAGCTCAGCCCGCAGCCATAAAGACAGTAGACGTGAGACGAGAGAAGGGGTATAAGACGAAAGGCGGCAGAGACTGGGAACAAGGGATGGGAGTGCAAATGAAAAAGCGCAGCAAAAACTATGAGCAACGCTCAACGAAATAAAACTGCTTGTAATATGTAGCAAAAACATATTAAGCACTAACTCGACTATCGCACACTCTGTAAAATCAAAACTAATGAAAATAAATATTGAGAACCATATTTCTACAAAAATAAGAATGTGCTAAGTTATTTATCTAAAATACGAATTTTAAATTTTGTTAAGAAACTAACATAAAGATTGAGTACATTAATGCTTGTATGTAAATTGTTTATATGACAAATAAACAGATTTAAGATAAGAAATTTGTTACATTTGTTGCTAAGAAATTTTAATTGCATTGAAAAAGTGTTGTTTTACTGTTTTATTATTATGTACAAGTCAAATGTGATCGATAAAGCTTTACTTACGGATTTCAACAGAATAAAATAATTTAATTTAATTTATTTCAAGTTGTCTATTAGCTATAGACAAAACAAAAAAAGATTTTAAATTGAATTAAAGTTGAATCAAATTGTTAAGAATTTTAAATAGTCGACATAATATAAGAAATGATTAAATTAAATTTAATTAACTATAGCCCTAGGTAGGTGTATTAAGAGATCCAAAATGTGCTTTTGGAAGGAAACTAAATATATCCCTTTGACTTACAGGGTATCTACAGCATCACTTAGGTGGAAGGAAGGCAACTAAAAACAAAGCGCCGCATCAACGCTTTGCTGCCTTGGCTTCGCTTGGCCCTGGACTTGGACATGGGCTTTAGCTTTGGCTCTATTCCTCTCTAAATCCTCTTTGATTAAGTGCTCAGTCTTTACTGTGGAGATTTTTTAATCGTTACCTCGTACCTCTTACCACGTACCACGTACCACAGAACGATGCAGTGGTCCACACTCACTCCACAGTGCAGGAGGATGAGCATGTGACCATGCCCCATAGATTAATCGCTAATCTGTCCCTAGAGGGCGTATGGACATTTTTAAAACTGTGCACAAAGACGCTGCCTCATCTTCAGTCCCATGTCCAGACTCAGTCTCTGATTCCATTTTCCGTTTGTGTTTCTCGTTAAGTTGTGCTGTGTATGTAACATACTTCTGTGCACATTTAGGTGGGTTGGACAGCGTCTCTTTAAGTTCGCATTCGCACCTCTTTTTGTGCCTTTTGTTTGGCTGCCCTTTTTTGATTTTATAAATAAATTAATAAATTTAAAGTCTGCATTAATTATTATGCATGTTCAGCTCCCTCGTGTTCGCCTTTGCGTTCACATTCGCATTCGCGTTTGCTTTAGATTAATGTTTTAATTTCGCTAGTCAGTCGTCTAGTTTGCTGCCCTCTTTCCGCCTGCCTGGCTGCCTGCTTGGCTGGTTGCCCGTCACCTGCCTCTGTCAGACCTTTCATTAATTTATGCGCCATTTTTGAGTAATTTGCTTAGCCAGGGGCGAAAAACTGCATTAAATTGGAATGCAGCAAAGAGCTGCGCTGCAATTCCCTGGCCGCAAACCTCAAATCGTTAATTCTAAAACATAATAAAATGCAGTAATATGTTTCAGTTTTCCAGTTTTCGTGGGGCCTTTCAATTTACCTCACGCCAACTCCAACTCCAACTCCAAACGAGCGCTCCCTAATGTGTGTCACATAAATCAGCGCCAGCTAAGAGTATACGAGTGTGGAGCTATAGACAAACTATGTTAGCTGAAGGTGATACTTATAAGCGCTTTCAATGCTCACCTCAATGTGTTTTGATGATAGAATAATTTGGCTTGGCACAATAAGTACGCATATTCCTTATCAACACGGTAAACTTACCTGACTGTATGAATAAAAAGCCCGATCACAGAGTCTGTAAAAGCAATCAAGTGTTGATTGGTAACGTTTAAAATTTTATATAATATGATCAAATAAAAAACTTTGAAGCTATTTAGAAAACAAGGTAGAAAACTTCAGTCGAGCTGTAAGATAACGGCTTCATTTGGATAAATGTATAATATTGCGGAATTTATTTTGAAAAATACCAAAATATTCCATTTGCAGCTACCCTACAACCTTAAGAGTCTTATCATTTATTCGCTATTAATTTAAATAATTAGCAATTCTTATAAGAATACTTACAAAAATAAGACAAGTCCTCAATTATTCACTTTCATAATACTTATTCTTTCAGCTAGTCAATATATTTATTCAAAATAAGTCTTATCAGCTTCATGGTTAGGGTCACAAGTTGAATATGCATGTGGTTAATAAAATTGTATAAACAATTCATTTTTTGTGTAAAGCTTATATTCAATACTATTTAAAATAAAAATTTCAGTAAAAGGCGAATATTTTTAACACAATGTTAATTACAATATCTTAAGCATATTTTTTATGGTAAGCTTGTGACCGCTTTCAATGTTGGATACAAAGGTGTTAAAAGACAATTTTGTAAAAATGAGTAGCAAGATATTGAAAAAGATAAACCTATTCCGTACAGAATATAAAATTTTTGTGAAGATCATCGTAAACACACAGAAAGTGAAAATTGAATCCAATATTAGTAATTCGCTTAATGTTTGAAATTCAACTTCTTATGTCTATCATTAAACAATTTCTTTAATGACTGCAGAGTTGTAACATTCCTTGTTTGTCCCAGAGAATGCCTAGACTCCTAACGAGATAGACAATTCAGACTACTGAAAATATACGAGAATACCAATATGATTATTATTATTATTATTATTATTATTATTATTATTATTATTATTATTATTATAATTATTATTATTATTATTATTATTATTATTATTATTATTATTATTATTATTATTATTATTATTATTATTATTATTATTATTATTATTATTATTATTATTATTATTATTATTATTATTATTATTATTATTATTATTATTATTATTATTATTATTATTATTATTATTATTATTATTATTATTATTATTATTATTATTATTATTATTATTATTATTATTATTATTATTATTATTATTATTATTATTATTTTTTATTATTATTATTATTATTATTATTATTATTATTATTATTATTATTATTATTGTATTAGATCAACATACCTTATTTCACATTTCCTGAATCCAAACTTCTAGATCCGCAGCAAATTTTGTAGTTGGCTATTGTATCATTTAACTCCAATATCTTTTGTTTATTTAGCTCAGTTTGCGATTTTAGCTGGTTTATTTCAATATTCTTTGCGTAGATTTTTGAATTCAAATTTTTAAGATCCTCTTTATATTTTGTAAGTTTAATTTTTTTTGAGTTATGAGATACATCATTTTGATGCACTTCATCTCTTAGTTTTTTAATAGTTTTTTCCATTTCAGTGATTGTATTGTTCATATCATTAATCGTTCCTTTTTTGCCTTTATTTAAGTTAATTTTCTCATTTAACGCAGTTATATTTGAATTCAAATCAAGTTCAAATATTTGAATTGTATTTTCATTTAATGTAAGTCTTTTTTGGGTATCATTAAGATTTTTAATAATACACTCAGCTAGATTTTGTTCCTTGTCAAGATTGTCAGATTTACTTTGCAAGTCACTTTGTAATTTTGCAATATCAATTGCCATATTTGTTGCCTTCGATTCACATTCAGTTAATTGTGTCATTTTTAAACGTTCAATTTCGTTGTTAAGTTCAATTACACTTTTTAAATTGATAATATGTTGTTCAATTTTTGCTAACTTTAGTGCGAAGTTATTGACAATATCATTAGCACAAATTGTTCTTCCCAGGATTAATATTATTACGCATATTAAAAAATTTCTTTTCATTTTAAAAAATTCGTTTGCGTTTGTTTTACTTATGACTCTCTGAACGCCAATACGAATCGAAACTGAATATGTTATTAAAATAGAAAAGATTACTTGTGACAGTTCTCTCACTGAAATATTATAAGCTTATCTTCTAAAAGCTTCGTGTTATTATATATGATTTTATGTAAATATATGTAAGCTATTTTGTGTATTCATATATACTCCCTCTTCCTATTATAAATGTAGAAATTGGGTATATTAGACTTGTGTGAAACAAACATTTGCTTTTAACGGGATAGCGTTGTAGGGATCGTAAATACATATTTCTGGTTTTTATATATTGCTTCGAAATAATAAATGTATGTACGAGAGATAGAATACAACCTTAACATTTTTACGATACCGCTTCGATTATTCGGCGCATTTGGCTTGTTATGTAAATTATTATATTGATATTTGAATTTATTAATTATATCAATATGGCTTTTTAGGGATGATGAAATCAATGGACAGGAGTCTTTAGCTGCCAGGCACCTGCCAAACTGTAGTAGAACAATTTTTAAACCAGCAAGAAAGCTGCAGTCGGGTGAGTCTGACTGCGAGATTCCGGAAAGAAAGCAAAACTGTGTACTATACTTTCTAAGTATACCAAATAAATATACCAATAGTACCAAATAGAAGGTTATTTTTAGACTATTTAGTACTATACTATTACATTCAACGTATACCATACAAAGAAAAATATACCGATGCAGTCCTTTTTTATCATATTAAATTAGTTGTCAAACTAATTCTACAATTTTTAGGAAACTAAACTTTTAGGAATCATGATACTGATGTGTACCAAAAATCTCGACTCTGGTCTCAAAACTACGTTTGTTCAATTCGATCGTTTTCGATTGGCAAAATGGCGATATGGGAAGTTGAGTTCAAAGCTTAAAATAATAGACGTAGACATTTCCCCAGAGCACGGCTCATCTGCTATGTGCTTGATTACAATATGCGATTTGTAAGATATTCTAATCTGTTTAATTTTCGTTATTTAATTCAAGATTAGAGTAATTGTTTATGACGCCAGTCAGTACTATTTGCTAGTTGTTCTAATTAATTTTGTTTGTTTTTTTAGTATTCGCGATCAATTTAAAGTCGAAAGCATCAGTATATTTTAGCAGTCATATAAGTGTACTGACCTCACTTGCTAGTTTGATTAAATTGAAATATGGTGCCCAATTTCAGGGGATTTCTTTTGAATTGCTGAAATATTACATGTTATATTTGAAAATGTAATTTTGGCCTTTGACATCACAACATTCAATACACACCAGCAAGGACAGAAAAATCAATATTATGTTCTCCAATTAACCTAGACTTTGGAGCAGATTTACAGATTTATTAATAAAGTAAATGTGATTACTGTGAAGTGAAACATGTACATAAAGAAAATGCTTAATTCGTTTCAAGTTTGGCTATAAAAATCAAGAAGTTATTAACATGTTGTTATTATATTTATGAACTATAATAACAAATATTAAGTTATGTCTTCGAAGTCGATAGTCTACTTGGACGTATCATTATTTGAACTGACTTCAGATATCTCTCAGTATTGCCATACCAGAACATGCCTTCCCTGCTTTCAAATCCATTTCCCAGATAACGTCCATTCAAGTTACTGAAAAAACAATAAAAGCATTTGTTATAAGAATGTATTTCTGATTGTAATTAACATAAGGTAAACTTACGCTAGGGCACAATCGCTGTACCACCAGGCGCCGTGTAGATTCTCGGCACAATTGATGTCAACATCACTGTCGTTATCCTGATCATAGGTGCTAAACTTTTCGCCCACGTGTTGGCTTAATAAATCATCGTCATCCTCATTGCCAGACCATGTACCTAGAGAATTAAGTGCATATAATTCTTTTTCGCTGCCCACTTGGAAGTTGTCGTATTTCGCAGAAAATGTATTGCCATTAAAGTCCTGCCATTCAATGTAAATATCCTGTTTCTCAGCTGCTGTCATATGATGCAGCTTTTCTAACCCAATGAAGAACTCGTCATAGAGATTGCCGAATCCATTTCTATACTCAGTCCAGTTACGATAGAAGTCAACGTTGCCATTGATGCGTCTTTGAATGACAGTCCAGCCAGGACCATTCACTTTACCATTACATAACACCTTGAAGGCTCCGACGCCAGACACATTTATGATATGGACTTCAGTCGAATTCCCAAAAATTTCACAGCTGGTGGCTTTGCAGCAATCCGCGAAGGAGGCGATTGTATTATTTAATTCCAATATCATCTTATCATCTGAGCCAATTTGCAATTCTAATTTGCTTATTTCGTCATTCTTTTCATCAATTGTTGCATTAGATCTTGCAATATCTGCTTCCCATTTCTCAAGATCAGAATCTGAAGTACTGAGTTTTTCTTCAGTTTGACGGACCTTTTCTTTGAGTTCATTAATAGTGGAATCGAGCCTTTTAATTGTATTGCTCTTATCCGTGATAACTGCTGTGTTTTCCTCCAGTTCGATACTTTGATCATTTAACGCTGTTTTATTTGAATTTAAATCGCGAACTAATATCGCAATAGTCTTTTCACTTAAAGCCAATTTATTTTCGGTCTCATTAAGAGCTTTCTTATTATCATCAACACGCTTCGATTCTTGATTAAGAACTTCGATTTTATTTGTCAATTCACTTTGAAATTTTGTTATTTTAAGCTCCATACTCTTTGCATCTGCCATACATTGATTTAGCTTTGTTTGAGTTGCTTTGAGAGGCTCATTTTCGTTTTGAAGTTTAATAATTTCTTTTAAATTGTCCAACTTTAATTTAGATTTTACTAAAAGATTGTCATAGTCGACAAAACCATATGTTTTTCCCAAAATTAATATAATTACTAATAGTGAAAAATTACTTTTAATAATCATGTTGAAGAGATTAGATTGCGTTGAATTTACTTGAGACACACTCAAAGTGATCGCGAGCCGAAACTGAATTTGTTCATTGCAAATGATTATGAAAATACAACATATATTCGTATGAACTCCCAATCGGTATTCTCTGTTGCTCTCTGGGCAATCTTTATCTCTTGAAAGCTTTTATTAATTGTGTTTTAATGTATATACAAATGTATGTATTACAAATGTTAACAGTGTATGTGTAATGAGATTATTAGTCATGTTTGTGTGTCTGTCTATCTTAGAATGTGAATGAATTCCAGATGTTTTTGAGCTTGCCCATTGCCTATAGTTTATTTGAATTCAAAGTATTATTAATAAAATCCTCTTTGTATAGATGGAATTGTTAGCAAAAATGTTCAAAATAGTTAAATTTAAATGTGAACTTTAAGGTAGGTTTATCTGATATAAATCTTTTTTGAAATGGGGTGTGAGATTAACAATATTGTTCACTTTTAAACATTAGTGTTCAAAAAATGTAATTATAATATTTTCATGAACATTTATATTAACTTTAAGCAGTGTAATTTGCAGCCGTGGATTCTTTTATGTATGTTCTTCTCTTTCTATGTGCAAATCTAGCGCTTGCACAGATTGAAAATTGAGAGTGTTTTGCTAAAAACGAATTGCAATTCAGTGTTGATTTTTATGTTCTCAATTGAAATCAAGTGCTATGCCACCGTCTCCTTATATATTTGTAAAAAAATCCAGTTTGTGCTAATTACAAAACAGCTTGTATTAGGCAATCATGTATATCAAATAAGTTGGAGTCTACCTCTGCTCGTGACTTTACGAGTTCATCAAAAAAAGACGCTATTGAAGAAGTCCTGATTTCTTGATACATTAATTGTGTTGCGATCTTTATATAATATTTAAAATTGTTAAGCAGCTCCTGTTCTTCTTTGTAATGCTCGCAAATTGGAAATTAAACTATCGAAATGTTGTGCGCATAACTTTGTTCACCGCGTCGCGATAAAGTTATTTGTGGTGTATCGTTTTCTCTTCCGATAATAAGTCTATAATAAGGCGGGCTTAGCAACTGACATTAAAATTGATAATCAACTTTAGATTATTATTGTGATATTTGAAGCGAAGACAGCAGAATAAATACACACCTTGAAGTGAACTATTTCAAGGAAAAGTTAACATAAGTGCAGTAAACAAGAAAATGTAATAAGAAAATTAAATTCTACTAATTAAAAAGAAATCGAATAATATGAATGAATTTGAAATTTGATGGTTCATGCTCAGTGTGGACAAACGATTTTATTCTAATAGTTTTAACTTATCAGATTTGACACTTTTAATCGCTGTTAATCTGTTTTATAAAGAAGAAGCTTAAGTCGATTGTGATTAAGTGTGAGATACTCGCTAAAAATAAACAAAAACATACATGCAAAAAAAAAAAAATAAATAAAAATACTACCAGATTTTGTCAAACAAAAGTAATTTATTGAACCATAAATACTGTAGTTTTTATTGTCTTGACTAAATCGTCATGATTGTTGACACTGATTAAGAATATTGATTCATACTTTATGGGGTCATAGATGACTCCTTCTGTCTGTTAACTAAAATTTCTGTCGGCTCAAAATTATGATACCCTTCTCCTCTATGGGAAGTGGGTATAAGAAGTTTCTCACTTAAGTCATTTGTTTGCTGCTTGTTTTCATGAAGATGAAGAAGAACAAGAAGTTAATAGTAAAGTGTAATATACCAATTTTAGAACACAGGCTAACATGGTGGAAACTTTTCCCCTACATCGAAGCTCAACTTTGGCTTTGTTAGCAAAGCATTCGTTTCGATGACGAGTTCATAAGTGTTTCTTAGGCAACTCGACCATTTCCTGAGCTTCATTGTTATGCATTTATTTAGTTTAGCAGACTTGGGTTTATTTTACTCTAACCTGAAGGCTATGGTTAGGAAAAAGTTAAAGAATTGCATACGCAAAAACACGGAAGCAAATTCATTGGAGGAGACTGATTTATGCGTGACCGCCATGCAAAATGCGAGGTGCTTAATTTCCGTTGCCGACAGTCGTCGACCACAAGTCTGTCAGTCAAAGCAGCTGTCATAATACGCCCCGTTGCCCACTTGGATGAAGGAAGTGAGCTGGCTGGCTGGGATAGTTTGTTATGGGGGCTGCATGTCCTTTAGAGCAAAAGGTAAATAAACTGCGATACGGCTCGAGGCTTTATGCATAATTAGCTGCAACTACAACACAAACTTGCCCCGTTACGAAATTTGCAAAAAAACTTTTAATTTATGCCGTGAAGTCTCGACCCGTCTCTCTCCCTGTCTCTCCCCCACTCTGCGAGTGTGTGTGTGTGTGTGTGTGTGCTGTTGACTGGCTCGAAGCTAACGGTAGCATCAGCTAGTTTGCCGTATAGTTTGCCTAACGTAAGTAAACATATTTTAATTTGAGGTTATGTTTACATGCCCCTGTCTCTCTCGCTTTCCCCCTTTGCCGCTCCATCTCCCTCACTCTCTTTTACTTTGAATGTATGTTTACTACGCTTGAAGTCACACAACATCAGCAACAACAACAACAAGAACAACAACAATAAGTGCCACAAGAGCAACCTTACCTAACTGCATAATTTCCAAACAGGAACTACACATTGCTGCAAATAATAATTAAACAATTTGGCCAGTAAATTGCATAAACCGAATCTAATTTTGTATTCTTTCCTGTAAAAATACATAAAATAAATACGCAAAACAATATCAGGAGAATGTTGTAGTCCTTAATATAGGAACATATAATATAATTAAAATAATATTTTGTTAGTTCTGTATAGGAAAATTTTAAATTTAAACCAAGTAGGAAATCTATAATTGAGTTCTACTACTTCAACCATTTTCAATATAAACCAAATTATACTTTATAAAAATACTTAAATATGTTATATATCTTGATATACCACTACAATCAAAATATGTCAAATTGTGAATCAAACAATTAAGACGCAACAGCTGTAGGTGGTGTTGGCAGTAAAAAATATTTAATATATACCAAAAAGTACTAAACTACTACAAAACTACTACAAATTAACATACTACCGTAAAATATACCAGAATGTCAATCAAAACAATTAAGACGAAACAACTGCATATACTGTTGACAGCCATAAATATCAAAGATAAACCAAAAAATACCCAAATATACTAAATATATTGATATACCACTACATTTACCAAATTGTCAATAAAAACAATCAAGATGCAACAGATGGAGTTGCTGTATGCAGTAATAAATATTAGAAGATAATATAATAATATTAATAGATATTATAATCCAAAATGAAAATCGAAAAGCTAATACTAAAATCTTGACACCAGCATCTATGTTATCTATCTATAATCCTACTACCCGGTTTGAATAATAGAAAAACTATACAAATGTACATGGAAATTATTAAAATTATTAAACCAAAAAAATTCTAAATACATTCAAAATATACCACAAAATATACCTAATTGTCAAACGAAACAATTAATCGCAATTGCTGTAGTTGTTGTGTGCAGTATTGAATATTTTATTCAGATCATCATCGTTTACTGTTATGTTAACACTTTCAGTACAAGGAAGACTATTCGTATACGTCGACACCAAAAAATAGCATTAATTACTAAGAAATTATATTTAAATTTCCAAATTGTGTTGAGCAGTGTAACAGAACATGCTGAGCTTGGTTGCGTTTCCGTTCGATTCGGTTCTGTTCAGCTCACCTGAACCATACCCACATAGCCATGTATATTATCGGCTGTGTGATATCAGACACAAACATAAATGCAAACAATAATATTTGCTTAAAATTGGTTACGCCCTGGACATTGTGGAAACACGAGAAAATAGGCAGAAGCTTTGAGAATGGTTTGAGTTGAGTATGGCCAAAAGAAATAAGAGCGAGCATGTGTTTTACATGGCTCTGACTCTTGTGACGGTGATGGCGATGGAGATGGTGATGTCGACTACCCTTTAGCCAATTGGCGAATGTTGATGACGCTAGGGTTAGCTGAGGCAGCAGACGGGTGACAGGAGACGGGAGACAGGAGACGAGAGGCAACTGGCGACATGTTTGCTGTTCAATCAGTCGTTCAGTTTATGGTATTCCCGGACAGAAGAGAACTCAGCCCATTGACAGCCTTCTGTTTTGCAACTTTACAGCCTTGTTTACTTGCCGTAGCTGCAGCAGCAGGAGCAGCAGTAGCAGCTTCGTATTGAGTCCGCATTGCGTATACGCCGCGTGCCCATTTTGCACCTGACATTTTTGTGTCGCTATGTTGCCAACTCTGGTGCTGCATTTTATGCAAATGAAGCCAAATATTGTTATAGGAGCAGCATTCTGCTGGGGCATTGTGCCCCATGTTGCTGCCACGTTTTTGTTTGCAGCTACATACTACGTGTTTACTCTGGTGGCCACACAAGAGCAAAGCGCACTTGCCGCTTGTCGCTCGCCGCATGATTTTCATGTATTATTTGTTTTGTCTCTCATGTTTTATGTTTTCTATACATTGGAGTCTCAGCACAGCACACATTCATATACTTTTTGCATGGGACATGAAACTAAATCTATATTTCTATACGATTTATTCTGATTAGTTTCAGGCTCTTTTTGATTATTCAAAGCTACGAAATAGAATTAATTTATGTGTCACATATCATTAATTTTTTAATTTTTTTAACGGGTGTTCTTCCAACTTCTACGCATATGCATGGTAAATATCTACAAAATAACATTTTATGTGAAGTATTAAAAAAATTTAAAGAATTTAAAATCGAATAAGCACTTAGATTAGCAAGTAAATTTAAAAACCTTGTCAATCGATAATTACAACTTTTTTTTAGCCATTTAACTAATTTACTTAACTAATTTGCAAATTTGTCAAAACATTTCCTACACATTTTTTGCTAGTGTCATTTGTAGAAAAATTACAGGGGATATTATTTCAAAGTGGAGACACAATTATACATATATACATATGTATCATATATACCAGACATAAGTCTCAATTTAAACCAAATTAATCTCAAATTCACTTTACTAGTTTTGTATTTGTAAAATTGATAACTGAACAATTTTCAAAATCAATGCATCTGGTGATGTTGATTAAAATGTAAATACTTTTTAGCCTTAAATATGCAATTTGATATTTCATTGCTTTTTAGTTATGAAACAACTAAATATCGGTTAACTACTTTTAACATTTATATTCTTAAATGTCTCTCAATTTAGATTTCCAATGTGGTGCATAACATAATTTGTTTTAGACATAAATTAAAAAAATAAGAAAATTTAAGACCTTTTTGAATTGCTAATAATATTTAAAAATAATTGGTTTTCTTATTATTTATCGATCGTCAAGAATTAATTTTTTTCTAAAAACTACACATTATTCCCAGTCCAATAAATAATTCCAAAATTACTTACGTACTATTAAATACAATTGTTTGTTCGCTAGTCAACTAATAATTTTATTTATTTTCAATAGTATCAAAAGGCGCCGCCGGGAGGAGTTCAGTGAGAAACAAATAAAGCTTTAAGCTTTCGGCCCGTTCTGAAGTTTTTAATTAATGTATTTGCAAGTGCACTTTAGGCCACTCTGTGCGTCCATTTGGCTCATAGCATATTTTCCGAAAAGCCTATGCTGAACTTTTCTCTGACTGGCAGCGTTCCTTCCCTCTCCCTCTCTACCTCCTGTTGTTGTTGTTATTGTGGGTTGCATGCCCATTGCTGCAATTTTGGGTGGCGAGTAGTGCTCTTAAAATGCGCATCATAAATGCATTCATTTGTGACACTTGATGTAATTTGTTAGTGCCGTAATTACATAAAAGTGCAACGGCCAAACAATCACACACTTAAAAGCTTTACTGCCCCGCCTCCCGCCACCCTCCTCACACCTCCCACACATTGTGGAAGAAGGCGATTGCAATGCATGCGTGTGTACGAAATCGCATTAAAATTAATGTAATTTACAACAATGAACATTAACTTAAATTAGCGATGAAATGCAACACTCAGCGGCAGATGTGCAGTCTGTGGGGAGAGGTGTGGGGAAAGGGGGGCGTAGGCTAGGAAACCTGTTAGGCGTGGCATGTGTGGCAATGCAGTGCGTATGCCACACAGTTATGTTGATCGTGTCGAATGTCCCGGTGTGCCGCTGAGTGTGTGTGGCATGTGTGGCATGCAGTCACGTGCAACCATCGCGCCCTCTCTCTCGCTCTCGCTTCTCAACTTGCCACAGACGTTGTCTGTGTTCAAAAGCTTTTGTTTCCCAAAAACGGGCGCCAAGGAAACAAATCATTTACACACACACACAGTCCCCCCACCCCACTCTTGGCTGCCCCAACAAATTAACGGCTATAAAGCGTTTTTGCCACTGGACACAGGCCTGTGAAGAAGAGCGTGAGAGAGAGAGAGAGGGGCGGGAGAGCGGAATGTGGTTTGGTTTTCGGGGTGGTAAATTTACGAGCGGCGTCCGCTTTGCGATGCGATGCGAGTTGTCTGCATCGCCCCAAAAATTATAGCGCACATAAATTGTTAAATGCGAAATCCTTTGATTTTAATTACGTCGAGAATTTTTATTGCCCCCTCCCATCAACCGGAAAGGCGGATGCGAAGGACTTTAGCGCAGCTTTCGCCGTTTCCGGCATGCGTTTGCTTCAATTTTCCTTTGTTTTTCCCTTGTTCTCTTGCTTTGGCTTTTTTCCTGATATACTATATATAAAATTATACTTTTTTTCCAGCAGAATCTAGACAGGCAAATTAATTTTAATTGTGGTTTGGCTGTCGTAATTAATTGCAATTGAAGATAGGTGCAAGCAGGACGCATAGAGAAAGTCGAAAAAGGAGTCGAGAAAAGAGAGATAGAGAGAGAGAATTCGAATATGCTCCTTTGTTGGCCTATCAAAACAAATCAAATGAAACGCATATTTCTGCTTCAATTAATCAAATTAATTGAAATTTAATGAACCTAATTGTTAAGACCCTGAACGCAACGAACCTCAACTAACAACGCAAGCTTTCAGGTAACAACGAAAATATGCAAAGCGGAATCAACGCGCTCTTAAAAAATGGCCGCAAATCAAAGGCGGTCGCTCGGCATTTCCTATTTTCGTTGTAGTTGTTGTTCTTGTTGTTGTTGTTTTTGCTGAAAAGTTAATAAAGTCGAGAGAAATACAAAATGGCCACGCGCCCGTCAACGATTCCCACAGGACCCACGCACAGGACCTCAATGGAATTCATCGCTCCAGATGCCTTGGCATTTATTTAGCTTTCCCCTCCCCCTGCCCATCCAGCTATCCCCCTCTCCCCTCTTCCTACTACCATCAACGGTCTCTCTCTTTCAAGTGCTGAAGCATTTTTTCAATTTCTTGTGATTTTTAGTATGGCCAACAAATGACAGACTCAACATTTTAACAACGTATTATGGCTAAGCAGGATAATAACACTCGGGTTTCCTTTGCGTATGTGTATCTAACATATATACTATATCTCTGTGTATCTGTGTGTGTGTGTGTTTCGAGTGCGAGTGCAAACAAAGCTAAAATAAAGATACTTCCGGGCCGTGACCAGTGACAAGCACTTTAGTTGCGGCAAGCGAACAATGCCAACGTCTTCTGATCCAGCTTGAGATGACGCATTAGCGGTTTTAAAGCTAACTAATAAATTATCTTTGGTCACTTCACTCTAAAAATAGCGAAATAAACGCTTTTTGCGAAAAAGAATCTCACAATAGGAAGCTAAACTTGCGTATATACATTTCAAATTATAAATTATTTGAATGTGGATTTAATTTAAACATTATAAAGTCTGTTTAATTTTTAGAGTATTTTAATAAAATATATATTTATATTTAATTAATTACTTAAACAACTGTTATATAAAAATACGAATTTTCCTTAAAACAATAATTAAAGTTTTTAATAAACTATTATTTTGTAGACAGCATTATGCCGAGAACATTACTTCATTTTAATAAATCATAAAAACATGATTCCTGAAAATTTGGATGCAATCAGTTAAAAGTTGTAGAAGTTATTTAAGAAATACTTTATGACAATAATGCCTTCTGCAATAGAATCTTAGTTGATTTTGCTAAGAAACTGGACTATTCAGTACTCTATGGTATATTTAAAATGTTAGAATACATCAATATATCAAATAAAGCTTTCGGTATATTTAAGTATTGTTGCGGTATATAGTAAATATAGTATATTTGTAGAATATTGTTTTATTGAAGATGGGTAGCGGGTGTATCTTAGTCGAGCACACTACACTGTAGCTATCTTACTTTTTTTATTATTAAAATCTAGAATGTAATTTTGTATTTACCAACTTTTATTCATTTATGTTTTCTTATTTGTATTATTTATTTATTAATAATATTATTTAGTATTTTTCGATTTAACTCTTTGTCTTTTTCAATTGTCGTGTGAAGCTACATAAAGTTTAGCTGCTTTTGGCCAAATTTAGCAGCCAGTTTCAAGCTGAGCGATTTCAGCGAATCCCGCAGCGAAAGTCCTCTGATAAATCTTAGTTGATGTCCGTTTGTTTGTGTTTTTTATGAGCTGCCATGACAAGGACGAGCAGCAGAAATAGCACCAGCAGCAGCAGGAGTCGAAGGAGATGTGGAACGCAGTGTGATGCTGGTCAACACTACACAAATTGTTGCTCTGACCGTATCCGTGTCCTTTGTGTACTGTTCTTGTTGTTGTGCTTCAATTTCTTGTGTGTTGGTGTTGTTGTTGTTGTTGTTGCTGTTGTTGTTGGTGGCTGCTGACTCGTTCATTGTGTTTGCGCCATAAATCGCTTCCGTTTATGTTTTAGAGCCACACAATGGGCCAAAGTGCGAGCTGAGCCAGAAGCAGAAGAAGACGAAGAAGAACCAGAGACAGCAGTCAACAAAATGGAGGCCATGACGTCGCCACTGACGTCGACTGCGACGGCGACAGCGACTGCGACTGCAGCGTCGCTGCTGATCACAAGCGTAAACAATAAAGTTTAAAACAACTAAGCCAGATACAAAATGTTCTACTATAGGGGACTGTGACTCCAGCGATGGAATTTCATTTCGCATCTGTCTGTGTGTTTGTTGTGCGTATATGTGTGTGTGTGTGTGTGTGTTGGTGTGTTTGTTGTGTCTATTTTATAGCAAGGGCTCGCTTCACGCTCTTGACCATGTGACCAGCAAGCCGTGTCAGTCATTTTGAGCGCCGTTACGCTTTTGTGCCCCTCGAAAGAAATGGCCAGCCCTCAAACAATTGGACAGAGAGAGAGTACGAAAGAGTGAGAGAGAGAGAGAGAGGGGGAGGCAAAGCTGAAGAAAGAAATCTCATCTTTGTTTGCACTTAGCCCCTAGCAGTGTGTTGTCCTGTCTTGTACTGAAATAAAATAAGTTAGTTGACGGCAACGGCGACGGCAGCCAACACAAGCAACACAAGCAGCAGCCAACATCCTGTCCCAGGACACAACGCACAGCTCATGTTGACTTTTCCTATTTTAAGTCCGTTTATTTCTTTTACACTTTGCTCTTCTCCCTCTCTCTTTCGTTCTCTCTCCTCCTTGTCGACTCCTACACTTCCGGTTTGGCTCTACAGCTCGCGTTGTTGTAAAATGAAAAGTTTTCCACTCGCCTGCCAAGTGGCAAGCACAATGTCTGCCTCCCTTCCTTTCTCTCTAGCTCTCTCCCTCCCACCAGTCACAATAGCAACAAGAAGAACACGACAAACAGCCAGAAAATGCAGTTGCTTAGCCAAAGTTTTAATGATCCAAGAAGAGCTGGATCTTAGAAACCCAATCTCATTGAGAGAAATGTAAGAAAATCCCAAAAGAGTTTCAAAGAATGGCAAACAAAAAATGCATTTTATAGTTCCTTCAATAAAATTGTAGATATTCAACTTTATTTTAAAATATTTTAAGCATTCAAATTTCCATTAAGCCTAGATGTAATGTTTATAATCGCATATAGATTGCATATTTTGAAAATGTATTTTTAAAAACAGCTTTGTTTATTTTTTAAATAAATCTCACTTTAAAACAATAATCAATCAATAATCAACGAATAATGGAAACACTGAACAAATATATTTAAAGTAAAATATATATATATATTCTTCAATTAGTGTAAATTTCCATTAAATACTTTTCAATACTTTTCGCTATGTTAAAATGTATTATTGAAAAAACACTTTTTTGTTTGAAGCATTTTATCATTAGAACTAATACTTCATAATGTAAAACAAACAGTTTGTCATTATATATTTTGTCGTTAGTTCTAAGAAACTTATTTACAAAGGATGAAGTATTTAGCTTAAATGCCGTTCGCATGTACTTTTTTAATATTTATCTATTGTGGATTTTATTCTATTGTATTAATTACTGAATTATTTTGGCAAATACGTAATAAGTATTTATAAATCATCTATTTAGTTAATGTTTTATTTCGCTTCCATTACATTCCGAAAGTTTAAAGTCCTTTAGTCCAGTGAAAAAGTAAAAAGTTGTTGTAGGAAGTTGTACTATATTATACTGACTTCTATCACCTCCCAGCTATTGATTAATTAATGGTTATTATTTGGTAAAATTTAAAGCAAATTTTATATAAAGAGTAGCAAATATTTTTATATTTTGCCTCTGTTTATTATTTCTAATACATTATCTTCACATCACCTGCAGCAGGCCTTTGCCCCAGCCAAAGTTTCTGTCAGTCCGCCTGTATTATATATACTCCGACCCCAACCCCAACCCCTCAGCTGCCATCATCAGCCCCCTCCACGATAGACTGTCATTTCGCATGCCTTTTGACACACACCTGTGCGCATTCTCAGGCCGACCCCTTGGCTTAATGTTGTAACATACAACCACAGAACAACAATGGTTCGTGGTGCAAAACACCTTAACATACACCTCAGACCACACACACACCCACACACACACACGCGCAGAGTACGACTCACATGAACAACTTCCACACCATTTACAGTTCATTGAATTTTCCTGATAAATACGCATAATTTGTATACATTTATGTAGAATATGTATACAACATACACCTCAAACCGAACCGAACTGAACTGAACCGAACCCTTGTGCTCAGCAAAGTTGGGTGCGTGATTTGCCGCATTCTGCTTCAATGAGTTGGCAACAGAGCTGACAGGACGACAGTCTTTAGGTCCGTCTGACTGACACTGAGACTTCTGCCACTGCTACAGCGACTGTGACTGCGAATGCGGAGGAGTCTTCGAGGGAGCCTGGGAGCCGACATCGGGTTGCCCATAATTACTTTTAAATAAGCAAAATGTCTGCCTCATGATAAGCTCGGCTCTACCTCAACAGTTGTTGCTATCTCTCTCTCTCTCTCGCTTTTGCTCTCCTGAGTTGCCAGCATCAGTAAAACATCAAAAAGTTTTGTACATTAAATCAAGCATCCTTCGCATTTGTTGCTATTAACAGGCAGCTGCCTTTTTCGCCTGCTCTGCTGATTTTCCGTTAATTTCCGCAACGCGGCAATCGTTGACTTTTCAACGCGACCTATGCCGCCTCCCCTCCCTTCTCCCCTCCATCTCCTTCGACGAACTGGGGAATTGGGATTGAGTTTAGGGCTCCACATCGACGCGACGTCAGCGACGACGTCAAACACACTGGAGAGCCATTAGCGGGCGCTTTGGGGAGGCGGCGAATGTTATAGGGTTTTTAGTACTTTCACACACCACATCACCCATACGCCCCATCAGCCCATCAATCCCTCTCGCCTCCCACACATGCTAATACACACATTTCCCTTACTCCGCCATGGTGCTCCCTTATTGTTGAAGTCGTTGATTTTTCGCATTTCAGCCTTTTTCACGCTTCCTTCTTTCTCTTTTCTCTTTTCGCTTTCGCTTTCCCTTTCACTGCTGCTTTGTTTCCGCCTGTATCCGGCAAGTAAGGCGATGTTGTTGGTGGCATTGGCATTGGCGTTGGCGGCGTCTCTTTTAAATTCGCGTGAATGAGTAATTTTTGTTTACACTTTTCTAAATAAAGATTTATGTCGCGGGACGGGGAATGAGGTTCATGCAACAGCAGCAACAACATCAGCAGCGACACGTGCCACCTGAACGATAATAAACCGTGTGCAGTTTATTTACGCAAATTGATTAGTTCGATTATGTCGAAATGTTGGCTACTAATGCGAAAGCTTACATCCAACAATGTAAGGGCTAAACACCATTAAATTCTGAATGTAAATGGATGACTGAACGCTTAGTGAGAGGGCAGTTAATAGGCAATATTGCTGATATTGTGACAAAAAAAAAATAAACTAGAGAAATTCGTATGAAATCTATAATATTTGACTGCAAGGGAAGTCAGTTTGGTGATATTGAAAATTTAAGTAAGCTTAGGAATTTTCTCTCTACGTTTATTTTTGAGGCGTATTTCTTGGAATAAACGTTTTCTTTATTGTTAAAGCGGCTTCAATAAATTACTTTTTGAAAATTTTTTTGTATTATAATTGATTTAATATTAAATTATGGTGAAATCACTTTTAAAATGAAACAAAAAATTGATTAAAGTTTAATATACTACACTTGGGAAAGAAAAGAAAAAACAAACAAAAAAATATACAAGTTGAATGGAAAAGTATAAAAATAAGAAAACTAACATAGTTACCAAGATTCGACATATGCAAAAAACGACTACTGCACTAGAGTCTCAATTAGTATGGTTGTCAATACGGTAAATTGTGGACTCTATATTATATTTCGAATGATAAAAGTATATTGAAATACCAAATATGGCCTTCAGCACATTTTAGTTTTTTTTTTTCAGTATATTTTATTGGTATATAATACGGAAGTATAGTAACGAACATCCTCAAGTGTAGTTTTTTCATTTTCTATACCCATTATTATGACTTTGTGACTGCAGAAAATTTAAGTAGCAGGATAAAGAAGTCATCTCCGACAATATAAAGTATATACATATATTCTTGATCAGCGTCAACAGCTGAGACCACAAGGCCTGCCTTCCTTGGTCTGACGTTTTTGCTGACAATTTTTTTACTCTAAAATAGATTTATACAGTATTAGAATAT
Organism: Drosophila niveifrons; assembly: GCA_035046325.1. Classification (NCBI taxonomy): domain Eukaryota; kingdom Metazoa; phylum Arthropoda; class Insecta; order Diptera; family Drosophilidae; genus Drosophila; species Drosophila niveifrons. The sequence goes on along the minus strand of JAWNOC010000011.1, from coordinate 707,330 downwards.
TGTTAAACTAAATATAGCCTTCGGTATATTTCACTATTTATCCAGTAAATAAAGAATGCTTTTGTTGCAGGTGCGTAGCGGGTCTCTACTTGATTCCTTTTTTTTTATTAGATATTGACAAATGTGAGATACTTTCAGATTTTTCTTAATTTACTTAATGCTAGAGTTTTAATAAATTAAATGTATATACTAGAATTTGACATAAATTTAAGTACACTACAAATTTTATTTTGTTAAGAAAATCAAATTATTAATCCAAGTTTATTCGTGTTACTTTCGCATATCGCATATCGAAAATCAAACTAGAGCAGTCTAATTTTGGAATCGAACTCAACCAATTAGTTTCAGCCTTTCAAGTTCAATGATTTGTTATATTCGCTGCGATTGCGACAGCCTTGACTCTTGACCCAGACGCAGTCGCAGTCACCGTCGCAGTCAAAGGCATTTCAATCGCCAGGTGGCATTCACATAAATATTTAATCAACTTTATCAGCACCCAAAACGAAACGAAGCAAAACAAAAACTTTTGTTGGAGAAGTGGGAGTTGAGGCGCGTGCCAGTTATTAGTTAATAACTATTTGGTCTTTTGTTTATTTATAATGCCATAATTGCCGGGACGTGGCCAATGTGTTCGCCACCTGCTGCAAATCAGCCCAAAAATAGAAGTCAACCCTCCGCATCCGCTTGCACACCTCGCTTTGCCTTGCCTTGCCTTGCCTCGCCTTATGTTGACGTCCATCTAACGTTGTCCATTGGGCATTGTAATTTAATGGCCGTCGCACAATTATTTTCCAATTCACAGCCCAAATAAGGACCCGTAGCAACGCAGCCGAGCGGGGTATTTGGCCAGGCGTGTTGTCAAGTTAATTTGCTCTGCTCGCACACTAATACACGCACACACACACACACACAGCAGGTGTTGAAGTTTGGCTAATTAATAGGCACACAGATTTTTTAACTCGATGCGATGCGACCAGGCGAGCCAAGGCAGCTGTGTGGCACATCACAAAACTGGGAACGGGCAACGGGTCACGTCGTTGGATTCAACAATGCGGGCAACAGCTGCGTTGCCGTTGTCGCTGCCGCTGTCCTCATCCTGCGTTTTTTTGTGCGTGTCTGGCAACGTTTTGTACTCTCAACTTCAACTCCAACTCCATCTACAGCTTTAGCTTCAGCTTTGACTTTGGCTTCGGCTGCAGCTCAAACTGCGCGTTCCAAAGTTATTACTAATTTTAAATTTATGTGCATTTAATTGAAATTCGGCAGAGTCAATGGTTGAGGCACAGGCTGAGGCTGAGGCTGAGACTGTGACTGTGACCCACTTGCCTCGGAACGCAGTCTGCGGTTGCAGGTCCAACACACATACGAATCGAACATGGCAAACAAGTTGCAAACAAGTCACCAAAATCGCATGCAACATAAATTTTCGCACATTTTTTTTTGTTTTTGTTTTTCGGGGCCCCGCAAAGTCAATGCCAGTGCCACGAACCTGGCCACAAAACGTTGCACGAATGGCAACAAAAAAAAAACACACACAGCGAGAAAGAAGAATTAAACGAACGCGCATTTTATTTTTTGTGCCTTGCATCCGCAAATTTATTACGTTAATTAAAATAATTCTTAATTAATATGAGGCAGCAACTGCAAAAGGGGAACAGAGGATGCTGCACACGACAATGATGGTTGCCACAAAGCGCCGTTTCTTGTGCCACATTTTGCAGCTGCCCGCCAGAGAGAGAGAGAGAGAGAGAGAGAGAGAGAGAGAGAGAGAGAGAGAGAGAGAGAATGAGAAGTAGTAAATAACCCTTCCTATACTACTCAACGAGCATTGTTCGCTTTTTTTATTTTATTTTTTTGTCTAGTAATGCAGGGCGCATCAATTATGGATACAATGTGGTGCCAACTCCCCCCTGATAGACAGCCCCGATCCCCACGGGACTCTGCGCCCACTTGGTGAGTTTCTCATGGTGCATGCTTAAAAATGAATTTAATATGCTCTTTGCACTATTCCACTCTTCCCCGCTGCTAAACGATTCAAGTGACAGTGGTTCAAAACACAACTAGCATTGTCATTAACTTCTTTCTTAAGTGATTTTTGAATTATATTTTTAATTGATCAGTTAAAAGATTTATAATCATATGGTTGTTATACTCGCATTGGAAATCACATTCAGTTTAAGGTATCTACATTTGTCACTGCTTCATCAAGCTACTGAATTCGAAGAACACAGTTTCCTAAAAATTGTGAACATAATTTTTTACTTACATATTACACAATAATAATTTTGAAAATATTTAGCTGGTAAAATGGAATAGATTTAAACCATGAAAATAAAATACGTTATTAAATATGAATATTTTAACAAGTATACATATTATATATGCACTAGTGGAGAAGAAGTTAAGAAAAGTTTCTCAAATTCTTTAATGATAATAACAATAATAATTGTTGACTGGATTTATTTAACAAGCGATGAATGATCTTCTACGCTCCACATTTACGTGCTCAATTCTTTTTTATTTGCTAGAAGTTGAAAACAATACAACAAAATGTGTATTTGTCATCCTCAACTCACCACATGCACACATACATACAAACATTTGCATCGGTGTTATTTTCGTTCCAACTAAATGCAATAGATGGCGCTATTAGCATTTGGCGTTGCCAGATTAAATTTCAATATGATTCATTTCCGATTACAATACAATTAGTTGATATTGACTTCGTCTTGACTTGCTAAATAAATTCTCCAACAATAAAAAGAATAAAAACATTTTCAGTACTGAAAACCACAATAATAATAAAGGCAAAAATAAACCGAAAGTAATTAGTATTTTGTGGAACGAATTGCGTATTTTGGCCACTGTCAGTGCACTCTCAGCCTAAGCTGCACTTGTCCCACTGCCTGCTGCCACTCATTACATTATTTTGGTGTGTTTATTGTTTCTTTGCGCTGCGCCAGTTGCCGCCATCCACTGACCATGCAACGCAACAGCACCGACAACAGCACGACAACGGCAGCAGGCTAACTGGCGCCCTATTGTTTCTGACCCAGCTCCTTTCCCCTCACTGTCCACTACGCAGCCCGGGCACCTTGGCGACTGCTGCTGGCTGGAGTTTATTATGCAGCAACGCACCCCCAATGCGGATCGGGTTGCCTCTTGTTTGCTGGCTTGCTTGCTTGCAACTTGCAGCGGGGAGCAGACAGCGCCTGACAATGAGTTTTTAGTTTGTGCAACGGCCGCGCTCATTTCGCTGCTTATCTGACGCCGACGTCAACGCAGGCGCTGCCAATGTTTGCTGTCATTGCAAATTTTCGAGTTTGACAGCTAACAAGCACAGCCAGCGACAGAGACGTAGACGTAAACGGAGACGGAGACGGAGACCGAGATGGAGGCAGAGTTTCAACTCGAGCCGGAGACAGAGACAGAACTCTGACTGTGCTACCTTCTCTGCCCTCTGCCTGCTTGACGCACAGCGTCTTTACTTAAGTGGCGCTACGCATCAACATCAGCAACAACGACAACAACAACAACGACAACAACAATAAGCTGCCCCATGGTCGGTTATTAGCTGGCCACTGCTTAAGCTGCACTGAGTGGTTGCCCATACGTTGTCCGTTCATACGTTGTGGCACAGAGTGCTTCTTCCTCTTAATGATGTCCATCCAAATGGTACAATGGAACTTTTGTTCAACCGGCATATGAGGGAGTTTGGTATTAGAACTTATTAGCAATGAACCTGTCACGCGTCTATTGTTGAATTCCTCGCTGCTGCTGTCCTTCAAGTGCTGCGTCTTTTACACGCTGCACAATGCACTTATTTAATGAGAATTTGTCTGTATTGGTAATTACTAGCAAATGGTAAATGATACGGCCAAAATGCTGTAGCTATAGTTATTTTATTAAATTCTTTAACGCTATTAAAATGATCAAACAATTCATTTGTCTTTACTGACATTTTGCACTAACACTTTATTTTTTTAAAAGCATAAGATTTAAATAAAAAATAATCAGTCGAAGTTTTTACAAAATTGTATACAACAATTCAAATAAATAAATAACCTACTTACCATATAAAAAAACCTTTAGTGAAAACAAATTTCCTAAAATTCATCATCATTTTTTAAACATTAAAATATAGGTTAATTTGATTAGTAATGAAATTTTCTTAACACGATTATATAAATTAAATAATTAAAACAAACATTTTGAGTTTTAAAAAGTGTTATAATTTCATTCTCATAACAACATCATTCATTTATTTTCAAATTAGTTGCTGAAACAAATTCAGTTGAAATTAAAGTTGAAGAATTAAGATCAAGTAAAAAAACTATATTAAAACACGAAAAGCAAAAACATGCAAATATTTTTATTTGCACTTAAAAAAAAAGTAACAATAATTATATATATATAGTAGAAAAAAAATATATTATTGGAAAAAAGAAATAAAAGCGACTAACATATTTTTACATCACTGACTTCTAAACAGAAGGAACACACATGTATCCACATATGCTTGTCACTATTTTATTTTAGAATGAAGTCTTTATTTTAAAAATTGCCCCAGCTTAATAGAACTTATTTTCAAAAATACCAATAACTAATATTGCATATGCTTTACTTGTTTAAGCCTTTGCTACTTAATAATAAATTATGTATAAATTCAAAAAGATCTTTTTATTCTTTATCTAAATAGAGTTCATGTAGTGAACTATTCTTACCACATTCAAATTGGTAATTTGCTAGCATTTTAAAATAAAACCTATATAGTTTGAGTAATGAGAAAGGTGACAATGATTATTTTGAAATCAACTGATTTGCCAAATATTATTATTTTATTTTTTATATAGTTTCAAATTGAGGCTCTCATAAATAAAAATTGGGAAATTTCGCAATTTTCTTAATACAAAGTAAAAGCCTTGTAGTTGAGACTCATGCCCCACCACATGGGGCACGTTCGATTTCCAACAGCAAGTTCATTCAAAATGCAGATACTTCGATATGGGTTACCCTTCGCCAATAGTGACACAGCAGTTCTATCGATATTCTTGAGTCCGGGACAAGAAATAATCATGTTAGGAGTAAGGACAGCAAAAGGGCAAAGGGCACGGGGGCAACCCATTTCTTGTAGTGTTTGTCGTGGCAGCTTCTAATACATATGTTTGTGCCAATTTTGTTATTACATAAGTGAGTCAGCTGAAAGCAGAAAAAAAAGGAGAAGAATGAAGTTGAGTAGAGTCGATTCGAGTCGCGTCGAGTCGAGTAAGGACTGGAGTCAGTCAAACTCTTAGGAGTGGAACAAGTTGCCTGTCAATAAGTCAACTACCTCAGAAATGGACGAGTCATCATTACATTGATTTGATTTGCAGTTTGATGGCAGCAATGCGTGTGTACGTCGTCCATGGTACAAAAAAATTTATGCACTTATTTGCTACTGTCCATAATTCCAGTTCGAGTTCGCAGTTCTATAAATGGAAATCAACACAAATCCCTGGAGCGCTCTTTAACTGGTCCTTGACTTGCTGACCCAGTTGGCCGACAATTGTAAGCCATGGCCTTTGTTTTGGCCTGAACTCAACTGAACTGTGCTGGCCTAGCCTAGCCTAGAATGCTCCCCGTTCGCATATCGTATCGTATCTGTTCGACTCATTCTTATACTTATAGTTGGCGCAACAAATAATATTTATCCGCAGCATATTCGTATTTATTTGCCATGCTTTTCCACTTGAATTCCTTGGTGCTGCTATTTATTGCTCTCAAGTCAGCATAAAGATGTTTTCAGAGAGTTACTCCAAAGGTCAAAATTGCAGCTCGCGCCAGTCATCGTCGTCGTAGACATCGTCATCGCCAGCCCAGCAATACACTCGAAGAAAATCGTTTGATGAGTTTGAAATGTTATTAGAATGGCTCAATCATTTTCCTCATTTCCATTTTTATAACGTTACAGCTAATTATGTCTAAATAAAACCCAATTAAGCCAATTTCCTTTAGCTGCCAGTGCTTTAGTAATAGTGGTAGGGTCCATTCTTATTATATCTAGCCCTTATAAATAAGACTCAATTATTCATAAAAGTCAATAATAAATATCACACAATGTAATCAATGTCTTAAAATGATGATGTAAAAAATATTTATATAGTATTGTGTAGATATTAATTTTGCGAATTAATGATTAATCTCTTAATACTGTGTTAAATAATTTTGAACAAAATTGAACTGTTTACATTAACGAGTAGACAAAATGGTTAAAAAGTAAAATGTTCTTAAAGTGTTTAAAAACATCTATCTCAAATTCTTTTACTTGGAGAAAATGAAATAATAATCGTTGAAATTTGAAAATCTAGAAACTATTTTCAGCCATGATGTTAAAATTTATTTAATAATATGACAAATCTTTATATTTCTAAGTTTCCAGAATTATTGAATAAAGACGAAATTGAACATTTAGAACTAACTTTACAGAGTTATATATAATTTGACGAAAGTATTTTAAACCAAAAGAGAATAGTCGAGTTATTTAGTTAGGGAGGAGTAAACTAGATAAATTCACCAAATGAAAGTACGATTTCAAATAAAGTATGCGAATTAAGTATTTAGCTAGTGATAACACATAATTCCTCAGATTTTTTTATGTTACAATAATATTAAGATTATCATATTACATCTTGATTTTACAACTTGAATAGGTATATATCATTCTATGCATTTGTATTGTAAATATGTTTATTTAAATCATAACGAAGTTGCATTGATGTATATGCAAAATTTTGCCTCAGTGTATTTTTCTTCGTCTATGTCCCTGCCCGCTGTCCGCATTGACTTTCACATTAGTTTTGCGTGGGTTTTGTTTCCCTCCATTCCATTGCACTCAGCCGGCGTGCTCTATCGTTCATCGAGTACATTATCAGCATCAGCATCAGCTTCGGCATCGCCATCATCATTGGCAACAGCAACAAGAACAACAGCAATAGGAACAGCAACAATGGCTATAACAACGTCATCAGTTTTGCAGGTCTTGGCGCTGAGTTGGCCGTTATCCGTTTGGCAAAATCTGTTTGGCCAATTCCTTTGATTACCGCACCCTTTTGCTTTTGCTCTTGCTGGCTGGCTGGCTGGCTGATTTCCTCCTTGGCTGGCTGCCTTTTGTTTGGGCTTAGGTCATCATAAATTGTTTGGTTTTAAGTCAATTATTGATATAGGATTCCAAGCACTCATGATTATCTTTTTGGCCAGGCCTAACCCAGCACAGCCAACATAGCTTGCTAGTAGTATCTCCAATTGGGTCAGTAGAGTGTCGACTGTGGCCCATTGTCTTTCCCGATAGTTTTCGCTGTGCGAATGCCATTTTGGCGAAAGTTCAATGCCGTCTCGCATCGATGCTTTGCAGCTTGCAACTTGGCCAAGTGCAGTGGAGAGATAAGACAAACTCAAATCCATTAGCATATCTCTGGTTGGCTCGAGCCGCAGCTAAACAAATTGTAGCACTCATAATTTGTTTTTGATTGCCTGGCACTTTCCAGTCGACTCAACTCAACTCCACAACTCGAGTGTCGTCCTCGTCCTAAGCAAACCAAAAATATTTATAAATCCAAACAAGTGGCACGACAACAGCCTGCTGGCTGCCTTAGCTTGCCTCTCCAAAGGGACACTTGAAGCGCCGGCGCAAACAAAAACAGGATTGCGACAGGCACATTGCGATTGGGACCGGACTCAGACAAGTTTCCACAGTTGTCCCATTGTCGGCATCTTTTCTCATATCTCTGGCGCTTCCGTTGCAACGAGATGCAAATGCGTCGACCCCGCCTTCATTCTTGTTTCCCTCCTCCCACTCCCATTCCCCTTGGCTGTCTGAAAAGTCTTTTGACAATATTTGCGCGCCTTGACAATAAAACGCAAAGTGAAGTCTCAAGCTGTCCCCCGGTCTGGGGTTCTCTTTCCACTCTGCGTTTGGGTCATTTAAATTTCATGGTAAATCAAAAAATTGTTGTGTTTATTATTTGTTTTTGTTGTCATTTTGCTGTTGTGTGTCGATATTTGTGTGTGTGTGTACTGTGTGTTTGTGTTTGCTTTTGCGTTCTAGTTCATTTCGAGCTCTGTGGCGCCCCCATCAGTTGCACAGACGTTGTGTCGGCATCCTTTGTGGCCTGGACCTGCACACACACATACACACAGGATGTCGATTACATTTGTTTACTGTACTCGCACAACTATAATTTCCAGCGGCCGTTTAATGAACAGGTGCTGGCACAACCAACCAGTATCCCAAGTATCCCCGAGTATCCCAATACTTTGTACCGGGAAGTCTGCTTAATTTGCCAAGTGCACACACCAGAGCCAAGAAGTAAACGAAGAGGAAAAGGGAATCGGAATGAGAATGGGAATGGGAATGGGATGGGAATAGGGAGTGTAGAACGATGTGGTCAGATTGAGTGCCGGCTTCCCCATTGCCACACAAATGGCATTTAATCTCAAAGCGCATCGCCAGATTTACGCGCTAGACAAGATCAAAGCGTCAACTTAGCATTCAACAGGCCACCAATCAGTTGGACCGAGAATGCACTTGAGATAGCAACGAGAGAAAGAGAGAGAGAGAGATAGACAGAGCAGAGGTTGTTGTAGCACTAACTAGATAGGACAAGTATCCTAGGGTCTCTGTGGTTGAAGCTGTGGCTTGGCGGCAAACTTGCTACTTGAATACTTATGCAACGGATTATGGAAGACACACCACGGGTTTGAGGTTGAGGTTGAGCCTTAGTTTGCCGCCTGGCCAGTGAATGCTACTAATCAATAAATTTAGATTCATCTTGATTGCAATTCCATTTGGGCCAATGTAATTCGGGCAAAGCGCAACGTTAACTATCTTAAAGATATAAATATTCGGATAGACCTTAACTTAAGAGTTAGATTACGAATACTCGTATGTTTTCAGAAATCATTTGAATATGTTTACTTTCATTTAGTTTTAGAAAAAGTTCACTGTGTAAACAGATAAAGTCGTAATCACTGATTTAACAAAATATGTTTTTTCTTCCAACATTTGAAGTTTACCACTGTTTATCTAAGTGACTGTAGGAGAATGTAAGAAAAAGTAGTTTAAATTCGTTTTATCTAAGCTATCAATGTCTTTCTTTGAAATTCAATAGCATTCTTAAGCAACAAAATGATTATTCTACATTGTTAACTACGATAATTATCGGCAATAAGCTTATTCTAGTAATAAGTAATAGATAAACAACAAATTTGAGTAAAAATTGATAAATATTACAAAATTTAACTTCTAAATACATTTTGCTAAATTAAGCAAACAACAACGATTGTTCATGATATAAACTCCTTAAATCATCTTTTTAGCTTAGAATACATATAGACCCTATAAGGAATTTTCTTACATATACAATTTCAATGTTATTGTGCTGTTAACATTGTTAATAGGTTTTGTTTTACGTTAGGGAAATTATAACCAATAAACTTAAGTTTAAAATTAAAGATAAATGATGAAATTAAGAGTAGGAAAGAAAAGTAGTTCAAACTTGGAATATGTTTAATAAATATAAATAAAAAACAATTCTGAAAATGAAGAAGCAAATAATTTGAAAAATGTTTCAACATTCATGCCTTTCATTGCCTTCACGCTCCATTTTGTTTATTTTCTTTACATTTTCTGATTTTTCCTTTTATTCATATTATTTAGTTTAATCAATTGGTCTATTGTCTACATTGTAGTATCGTCAAAATGTCTTATAGTATTTGTAATATATATTCTTAAATATTATTTTTAACACAAACTCATCAATATCTTAAAGTTCAGAAATTTAAATATGGGAATGAAAAGTGTTAATACCATTATAAAGGAAATATTGAGGTTATAGAAATTTTGGAATTCTGGTAAATTGTAAAGCATTATGCAACTGAATTTTAAAATTAAAATAACAATTGCAAAATATTACCCAAAAATATTTCTGCAGCAATCTTTCAAATTGAATTGGTATACATTCTTTTATATTTGATCTTTCATTTGATTTATATAAGCATAAAATAGTACTACATTGTATTCAGGCAATGCAAATAAGTTATGTGCCACTGTGCTTGGGCAATTTGAAGTCATAAATGCACACGCCACATTAACAACAATAATTTTGCAATAATGTTGTATGTTTGCTTGAGTTGCTTTCGTATAGCACAGCACAGCACAGGCAACATTTTGTTGCACACTTTGTCAACAATGTTGCCAGTGTGGCAGACGAAAACACAGTCGTAGTCGCAGCTTCATCGCATGCGTGTGCGGATTAGCCCAGAGGACCGCCAACAGAGCGAGTTGGAGACGAAGACTGAGACTGAGAATGGAGTGAGTCAAGAGTGGGGATTGAGAATTGGGACTGCGACAGAGACTGCGACTGCAAGTTCGAGTGGCTCTGTTCGAATCTTGAGCGATAAATAAGCGATAACATTTTAATGGTCATTTCGCGACGCAGCTTAGCACATGTTAACGCATCGCTGCAGTCGCCGATGGATATTCCAGGGAATAGAGATGGGAGGAGAACGACTTCAGTTGTTGCCAGGAGGACATTACTCAATCAGCGCGTTGGCTGATTAATGCAGCCCCCATCAGACGCTGGCGAGGAACGACAACTGGCGACAAGTGCTGCATTTCCGGTGTCGTCGTCATACAGTCTACGCTGTGGCTTGCTCCAGTATTGTGCAACATTGAATGCCACATGCCGAAAACCGAACACCGAAAAGCAAAAACCGTAGTGACAAGTGTCAAAACGCAAGGCAGGTAGGCTGCAGAAGATTTTACTCATTTAAATTGGCATGATTTACGTGGTGCACAATGCACTCAATGCAATCCAAGTGTCTTTTTTACTCCATTTCCCCTCTTGCATTGCTTGTCATCCACTGTCTGCTGTGGCAAATTCCAACACAGCACTAACAAGCCACAGCAATGGCAACAGCAACAACGAAAGGAAATGACAAACAGGCAGCCCAAAGACCAGAGACAAGATGTTGACAGCTGGACGACGCAACGCGACGCGGCAAACTTGCGGAACAGGACAGGACAGGGTGCGGTTTGGCTTTGGCTTTACCTTGGCTATAGCCATTTTTGGTTGCATTGCTCTGACATTGTTGGTTGCTGGCTATAGTGGCTATAGAGCGATCTGAGGTACTTCTTTCTAGAAGTAAGTCTGGGGCGGCTGAGGGTCGCCGCATGTCTCCAATGTGCGCGGCTGCTGTCGCTCGCTGTGCATGCAAAGTGTTGAATAATTTGTTGCGAAATATTTCCAGTTGCACGTATCCGTTTCGCACTGTGCACCCCACAAAAGTGTCGATTGCCTCATCATTTATGCGCGTAACAACATATTGAAGAAAATGCAAAGTTCTCCCAAATAAGTTAAGTACTATAAAGAACTCAAAAAAGTATAAATTGCTTTGAATATTTTTAGGTATTAGTAATAAATAAGTAAGAAAGCCACTTTCGAGTGTGCTCGACTGTGAAATACCCACTACTCATATTATTCTTAAAATATACCAAAAAATATATTTGGTATATTCAAACTATTCCCATAACTACAAATTTTTCGAAGCGCCAGCAAATTTTTATTTTATAAATGTTTCGACATAATAAACATTGATTACAAAGTTTACGATAACTTTTTTACGCTGCTTCTTAAATCAAGTCAAATTACTCGACATAGTTGCTCACATTAATTTATAGTAATTTAAATTATATACTTTATAAACATATTTTAAATTTTCTTACCTTTTAACGGCAATAGAGCTTGAATCGAATAAACGGGAATAGCTTTCATCGACATCGACTTCCCGGCTTTTAATCAGGTTAATCAAGTGTTGAATACATTGAGAAAGTCGAATGGTTTTTATCTAGACTATAAATTCTATACTACACTACTCGAATTCAGTCAGAAAAGAAATAACTGAGTACTTCGCATATTCTTTTCCTTTTGTCTAACATTGTAACTAAATAGTGAGATCACTAAATGGAAATAGCTTCAAGAATATTTTGCATGAAACTTTTATAGCTTGTATATATTTTCAAAATACTTCAGACTATTTTGGCTACTGATAGTGATTAATTTGTAGACGTTTTCGTGAATTTGGAGTCTATTATATGCTACTAATTATCATAGTCAGTTATACATACTTTTAAAAGTCCATTCATCGAAAAGTAACTATAGGTAATTTAGTTTTGTGGGATGGCTTAGTGACTTCTTGGCTGTTGCAGAGCTGTGGCATCCTTGTTAGCGTAGTAATGTGCAACATGTTGCAGCAACGCTGGCGTCGGAGTTGGCGTCGCTGACTGCGTTGCTGTTGCTGCGTAATTAAGTGGGCGACAGGCTGGTAAATGCAAATTTTTGTGTCTTGTCGACTCGTCGTCGTCGCTGCCTTCAGGACATGCCCCAGCTGCGTTGCAGATGCCGGCGACTGATATGCCCGATAAGCAGCGGACTGTTGCTGTTACTATGGCTGTTGCTGCTGATGTTACTGCTGTTGTTGCTGCCACCGATAAGCGCACGCCTATGATCTATGATCTTGACCTTGTCCTGCTGTTGCTGGAGGCAAGCTGCAGCGGCTTTAATTAAAATGTCAAAACTGGTTTAATGGCGCTAATGAACAAACATTTGGCCAACACACACACACACACACACACACACACATACTCAAGCAGTTGACAGTACAACGTCGTAGCCCACAACAAGTTGACAAAGTCTGGCCGAAATAGCTGAAATACTTGCGATACTTGAGGCACCACAACAGCCTCTCGGTGCAGCCGCAAAAATGTGGCAACTTTGAAGTGCTGCGCACTGATTTATTGTCAAATGTTGAATGAATTCTATTAAAAAGCCGCCGCCGCCGACTCCTTCGTTGCCACAAAATGCACAAAATGGAAAGTTTTGCCTCGCCTTGGCTAGTTGCTTTGACAGTTTGCGTACCGCCAATTGATTTATCGAAATCAAATCAAATCCATCTGAACCTATTGCTTATCCATTGCCATTGTTGACCATTGAGATTTGGCTCATTTATTGTTGCTGCTGCAGCTGCAACAATGACCAGGTAAAAATGCCCACATACTCCTCCCCTCCGCTCACCCATCTTTGCTCTGGCGACAGACTGCGACTGGCGCTGGTTACATAAAAATTAATGATCGGTCATCATTATTTGGCAAACGCTTCCAGAGTCTCAAATTTCAAGTCATTCAGGATGATTGAGAGTATATGTGTGTCATATGTTGAGTGTACACTCAGCTGGGGGTGATTTCATATTATTAATCTAAGGCATCTGAGCTGGCATTTTGCATCATTTAAAGACCTGCAATATTAAATTCGAATTTAGCAAATTAAGTGCTACCGGTTGACTGAAGATTAATTGATATAGTCTAATTATAAAATCAAATTAAAAGAAATATACATGAAGGCACAAAGACATATGAACAATTATACTAATTTGGATATGTTAAAAGTATAATTGACTAATCAGTTATCAAAAGTACACCATTGAAAGATACTTTTTTCTGTGGATCGTTACAAAATACGTGTTTAGTTTAAATTTTATTTTTAGGGACACTCATTGCATTATTAGATTTATTTTTTAAGAATGTACATTGTGTTTAAGTGTTTTATAATGGTTTTCAAATTTTACATTAAGGCATAAAATATTTTCATTGCATATCTGGAATTTGAAAGCGATTTTAACAAAAGAACACTTGCACAATTATAATACGGTTTTTTGATGTATTAAAATTGCCCATATGAAAAATAATATATGTATATACATATTGGAAATATCTATTTGCTTGTATGGAACAATGAGAAGAAATTGTATCGTTTTTTCATATTTGAGTAAAGTGATTATTTCACTATGGTGAAAAAATAAACGAAAATTCAAATTTGTAAAACTCTTAAATGTGCGGTTAAATATACCATATACTTTTATTTCACTTTACCGATATTGAATATCTTTTATAATTAGCCTTTTTTGCTCCTGTACTTGCACATGAAAATATGCTAAAAGATTCTTTTTCAATAGAGCAGTAAGTTCATAAAAAATTGTAATACAAAAAACACATCCGTAAATAGAATATTAATTGTTTTAGTCAACAAACCAACATTGAATTGAATTAATATTTATTTCACATTATCGACAGCTTGGCACAAAAAAACAAAAAAAAAACATTCAATAATAAACTTGCAGTTGATATGTTGGCAATTGCTTCTCGCTTATAAAATGTGCTGAACTGGAGACTAAGCTCGATCTATTTGTCATCTGGAGCTTAGAGGATTGCCTTACTCTCGCCCCCAGCCCCACAGCAGTTACACGTCTGCCAGACAGCGACTGCTGCGGTGGTGCAACGCGGTGCGGTGCGGAGAGGTGCTGTGATGAAGCGGTGCAGGCGGCGGAGCAAACCCAAACGCATCGACTTGGCGGGCCCCCTGTCTGAAAAGTTGTGTGATTTATTTGGTCGGCTCATGTGTGTGTGTGTGGCGTTTTTTCTCTTGTTTTTTTTTTTTTTTTGGTTTGTTTGTGTATTTTTATTTTTTTTTTTTGTATTCACCCGCTGTAGTCAGTGCTGCGCTTTTTATTATGGCAAAATTTTTATTATTTTTATTGGTGCGCACTCGAGTGGAGTTGGCGTGGAGTGGCAGAGTGGAGCCGAGTGAAGTTGCATGCCAATGACGCACACAGAGCGAGAGAGCGAGAGGCGTGTGCAACTGGCGCTGTAAACACAAATGCAATGCATATCCATGAGCCAGGCAGACGGATCGACAATTCGCATTCGAGCTGAGCTTCACATACAGACGGACGGACAGACAAACAGACACATTCATATATTCGAATATATATTGGAATACTCGTATTTTACGTGCATTTATTATTTTACTTGGTTTGGTTTGCTCGCGTTTCGATTCGTGCAACAATCTGTAGACACAATAAATTACCAATTATATTTTCATTTCATATTTCTGTCATTGATTTCAGTCAGACAGACAATCAAGCCAAGCCCAGAGCAGTCCAGGGCCAACTCAGGACAGAGACAGAGACGGAGACAGAGATGCCGCCCTTGCCTCTGACTCTGACTCTGCCTTCGACATCACCATCATCATCAATGGGCTTCAAATTAACCGACTTTCAATTGATATCCTCGTTGTCTTCTTCTTCTTCTGCGCTTTGCTGTCACTGCTTCCCTATGTTTATGTTCGCCCATTTTTACGTAAAGATGCAAATCAATTTACGGCATAATGAGTCATATTATACAGGTAAATAAATTTTTGTGTTTCTGTAAGAAGAAACCACATATGTAAATTTATTATTTAAGGTAATAGTATGAAATTTCTTTATAAATCTAAAAGGTTTGGTTACTTAAAATGAAACATGATAAGTTCAAATCTATTTACATATTCTCTATTAAAAAACCCCATTCTATAATAAACAAGAAATATAATAAATTTAACAATTTTACTAAAATGTACAAAAATATACCAAAGTCTACATTTGGTATATCAAACATGGCCACATCATCTCGCCTGTTGATACTGATCAACGAGGGTCGGGGATGATTTCTTCCGCTTCTATTGGTAGTCGGACTAAAAATGCAATTAGAGAGATGAAATCTGGTCACACTTTTTCAGTTTCTCTCATTAATTTCGGTTAATCAATGTGGCCGAAGTCTTGCGGACGAAAATAAGCGTACAATTGAAATACAAAATATAAACCATCAATATTAAAATATCAATCCAAGTGCGTTATTAATTCATTTTTTATTTGAGTTACACAACATTCTTAATATTTACAAAGTATTATATTCATTTTCTTGTGCTTTGTAGGTACATTTTTCTTGATATTCCACAAATTTCAGCCATCCCTGACATTGTCTTGTGAGCAACAGCTGCTGCAAATTCCAAAACTAAAAGCTAACTCCGGATAGTTCTCCTCAAGACTTGCCCCCCATAATTCTCAATCAAATTTGTCTAGTCAGCCAAGCTGTGTTCCGAGTTTTGCATGCATACTTTGGCTGGGGCTTTAATGAAAGTTAGCAGCCGGAAAACTGCAATCTTAACGCCATGAAGCTAAAAGCCAAGCACGCCTCTGCCATGGAAAATCTCCTTGGCCAAAGAGAAAACGCGAAAATCCCTTTTATTTGTGTGTTTTTATTTTCGTCTGGGCTTCTGTTTTTAGCACTAGACGCCTGTCTATATGGCCTCTTGCTGTTTATTTCTCTGTTTCTCTGCCTTTCTCTCTTCCCATGCCACAATAAAAAGAAAGCAACAAAAACTGTAAAACTGGATGGCTGGATAGCTGGTTTTAGGACAAAGCCATAGCAACCCTAAACCTCAGTCAGGGGCTGAGCACCATAACTCCCGGAGTTGAAATCAAAAGTCGCAGTTAAAGTGTCTAGAAAATTGTGCATGCATTAAATAAATGAAACACTTCACAGACAAAGTGACCATGGTCAATGCTAAATAAGGGTTGGCACTTGGATGACCCCTAGGATAGATACTAAAAGCAAATGAAAATGGAATGCTTCAGCAATGAATCCTGCTTTCGAATATTATAAAAAATAAACGCAACTTTCAAAGAATACAATAAAAAAAGAGAATATACTGAGTGTGGGGAATTTCACTGCTTCACAGAGGAAGAAAAATCAAAAAGAAGCTGCGTAAAAAAAAACAAAGAAATTAATTTTTATAAAATTGAAATGACTATGCATAGAAATGTTAAAGAAAACTTTATTATTTAAATACTTTGTGGGTATGTAGAAAATTAATCAGAAATTTAAATGAAATGCAATTAATTCTGCCTTTAAATAATTATTATGCAAAATAACTTTAATAATTGCCAAAGAATATAATAAAAATTTTCAAAATTAACTCATCACAATGGGTGTAAAATTTAAAATTAATTTTTATGAAATTTAAGAGATTATCTATTGAATCTTTAAGCACATCAAAATCAATTTTAAAGCTATGTATAAAAATTAATCAGAAATGTATTTTATAATCAAATTTTTCTTAAAGAAAAATGGTAAATAAATAATAATCGAAATGAAGATTTACGTGAATGAAAGCTAAAATTACTTTTATGAAATTAAAAAGAAATGCACACATTTGCTAAAAAAAATTATGTTTACTAAAATATATTTTAAATTCTATGCGTAAAATTAGGGGTTTTTTCGACCACAATAATTAGCAAATGAATGTAGCTTATATTAATATTGAAATATATTCTGCATCATAAATTAAAGCTCAAATTGTGCATGCATTAAACAAAAGAGAAGCGACCCTAATAGGTGTGGGATCGTCAGGATCCTGTGCAGAGGAGTGTTGACTGGCATGGAAATTAAACAAGGCAAAGGAAGCATTCATTCAATTGCTGTTCATACTTATTTTGTGAGTGTTTTTCTTCTTTTTTTGTAATTTTATATTTTGCAATGGTTTTATTATACCGGCTGGCCCCTCTGGACTTTGGCTTTTTGATTTATGAAGTGAAAACAAATGTTAATGGAAATTTGTGTGTGGCAATATGAAACTGAGGAGTCTACGGTCTAGAGTCTAGAATACGCTTAAAGCTCCAGCCGGCAGTCTGTTGAGTCTAGAGAAGGCTGAATTCATTTTAATTGCCCAAGCCAATTATGAAGTTTTGACGAAAAATAAAAATCATAACTAACGGAAAACTACGAAAATTCCAAAAGGGGAGCTCAGCACCTCAGTAAGCTCGGCACGTAATTCAATCCTGGCAATTCAATCTACTACTTTTTCCTTTAGCTGCGGCTCGAGTTTTACAAGTTACAAGTTCCCCTTGGATGGTGGTGGGGGGAGGAGTGGGAGAAGCAAAGTCAGGTGGTCGTCGTCTAATTATTCAGTTGAATTTTCATGCATCACAGCAATTTTTAGCATATTTTTCCATAATTTGCTGCGCTTGTTTGTCTGCCATTTGTCCTCCACATACAAATTGCGAATCGAAAACTTCGAAAACTAACGGCAATTAAAGTATTTTCTTTTGCTCTCAGTCCACAATCCTATCAACCACAACCCGACCGAGGACTTGGACTCTTGTACCATTTTGGCTGACTGTGCGTGTAATTATAATTTTCTTTAAGTTGGTTTGCGCAAACTTTTCTTTATGCTAAAGTTTTCCACTCGCTATTCATCTCTCTCTTTCCCCCGTCTGTCTCTCTCTTTCTCTTTGTGTGTGTCGTGCTGTCTTTAGTTGTTGTCGTTCTTTACGTTCAACCACAAATAATTTTGTCGAAAAGTTTGTCTCCCATTTTTCTTCTTCTTCAACGTACTTTCCTCGTTTCCTTAATATTTTTTTCTTTCGGTTCTCTTTTTTTTTTTTTTTTGATTTTGTTGCCATGTTGTTGGTAATTATGCGCTTTGTGAAATTCAAAGAACGCAAACTTTTGGGCTACAACATCATCGTCTGAGTGTATTAGTTGTAATGTGCTACGGTTAGACCAAAAAATAAGCGAACAACTTGCCAAACTTGCAACAACAGGTTGACTCTCGCATTACACGTGCCCCAAAGTCCCATCACCCAACAAAAAAAAACCCCTCCATGCCACTTACAAAGCATACAGGATGCCAGAACTCATGACTCAGTACTCGGGACTCAAGACTTGGGAGACTTGAGAGACTTCTTAACGTTTTACGATTACCTTTTTGGTATCTTTCTCTTGGCTAGACAATATGTCTTATTAGTTGGCCAAAACTTTGCAAATGATTCATTTATTGTGTGGACCAAAAGGCCACAAATTTTGAGCTAATGATGATGTTGATGAATGAAGCGAAAGTTTACCAACAGTTTTCACTCTATTGTCACCAAATTTAATAGCCTGAATTTGTCAAAAAGATTTTGTTTGACAACCTTAAAGTAGTTATTAAAAGATAGTCATTAAATATACAGCACAGGCAATATATTAAATACAAGTATTACCTTCAATTAATATGCAAATTGTTTTAAGTTAAGCATAAGAAAGAAATGTTAACAGAATTTAATATTAGCAGCTATTCTCATAATTTCATTATTAGTTTATTTAAATAAACAACGTTAATTCCCTTTCAAAACAGCTTTTGAAACGCATTCAAAATTTCGTTTTAATAGAAGAAACTCTTTTGAATTTATCGCCTATAATGAATGCAATTTATTATGTTAGCCAACAAATGAAAATAAAATCAACTCGTTTGTAGTTAACACCAACTCACGACTTGGCCATTTTGCCTAATGGCTCAGACATGTGCCTGGACATTTATAAACGGCGCGCTGCATGTTTTCCTTTTGTGTAATATGACATTTAATTGTATTACTTCATCAGGCACCCAACAACAAAACTAAACGACACTAAACAGGTAAACCTTAGTCGGGGAGGGAGAAGTATAAAAGTAAAAATATGGTAAAAAGAAAAAGCCTAGAGAGAGAGAGAGAGAAAATATAGTATATAGCGGCATTGAAATATTGAAAGAAAAATGTGTCCAGGAGAACGACAATAATAGACATCTAACGGAAAAATGTTCAATGTATATTTTTTGATTAGTAAAATAAGTGAATCGCAAATTCATATTCTAAATTCAGATGATTTTATTTGTGAATTCTCTTAGTAATTAATAAAATATCACTCGCTTATTTTTGATCATTTAAGTAAATATGTTAGTAATGGAAGAATAAAAACTTCTTAGAAATCTTCATAAAAAATAAAAAAAAAATAAAAGAGGAATTTATTTACATTCAACACACGTTATACTTATAAACTATACAATTTATTTATGTCAACAACATATTTTTACATCGAAACTTAAATAAGTTAGCGTAATTAAAACAATGAACATTAAATATAATTAAAACAATATACTAGAAAACTACTTTAAAAAGCATAAAGCATAAGGAACTCAAAATACAAAATACTATATCGCTTGATCTGCTGCTGATCAGTCAATAATGATGTAATCATCACAAATGACTTAGCTATCTTCAACTAATAGAGCAGCCCGATAAAAAGGGTCAATCACCCCGATTACTGATGATGGCGATCATATCATGACAATTCCAGCTTATCCGCATTCACAATTTATCCCTGCCCCGCTTGACTCAGCTACAACGGCAACAACGACGCTTAACAAGCTCAACACCCGTTGAAATGAAGAAGGAGGCGGAGGAATAGGAGGAGCTGGTGGGAGTGTAGAGAGTGTGGAGTGTATGCAAAGTGGCAACAGCAGCCTGCAACATGGCCGAATGCAAAATGTGTTTTCACTTTTGTACGTTTATCAAACGATTGCGAGGAGGACGAGGAGGTAAAAGTGGGGATATTAGGCGTCTGTTAAGCGCCACAAGGAGACATGGCCAACTGCAATATGACCAAAGGCAACAAATAGCTGACAATAACAGCGGCAACAACAGCAACAGCAACAACAACAACGACGACAACAACAATGGCAACAACGACCCCAAGCAAATGCACGACGCGCATATTGAAACCGAAAACTGCAGCCGGAGTTGAGTTAGAAATGACAATAATTGGAAGAGAGGGGCGAGGAGAAGAGGACTCCAAGAGGGAAGCAACACGTGACGGGTTTTTTTTTTATTGTTGGATGTGGAGCGAGTTGAAGTACAAGCTGTGTGTGTGTGTGGAGCTATTGGAGCTGAGCTGAGCAGAGCTGAAGCTGATGCTGCCTTGCATTGAAGTTAAGTGAAGTGAAAATGAAAACAAAGTTTAACAAACCGTGGCTAACGAGCTACATTATTAAAACTTCAAAAATGCATAAATTTGCCCAAAGGAGTGAAGAAGGAGTCAGGGGGGTTGTGCAGCAAAAGAAGGTTGCATGGCCAAGGAGGTAAAGTGGCAGTCCATGAATGCTACTCTCTGTATTCGAGTATGATAATATGCCATGATCCTGGGCAAAGCATTTGAAAGTTATTGACACCTACAACTTGTACATGCTTGTAACAAATATGTGATTTCTACTTTAATGTGATTAGTTGGCAGATACGTTGTGTTTTTTTATTCACTACCAATTGTTCAAAAAACATTCTTGATACTTCTGTAAACAGAGTGAATGAAATTGTCTATTATTTGATATTAATTACTTTAGGTTTATTTTGTTTTAACTGGGAAAAGTTTAACCACTTTTTAAATAATTTTCGAGAAAATGAATTACATTGATAACAATTCATTTTCATATAATTTATTTTCATTTTATCTAATTTATTAAATTTAATTTCATTTTTTATTTATAATTCGATTTATAGTTAGTTTTAAAAATATCAAAGTAACAGAATTTTCTTTATCAAATATTATTTCATTTCATTACTAAATTGCTAAGTATTGTTGAAAATCTTTTTTAAGTCATTTTGAGAAAATAAAAGAACATTTAATATATCACATTCATATTTATTTTCATCTCATTTTATTTCATTTCATTTTTGGGAAAGTGAAATACATTTGTTTCACTGCATTTTATTTAATTTTATATCACTAGCTTCATTTTGTTTTATTTGGTTTTATTTTATATTTCATTATTTTCTTTTATTTTTTATTTTTTTTTTTTTAAAACCTTAGTCAACTACTGATTATTGATAAATATTCATAAACTTATAGACATTTCATTTTGTTTCATACCATTTCATATTATTTCATTTCAAATAATTTTTCTTGGCTCCGACGAAAAGTCTAATAACTTTCTTAAATACTTTTGTTTCGTTTCATTCGATTTCATTTTATTTCTTTTCATTCTAAACAGTTTTACTGGACTCCTAAGTGAAGTTGAATGTCTTTCTTTAATATTTTTAAGGAAGTAAAAAAAAATGGTTTGCTTTTTACAGGGTATGCCAAGGAGAGTGTGTCTGACATAGACGAACAGAATCGTGAGCTGGGGGAGTCAGCAGCTTTGACTCCTTGCTTTGCCTGACCATTGCCATAACTCTCACACAAGGTGTTGCAATAAGCTGTGTCGGTCCGCTGTCCACATGCAGCAGTGTGGCACGATCTGTGGCCATAGTGAGTGTAAGTTCCCAGTTGGCAATTCGCGACTAGCCTGTAAGTCATTTTGCGCATATTAGTTGGCCATTAGGCGCTCAGCACTGTCAGTCAGGCAGGCATTTGTCCGTCCGCCAGTCCGTCAGTCAGTCAGTCAGCGCGTCATTCCCTCAGTCAGTTTGTCAGTCAGCTGCAAAATCGCATTAAAATTCAGTTGGTGTTAAATATTACAAGATGCCCCCTCTTGCTCTCGTGCGGGGCTAAAGGTTTCCACTCAGATTCGTTGCTGCCACTCAAGTTGTACGTCACTCAGCAAAGAGTGAGAGAGAGCGAGACAGAGCGAGAGAGATAGATGCTGGACAGCAGGGGGCAGCTGTGTGGCATCTGTGAGCTGACTGCAGTTTATTTGTTGTGCAGCTTGTGAAATGTTATGGCAACGTCTACGTGATATGTTAATCATGGAGGCCCCCTGAACGTGTCTGCTTCGCGTCTAGGATGCGGATGTGGCCACAGCAGTCACAACCGCAGCCGCAACAACAGCCACAGCCACAGCCGCAACAAGCAACCAGAGTCAAAGCTAATGCTGATGCCAAAGCACTTGCTGCCCAGAAACACGTAACACAGTGGCAAGGCATAAATGTCAAACAGTTACCACTTGCCACTAATACTAACACACTCTCACATGTCAGCAGTATCTCTCACACACACACACACACATTTGCTTGAGCACGTTCTTAGGTGTGCAAAGGTCAAGTGAACTCGCATTCCTTCGCATTCCATTCAAATACTTGAATTTTAAAGAAAGTTCATCTCAAGCGAATTTTATTTCCAAAAATACAGACATTTCATTCTTTTGCACTCAATTATTAATCTTACCCAATCATCTTATATATTATATGTATATTCTATCAACTAAAAATAAACAAATCTACTGTTAAATGTCTTAAACTGACAGATACCCTTTAGGCATATAAGGATAATACATAATTTAGTGAGACCAAAGCAAAACCACATTTTCACAAATAACGTTGAATGTTATACAACTTTAGTTGAATTCATTAATTTACGCATTGCATTTTATATTTCAATTTAGTTGTCAAAATACTTTAACGTTAAAAATAAATATTTAAATTAAACACTGAATCTGTTGATTATCGTCTTTATTGTCTTTATCGGTATATTGGTATATTGATATAGTAATACCACTAACCATATAATATTCCATGTATTGACTCCTTCTATTGTCATTTTAAATGTTGTACCACTAACCACATAATATTATATGCATTATATGATGAATAGTACTTCATTTAAAATATACCATTGACTACAAAATATACCAGATTGTCAACCAAAGCATCTAAGACCCAAAGTTATAGTTATAGACAGACGGACATTTATGTATCGCCCTGTCTGTTCAGGTTAACCAAAAACATGTATACTTTATTGAGTTATAATATTTTATATTATTTTATTTGTTACTATATTTCAAAATAAGTCTGCAATAATTAAACTGTGAACTTGGTTAATAAGTAAGCTAGAATCTAAAACTTTCTCCATGCGTGGCCTCTGAGCAATTCAAGCTATACTAAAACTACACATTACAATATTTAAGGGATTACAGATCCTTCCATTTACATGAAGAATTCTGAGACATGAGTTTCAATAAGTTTACAAACATGATAGAAAAGTATTGTAATAAAAATGTATACAATATCTGAAGTAGTTGCCATTACAAAGCATTGCATCTATATCAGATTTTATTTCGCTGTAATCATGCCAATCGATAATGATAAAGCATTCGATAAAATGTTATGCCGTGCAAATCGTGTAGCTCAATGTTAAGTCTCATATTTAATCATAAACCAATCAGTGTTCATTTTGGCCACATTTAACAAAATATTTCTATGTAATTTGGGCCAAGTCTATGAGCTGCAGCGACAGAGGCAACAGGCAGCCTCTAACTCAACAGGCAGTTCCCAGAGCATAAACAGCAATTATAGCGGTTCAGAGTGAACAGGGCCATGAAATACCAACACCCGACAGCTGTAAACAACAATTTGCTATTCGTTTTCGGGGTGATGCTTGCTTATAAAATGTTGTTCGAGTCGAAGAAGAGAACACCTCAGTCCCTGTTTGAGAGTTGCCACAGCGAAAACGTGCAGCAAAAACCCAGTTAAACAAAAACAGCAACAAAAAAAGACAGAGCAGAAAATGCCAATAACTTGCCAAGATCGGTCTGGTCTTATAAAAAAGTTATTTAAAACGCCAGCCACAATGGCAAATGATGATGATGATGAGCTCCTCCAACTCCTCGAAGCTCGTCCAGCTTCAGCGAACAAACGCTTAAGCAAAAAAAAAAAACGCGTTTAAACGTTTTTGGCCCAAAAGTAAGAGAAACGCGACTTTAAACGGCAAAACTTGAATGAATGAATGAATGAAATACAACAGAACAAACAGTATCCTCTAAGAGCTAAGAGAGCACATAACCAATCCAAAAGCTGAAGCTAAAGCCGAACGCAATTGAACCTGAAGCCGAAACCACAGTCATACACTCAATACCAAGTCAATTCAAGACCACAACTGAACGTAATGAGCAAATTTATGGTCAATTGATAATTTAGTGGCATTCGGTATCATCAATTATGGTCGGTGCATTCGCTATAGCTCTCTCTCTATATAGACTGGAACTGACTCTGTAGTCTGCTCCCGCTTCTGTGGCTAAAGCTTTAGTCTCTACATCCATCTGTGGTGGAGTATGTGTGTGTGTGTATGTATTTGTATCTGTGCCCAGTCTTTTTATTGAAGATGAAGTATTGTTATTGAGTCCAATGAGGCACAAATTGTGCAAAATGTTTCGGCATTTTTGCTCCACGCATGACTTATGCTCATGTGGAGCATCATTAGCTGGTCTCTTTTACTTTTGACCCGGCTAAGGACCTTCTCTCATAATTTATATAATTTGCGCTCACGTTTTTATTATTGTCAACCCTTGGCCGCAAGAAATTGGGTCACATGAGCAGACCTGCACCTCAAATCGCAGGATGCTTTTCATGGCTTTCGACTAGAGATGGACGCGTGACTCGATGCCAAATCACAATATATGATAAATCAAAAGATATTAGACAACTATATTATATTTATTTATAAAAAATTAAATGAAATCTGTATTCTTACGATAAAAACTTAATAAAACACATATCTGCTATAATGTCCGAAACTAATGAATACTTTGATTCTTGAAAGTATAATATTTGACAAAATGTCTCTTTTTATCTTAATATTAACCATCTATCGATATGTCTATGTTTAAAGTGGGATATTGGCCACCAACAATAATAAATAAGTAGGAAACATTATTCAGTACCATTACTTTTTGAGAAAATAAATAAAATATATCAGTTGTTAGCATCATTGATCATACATAAATATACGTTTTAAAAAAGGTTAAAATTAAATTAAACATTTAACAGTTGCATATCACCTACCACCACATCATATAATAAAGTTAATATTATTAATTAGATGTTTTAATTAGTGTTCCACTGCTAAAAAAGTTAAAAAAACATTGAAGTTAAAGTACTGCTGCCCATTCTATTCTTTAAATAGATTTTAATTGTTTTGGCGTGTCACGTAAGAGAACACGACACTTGCCCATCCCTAGCAGCAACTGTTGTCTAGGCAGCAGCTGGCTCACAATTTAAGTCGCTAATTGAACGCTTTGTTTGACACATTGCATAAATCACACAAGGAGAAAGACAGAGAACAGCCTGTGGAGGGCCAAGCGATGGAAGGATGAAGGGGGAGGCCTTTGAGCCTTGGCTCTAAGGAGAGCTATGCACCTTGCATACCTGTGTACCTTGGGCTCTGCACGTCGCCATGTTTATACCAATAATATGCCATAAACTATAGGAAAGGAGCAGAGGTGTCCAGATGGAGAGATGAAGAAGGAAGGAGGAAGGAAGAAGCAGGGGCAGACAACAGAGAGTATTCCAGTTTGTGTATGGAGGACAGACAATGAGCAGCCCACATGGAGTCCAAAAATGGCGAAGAAGCGCGTCGCGTCGGCTTCCTCTGATAAAGTTTATGAACGTCGCGTCGCCGCAGTTTGGTCAATGAGAACTGCCAACTGCTGAACTGGGTAGGCAGCCACTTTGTCAGCAGTTGGCAGTCTCTGCACCTCTTTGCAGCATCAGAGCTCTTCTCTCCTCTCCGCTTCCCTTTCCTTGCGAATGTCCTTGAGTGCGGTGCTAAACTTTTAGCATCGCCTGGAACTTTACGCACAACTTGCACACATAATTTTAGTACTTCTCCCCCTTGACTGCTCTCATTTTGCCCCTTGCTTTGTGTAATTATTGGCCAGGTCCAGATCCGTGGGCCAACATGCTGGCGTTTCGGTTTCGGGGTCGGGATTTTGGAATCGAGTGCGGGTTATATGTATGTGTGAGTGCATTAGAGGCGACCACAAATTGTTTGGTTTGGTTTCGCGCAAATTGTAGTCGTAATTTTTCCACAAGCTTCGCCAATTGACAGCGACTGCTGCAAACTGGGCTTTATTATACTAGCTTGCCTCTATTAGAGCTAAGCCACGTTCAAGTTTGGCTAATAAATAATTTTTGCATAACCATGACCGGTAGACAAAAAAAATTGGCAATTATTCAGCGAAAATTTGAGAATATTGCATACACAGAATAAATGCATATGCAAAAGCAAATTATGCGTATAAAGAATTTATTATCAGGTCCGCCGACATTCATATTGAACAAAAAAATTATATGAGTCAACAAACAAAAAAAGTATATACTTTAAAAGTAGAATGCATATTTTAAAACGTAATTTAAATTTTAAAATTTATTTGTTTTTTTGACAAAGAAATATGATGTAAAAAGGGTATAAAGAAGATAAAACAAAAATTTGTAACATATTCTTCAAAAAATATTGTATTGCACATAATAAATAAAACCATTTTTGTCTTAAACTAATTTCTGTTTGGTTTAGACAATTAAAAGACTTTTTTAAAAACAACTCAAAAACTAAGTATATATTTCCCATATCCCATAAATATTAATTTACATTATTATCGAGAAAATTAGAAGTAAGTCTTCATAATGATTTTTAATTTAATGTTATTTCAACAGCACTGCATTGCAATAATAACAATCATATGCAGAAAATATTGACTCTCGAGTACAATGGCAATTCCAGGAAATTCTGCTTAACTACAGTTCGAATCACGTTGTGAGTGCTCCTATTATGCAAGAGCCAAGAACGTGTGTCATTTGTGTTGTGCCAAGTGCCACAAATCCCACATCAATCAAAACATGCGTTGTCTGCAGCAACAGCAATAGCCATAGCAAGAGGAATAACAATAGCAGTATTGTCATAGATGGAATATATGTATATGAGAATGCGAGCCATACATGAACTAAGTCTCTGTCCCTTTCAAAATAATACGATTGCCCCATTGCAAAATTAAACCAAGATTAATCGACCAGTAAGGAGAGCATGGCAAAGCGCAAATTATGTCGCCTATCGATCGGCCTAGTCAATCAGCCATTTCAGATGCCTGCAACGGTAAATCGTACCATTGCACAGTGTCGCAAAATATGAATTAGGAATTACAAAAGAATATTCTTTGAAATGTAGGAATAATAAATATAATAAATGCATATTAAATTAAGAAAATATTAAAAAATTAAAAAATACTAGTGAGTTGAATTGAATGTTTATCTCATTAATTTAAATTTTTTTTCTATACGGTAGGATAACTAAATAAAATTGAATATATTAAAATATAAAAACAACATGATGTATGTATATACAACAATTTTGTGGAAAAGTGATTATTTAATCATCAATTGCAAGGACAAAAAATATTGAAGACATTTCAAATTTAATTTTGTTGAACTCGCAAATTTTAATTTTAATGAATATTTAATAATTTTCCTACATTTACAATTTTTAATTCAATATTCTTACTTATTTTTAAATAATTTTAAATTTAAAAGTTTTAAAATATTTCTTGTCGACAGATCACAGACGCCTTTAAATAAATTAATTAATATTACTATCCATTCAATATTATTTTTATACCTTATATACCTTATATATTTTATCTTTTTGGATGTTTTAATAATCAAAGTGATTTATTTAAAACTGTAATGTTTCAAGAAGCTTCACATTAGTCAGAAATTCAAGGTCTACCTACCTTTGCCCCACTGTGCAACCGTCGAAGCCGCATCGACTGGCTTTGCATGCAAATTATGATATTATGCCCCGCCTTACGCCTTCAAAACACACACAGACTGTAGTCCTGTAGTCCAACAACTGGTCGAGCGTGGGGCGTGGGCAAACTTTAAGTTCGCAGGATGTGTCCTTCGTTCTTTTCTGCATTGATTTTGTATTTCCAAGGAAGTCGCGCGGAAGCTTGTTAGAGCGCCAGCCCCCTCCGATGCGCTCCCCCCAGCCGACCAGCACATAAATTGCTTTGCATGCAGTTTTCTGCAAGCCTCTTCCTCCCTCCCTCACCCCTGTCGCATCAGCTGCCCCCCTT
Organism: Drosophila niveifrons; assembly: GCA_035046325.1. NCBI lineage: Eukaryota > Metazoa > Arthropoda > Insecta > Diptera > Drosophilidae > Drosophila > Drosophila niveifrons. The sequence continues at coordinate 678,792 of JAWNOC010000011.1, read as the reverse complement.
GGTTGCGCCCACATAGAGAGACAGAGCTTCGGCCCGGACTATTACGTTGGCAAATTGCAATGTAATTAGTTTTTACATTTCTATATAGTCGGGAACGTATAATTGTGGAAAATGGCATTTCTAGTTAATTAATGGCTCGGATAGGACCACGATCCAAAGGGAAGGCATAGCAGAGGATAGCAATAGAAGAAGGGTGAAGGGGGCGGGGTCGGAGGGGACGCATTCCATGCTCCCCAAGCTGTCGTTGTGCGAAAACTTTCTGCACACTTTTCGTCGTGTGCAGTCAACAAAAAGTGCAGTCACCTACACGTAACAGTCCTTCCCCACTCCACACTTTCCCCTTGGTGTTACCTCCCACCAATCTAGTATTATTCTCCCTACCCCCCGCTGTGCCACACCCCCTGTCAACTGTGGCAACTTTGCTTGAAATTGCTTGAAAATTTAATTAAAATGTTGGCATTTTTGTTCACGAATTGATTTTTACGAGAGAGAGAGAGAAAAAAAATAAGTTATCAGAGCAGTTCCGAATATATGCAAAAAAAATATAAAGTCAAAAACTGACAAGAGCATGTATATGTTGATAATTGGTGTGCGAGCGAATAGAGAAAATAGTAAAAGGCATAACACAGTTTAGTTCAGTTCATCGTTGATTCAAATTTGATGTGATTTAAATACATTATTCTGTTTATGCTTTTTATGCGCTTACGATAATTTTTAAGCTTGTGTTGTTTTTATACCCGCTACTCTTATTATAACTTTGTGCAGGCAGGAAATAAAAGTATCAGGCAGAAGGAGGCATCTCCGAGCCCATAAAGTATATATGTATATTCAGGATCAGCGTCAACATCCGAGACTATGTAGCCATGTCAGTCTGCCTGCTTGTCCAACTATTCGTATAATCACATAGATCTCAGACTCTATAGGAGAGCAGATGTTTTCTTTCTTTTTGAATGACAATTAGGTATATTTCGGGCTATATGGTATACTAACAGTTGAGTATCATTTAAGTATACCAAAAATACAGTTCGGTATTTTTATTGTAACTATTTTTCAGTATATAAATTTGCCACATTTTTAAAAAAATCTCGCATTGTTTTGCTTTTATTCTTGATGTGTCTATTAAATTTGATATTTTTGTTATTTTTTGGGTAATCTTTGAATATCTAAAACTATCTATAATTCCAATGATTATATAGCGACTTGAATAGGGTTCCATAAGTAACAAGATTGTTCCCATCGTTCAAAATGAATTCGTACTTTTTATGGTAAAAGATGGACTTGTTAGCGTAATGGTGAAGTACTTCAAAGTTATTTTTTTAAATCATAGTAATTAAACACTTGATATTTAAAATTCTGTCAGTCAGTCAAGAAGCTCAAATACCATTCACCTACTACAACTCTCAATATAAATATCTAGAACTCAACTCCAACAAGACTCTTTAACATTTAACGTTTATGTGTGCGAGCATGGAATCAGAAAACTAAATCTCAGGCAAGGACCTCTATGCACAAATCTGCATAAAATAACTACGACAAAGCAACAAATCAAATGCTGACCACACCAAAAAGCAACAATAATAACAACAAGCCAGTTGAACTAAACTGAACTGAAAGTGAAAATCGAGTCGGAAAATGCTACCGTTTATTTTGGCTTTACCTTTGCATTTGATTTGTCTTTGTATTTATTTTTCGGGGTGCCTAATTTAAATAAACGTTTATTTGTAGGAAGGCTTAAATAGGTTCAGTAAATGACTTCCTGAATTGTGTCGACTGTCGACTGAAAGCAAAGGCAACAAAGACAACAACAAAAAGTAGAGACAACAACAAAAACTTTAGCTAGTGTAAGGCAGAAGAAGAAATAAAAACGACCAAATTGCATAATCAGTGAGACAAATGCAGCAGATTATGAAATCCTTCGCTCAAAGGCTATCCCAGCACGGCTGGAAGCCACACACAAACGGACAAATGGAGGGACGGACTTGCGAACCAACCACTGAACAGAAGGCAGCCAGGCAACACCAGTAACAAACACTACCAACAATAACAACAACAACAACAACAACATTGTTGCCAGAGCAATCTCTTGTTGTGTTTTGCCCTGGGTAGAAAACTGGCAGCAACCTGTCGCATATTTAAAGCGATTAACGGCACGATTTCAGTTGGCAGCGCTGCTTCAGCATAGAAATTGAAATTGAAATGCTTTTGGCAGCTTTTTTCCCAATACTCATATGGGTAAAGAGGATCCAACAGTCAAGTCAACATGTATGCAACATTTAAAGAACCTTGGATACATTTATTGTAGACAAACTTAAATTAGTGTCCATCTGCTGAATAATTGAATAAATCGCTACTGTAAAATAAATGTACTCTATAGAATTTTCCATAATTTAATAAAATATCAGTCACAACTTAAAAAGCATATAAAAAATGTACTTATGTGAAATTCTAATGCAAAATTTGTTGCTTAAAGCCTTACTAAGAGTTTCCCTGTTAACAAATGAAAATTACCTAATCTTGAACATTATAGAACATAAATAATATACAAGCCTCTAAGTAATAATCGCTTAAATATAATTTAGCATTTAACAAAATTACAAAAAATAAAATATTTTGTTACTGCTTTACTATCGAAGTGAAACTTACTATTCATATTCTCAAAGATTATAAGCAAATACAATAATCATAAAAATACATATTTTGTTAACAAATATGTATATTTTAATATATTTAAGAAATACAATTAATACCAATTTTTATTTTTTTTTGTTGTCGATTTTAATAACAAACTCAATATTTTAATATATGTATATGTAATGTAAAAAAATTTAATTAAATTATGAATATAGTTTTTTTTGTATAAGAATGAAATTTAACATAGTTCTAAAAAACTTAAAGAATTTTCTTATAAAATAAATTAGTTTGGAAAAATTAAACCATAGTGAATAGCGTCCAAGTTTACAGCTTTAAGTTTAAAATATATTATCAAACCATATAGCATTCGAACATTTTCATTCGTTTGTGGAAAGGGCCGTCAGAGTATTTAAAAGTCGATATGCATAAGATAGCATTTTCTTCCGCTAGTTTGTTGTTGGCATCGTTGTTGTTATTATTGCAATTCGTGTCTCTTGTATTGCGGACAAAATTGAAAACGTTTGTAAATACTTTGAAAGCATTTGCAGCAATTGAACAAATACAAAATAGGTTTTTGCCGCCGCTGTTAGAAAATTGTGAAAAATGAAAATAAACAAAACAAAATAAAGTAAAGTAAAGTAAAGAAGAAAAGAAAAAATAAAATAATATACGTATATTTGTGCACAATGGCGGTTGCATAGTTACTTCTGTGCGCTTGTATTAGTCTCTTAGCTTGTTTTTCCTTTCAGCTTTTCCTCGTTGCAAATGACCTATAAATAAAGTTGGCAGCCAAATAGCTGTGGCCAAAAATGGCATAAGCGAAAATTGTGCAATAAAAGCGCATAGCCTACAAATAATAACCGCAACTACATCTGCAACAGCCAGCAACAACAACAAAAATAACAACAACTACTTTTCGATTTCCTACTCAATTTCTTCGATTGACAATCGACTTTTTGACCTTTAATCTGACTCGATTTTTGGGGCGTTGAGAAAATTGAGGTGATATTTGCGAAATTATTAAGCTTTTATCTTCAATACAGCTGACGAGATCAATGATAATTGGGTAGGAAAGTGAGACTGTAGCTATTCAGTTAATAGGAATAAAATTACACAACATCTTTAGGTTGTTTGCAATTGCAATTATTATATTATGATATATTTTAAATGGTTTTATAAAACTTAGACGTAGACAATCTATTTTATTTCTATTTAAAATAAAGCAAACTTTTAAATAATTGTAATACTCAAAACTAAATCACTTTGGGTATAAATTCTAATCAGAAAATAATCAAATATAAATGCAAATACAAATGTCTAATTCTACAATTACCAAAATTTATGTGTTGAATGAATTTTATAACAAAATGCTTTTATCGCAAAAGCTAAGCAAAATAAATTTAATTATGCATAATAACTATTTTCTTATATACATAACTTCTTAATCATCGATAAACTAAGTTAAATAAATTTAAGATGTTATAAATATAAGTTAAACTTTAAAGAATTTTGAATACTTAAACATTGCCGAAAAATAAACACATTTCATTGACAATTTTTAAAGATGCGAAAAAATCAATATTATAAAATAATAAATAATGACTTCATTTTATTTATTTTGAACTCTTTAAATAAAGTGATATATTCCTCTGGCATATGTAGGATGTATGTTAATTATGAAAATAAATTATGAAGCAACTCTAAAAAGATATTCTTCATAAAATCTTTCACTCAAATGCTTGGTACTTTATATAATCTAAACTCGCAGTAGCAGCAAGCGGTGAAACCTCTTTATTTTATCCTCTATCTATTTCAAACTCAGGCTGAGGAGGGGAGTAAGGGAGAAAGTAGTAGAGTTGTTGCCTCAAGCATTGTGCTTACATATATCATAAAACAAAGAATTTTGGTAATTTTTGCAGAGGTTCTTCTTCGACCCCCGGGCATTGGCATTGACTGTGTGGACTGGGATTGGGAATGGCATTGAGTTGCTTCGTCCGGGCGCACTTAATGGCAAAAGCTTTTATCAGCTCCGATTACACAATTTAAAGCAACAAAAGTGTCACTTTAAATGCAATACAAAATGTTGTTTAAGCTACAGCAGTGTGTGGGGAGCAGAGATGGAGATAGAGTAAGAGAGAGAGAGTAGATGTGGAAAATGTGGGGTGTTATTTTCATTGGGGCGTTGGAACAGCACCTGGAGCAACCTGAAGCCCATTGAAAAGTCCTGTGGTTGCCGCACCGCAACATTGTTGCCGAAAACCAACGTAACCCAAGCCAAGCCAAGCCAAGACAGACGCACAGCGCCAGCACAGCTGGCAAAACTGAGCCCTGATCTCGCTCCACACCCAACTTTATACATAGATGAGGGGGCGGCAGATTGCGAGGCAGCGTAAGCTAACTCAGCTTAAATAAATTTAATTTAATTACCAGTAAAAACCGCATGAGTGACTCCAAGCTAGATGAGTGAGCCGTGGCAAGGACGTGGCTATCTCTGCTACTAGCTCATGCTCATGCTCATGCAACTCCCACTTGCCTCTGCCCCTTCCCCTTCCACTGCCTTTCTTTCTCTTTTCTTCCCTTTGGCAAACATGAGGCGCATAGAGTTTTACCTGGCACTCAAAAACTACAGAGTTAGTCAACGTTAGTGTGTGTGTTTATTTAGGAAATAACATTTTTGTGGCAACACATTTTTGGATTTTATTACAGTGCGGCACGTTGAGTGCTTCTCTCACTTGCCACACGCTCTGCTGCTGCTGCTGTTGCTGCTGTTGAGGTCAACATGCATTTTATCATTTAAAATAGACGCCCAAAGCAACAGCAACAGCAACAACAACTACGATGAGCACAAACAACATTGCTTGGCACTCGACGATAAATAACCTTAATGTAGTGGCCGCTGCTGTAGTGAGTCGACTCGTCGTTGCCTCTGCCTTTGGGTTACATGTTTAATTACAAGCGGCGCCAACTCAAATTTCAAAGCATACTTTTAGGCGCCGCTAAAAAAAAGTGCTCGAGAAAGTGTAGTCGAAAAACGGGCTGACCTCTTTTAACGCTACTCACACACACACTTACACAGTACACACACACACATGCACACAGAAAGAGAGAATTTACTCTCTGCTGGTCCGCGACACAAGGTCAAGTGACTTCTCTCTAACGCGCTGCACTCGTCGCTCGACGTCACGATTATTATGCAAATTGGCCTCGCTGTGTTTGCACACACGTGAGCAAATACTCAAGAAGCGGCTTAGTGGAGAGCTTAAGCCACTCGAGACATACACCACACAATGGATTGGACAACTGAAGAGTACCCGAAAGAGAAACGAGCTTAGTTAGGATGGCTGCGGGCTGTTAGGTTCAAAGTAAGAAACAACAAAGTAAGAAAGTGTCAAGGAAAGCGACAATGTAATATACGATAGTTGGGTATGTTATAACTATCCATTTATGTGAAATATATAAAGCAGTTTTTTACAAGTTTGAAAATTGTAGTAGAACACTTGAAGGAATACTTGAATACAACATACAAAAATACAATTATACAACACTATGCAAAGTATTTTTTACTATATATAATTTGGTCACACTTAGGCATCAAATCTTTTTCCCTTGGTGATATGAACTGTATGCATGTGGAATCAAATTATAATCTAAATGATAATAAAGTGTTGCATTGTTTTTTTTTAAGCACTTTAAGTTTCAGTTTTTACTTACACTGATCTGATTTTTAATCACTATGCTTCAGATCGATTTTTTTCAATATTTTTTGACGAAGCTTACTTAAATATTACTACTATTATATTATACTTTATACTGCTGTGAGTTCTTTGAGCATCACATTATCTTTTGTGCAAAAAATATCTTTTTTTTGTGTTTATGAATGATTTCAAAGCAAGTTGAAAGCAAGTTTTTACTGCCTTTAATCAACAATTTCTTTCCTATTGAATTATTTAATAGTTGTTTGTTTGCTTAAATTGCAAACTGTAAATTGAACTGATTTAAATTTGCAAAAAATGAATGCGAAAGTGAGAATTCTCTGTCACATCTGTTGCAATTCAACCAAATGTAAATTTGAATTTATTTAATATGCAATAATTCGAAATTCCCATTCTCCCAATGCGCCAGTCAGAGAAGGCAGAGGACAGTCAACAAACTGACACCTCCAGCTGACTGTCAGCTACCTATTTCACCCACCACCTATCCACCCATCCACCCATTCACACAGCATGCATATGCAATGTTTGTCGTCTCTTCGTCCCCATCCGGTTTATCCTGATGTCCGTTGCCTGGTAACCTAGTTTAATAAATAATTCGCTATTTTCCTTTATTTTCCTTCCATTATTATTTTCTTTTTTTTTATGTGTTTTAGTCGCTGCTCTCTTTTTGTCTTCGGCAAGTCATTCATGTGTGCAATCTGTGGGTGTGACTAATTCAATTACAACGCCCAATTGTGCATGCCTCGCCGCTCACTGACATTCTCTATCATCATACCCACACCACACACTCCCCGATCCCCCTCAATCGCACCCTCACCCTCAGCTCGCCTCTAGCATGATTTTTCATTTCCATTTTATGCTTTCTCTTTATGCTACTACTAGCATAGGTAGTAGAATTTGGCTTGTGTTTGAGTTTGGAATATGTGTGAATTACATTAGCTCTGCTTTTCGGTACCTGAATTTATCCCGCCTCACTTCTCTTCTCTTCTCGCTCGCTCGCTTCGCTTCACGTTGCCATTTAATTGTTTTTTGTCACACGAGTTATCCTTTTTGGGGCGTATCGTGTTCGAAATTGAAATTAACTGACAGTCTGCGAATGCAGTCAATGGCTCTGCATGTCACTCTGTCCATTTGCCTGGATAATCAAAATGATTTGCAGCCAACAAAAAATCGAAGCGTGAGAGCTTCCAGCTACCAGCTATTGAAAGTGGGTGTGGGGTGTGTGTTTAAGGGAAAGAGACATTATCCAGAGGTAGTTGATTCCCATGAAAATCATACAAATTTAGATTACATTAAAATAAATATGTTTTTGATTAGCGTACGAAAGGGATCTATATTGCGATTCATATATTTAGATGCGTAATAATATATGTGTAGATATTTAAACTCATTGAATTTTATTAAACCAATATTATATATGCATATATTTGTTTTTATTTTGATAATAAATTTTTATTTAACTGCTCTTAACTGCAAATAAAAACCTTGTACTTTCTCTGCCTATTATTTGTAATTCTACATTTTTAGTAAGTTTTTAATTTCATCCTTTTCAGCTGCATCCACATAACTCTGACCATTCGGCGTGATACCCTGACTGTTGGCTCCTTTTTCTAGAAGGAACTCAACGCACTCTGTATGCCCTTCCCAGATGGCAGCCAGCAGTGGTGTAATATTATACTTGTCCTCGCTATTCACATCGGCACCAATATCAACCAGAAACTTAATCATTTTCAATTGTCCGAAATCGGCTGCATAATGTAATGGAGTTCGTCCTCCGACCCATTTGTTAACATTTCGATTCGAATTTTGATATGCGTTTTGTACGTCATCCAGTTCGCCATTTTTTATTTTCCAAATCAAGCTATCATCGCTCTCAGACATTTTTCTAGAGTTTCGACAAAAAAAATTATATATAGAATAATAATTAACTGGCCAACTGAGTTTATCAAAAAAACTTGTTATGATTTTTGTTGAATTAAACTTAAAAATGTTCTTTTTTATGTTAAATCCACAATTCTAGAATTTTCGTAAATATCTGTAATGGTTTTTCTTGCAACTTATTTTTACTTTAAGTTCATTTCATATTTGATTCCATTTATTTTCGTCTTCTGTCTTGAACTTTTTTCTAGTTTCCGTCTCAGTCTATCAAATTTTTCTGGTTTTATTTTTAAACTCTTCTAAAAAATCATTATTGAAATTGTGAACCTGACATATTATAAGTCTTGTAATCTCATCATAACTCTTGTAAATTTCATATCTCTTAAACTTTCAGCAATTCATTCCTACTTACAAATCAAATTATTGGTATATTGACTTCATTGCATTTGTCATTTATTTATATTGATACTCTTAGTTATTATAATGCTCCCTTGGAGCTTTGGGCGATCGAGTTTTTCTCACAGCCAACACTGCTTTGAGTCATGAAGCTGGTGGGGCTATCAACACCCGAGCATCTTGATGATCAGGGCAAAGCGTACACATTGCAAAACGTGATTTGTAAGGTCATCATTCAAAAGGCATCGTCGACAGTCAGACAAGTCGAGAAGGAGAGAGAGAGGGAGAGCGGGAGACGAAGTGATATCCAAATCGAAGGAACAGAGCACCAAACAAGGAGCAAGAACAAAAATTAAAATGGTTATACATTCATGTAATTTAACGAACTGGCCACAAACTAAACTAAACTAAAGCGAATCGTCTGCAGACTAAAGATGCAACTACTGCTCTTGCTGCTGCCGTGGTTGCAACTGCAACAGCAACAGCAACAGCCACAGTTGCTGCCGTTGTCTGTGGCGATATTGGTGATGCCAAGCGTGAGATTATCGACGATTGTATGCAGCGATGATGATGCTGATGAGGATCAGGATGAGACTATGCACCAGCAGCAGCAGCAGCACATCATCAGCAACAGCAACAACAACAGCAGCTGCAAATGCAATGGCATTGGCAATGGCCACGTCGCATCGTTGGCTCCCGTGAGCAGAGCCCAAAACAATGCATCGAGAGAGTTGCGCTCAAGTTCACTTTTCATGTAGAGGCTGCGGCTGAGGTTGAGGTTGTGGCAGCTCCAGTCATTGACTTTGGTTATCGCACGCCAAAAAGACAAAACAGTTGCATGGTCTGCGCCGACGAACAGACAACACGGACAGACAGACAGACAGACAGACATACAGTCAGGTTGGCAGGGCCCAGTCAGGGCTTTGAGCTTTATCTGCATGCGATCAAATTTCCAGGGCTTCTGTTGTGGACAGCGACTGCGACTGCGACCGCGACTGAGCTGCTCAAAGAGACCCAGGCGATCATATTGAGAGTCTGCTTTTGACATTTTGGACACAATTTGAACCTTTTACTTTTTTGGACCGAGTGTACCCCACGATTTCCAGTTTAAACGTAGTTCCAGGAATTCTACAACTTCAACTCAACCTCAACTCTAAAGAGTGGCCTCATCTCTTACCCTTAGTATCTGCTGCCTTTGCTCGCTCCCATGACATTGATTGAGAAATTGATTTAAGAATCGTTTTTGCAGCGCTGATTTCAATCTCTAAAAGTGCACACTCCATTGACTGATGCCCTTTTTACCTCCCGCCGCCTTTGGTTTGTTTTAATTGTTGCAGCTCTGGAATGCATTTGTTAAATTCACTCGAAATCTTAAAGCGACTGCAGCTAAATCAATACGAAACACATCCACATCAATTGTTCACTATCTTTTTTTACTCTGCCTTCTACTTCATCATAAGTTTTAGGGGGCAATTCAATGGGAAATAAAATTCTGGCAAATTTTAATAAACTTTTGGCCAAAACTATCCAAATGCCAAGCACTTTTGTTTTGTTTCTGTTTTTGTTAGTGAAAAGTTTCTGTTTATGGCTAATATTGTTGGACAAGGCTTTTGACAGATGTCAGTGCAGTTTTGCAAAGTCAGGCAGATCCCAACTTTTGATAGCTGTCAGAGGTAAAGTGGTTGTAAGGAAGGCAACCCCAATTTTTCAGAGGTCGTTTCAACTATGAATTATTTTTGGCAATTATGAGAAGTGACCGATATAGCAAAAAGAATATAAAATGTCAAGGCACAATTTGGGTTGGAATAATAGTTGGAAATTTCTTAAAAGTCAAAAGGATATATTTTAATGTATAGTAAATTTATTACGGTTGAGTTATGTGCATAAAAGTTAATGTACGAATAATCTTAAGAAAAAAATTGTTCGTTTTACAATAACATTAGAAAACCTAATGCTTTAATTATTTTGTCAAAGCAATTTTATGCGTACTCAATTTATTATGATAAATTAATCAGGAAAATTGTCATAAATATGTAAAAATGTATTAAAGATTTTAAATTATTTTTTTTATTTTTATTTTGAATCTCTTAAAATCCATTTTTTTGTTTGTTATCTGAAATTTAATAAACGTTTAAGTTCTTTACTAGCTTCTGTTTCTAATTTATTCAGTTGTTTCTTTCTTTCATATCATTTTAAATACGACCTGATGAAATGCTACAGAAAATACTAACCAGGCATGACACATAACTCAAATGTTAGACGAATTTGTTGAAAATGAATTGAGATACTTATCAAAATGATAAAATATTTTGTTATGCTCATTAGGAAAAACTAAAGCTACCCCCAAGCGGGCTAACAATCAACACTCCCAGCACAAATAATTTATAATGTCTTAATTATTTCCTTAGCTTCAAAATGTGGTCAACAAATTGTTTATGAGCTCGACGACTAACATGAAAACACTTCCTTCTATGAGAGAGGGAGGAGGGGGCATTGAAAATGATATGCAGCAGATTAAGCAGATGTGATAATTTGTTTAGAGACCCATTCCGTACCCATTACTTGTATTCTTAGCGTTGCGCTCTAGTGCGCTTAATAAAGTGAGCCCGAAAAAGTAAAAAGCGAATTAAGAACCAGCCCAAGAAAATATGTATAGAAATAGTATTATGCGAGAAGAGTAGAAAAAGAGAGAGGAAGAGAGCAACTCGGGTGCAACTACTAAATTGAAAATTAACATATTTCGGCAGTAGATGCTATCGGGGCCAGACAACAACATTGTTTTTCGAGAAGCAGCAGAAGCTGAAGCAGCAACAGCAGCAGCTCCCAAAGGTTAATTTAATTTTCCATTTTCCGGATGCCGCCAAAGCAAGCAAAAAGGAAATTTTTCATTTTTTAAATTGATGGCCGCCGGATTCGGAATCGGAGACTAGAAACTCGAGTCTGTAGTCTGCAGTCCAGAGTCTAGAGTCTAGAGACGTTGTCTTTCTTGGTTGGCTTCCTGTTGGCAATTGTCTTGGCACAAATCTCATGCCCACCACAAATTGAAACTACAACATCGCATTGTCCTTACCGATTGAATAAGAATTATGCCAAAGGATGCCACACACAAGCACACACACTCACTGTACACACACAGTTACAACTGAGTCGAAGACACCCAGGGAGCAGTTCCATGTAGCTGGCTGTCAAGCTCTTTTGGAGCAATGTGATTAATGTGCTGCCGTTTGCCGCCTGTTTCTTTTGCCAGTTCTCAACTCCTGCTCTTACCATTGACTCCTGCTGCTCCTGTTCCTACTCTGTCCTCTTCTGCTTTGCCTCCTTTTGTTGCCATTGTCTATGGCTCTAACCATTTTGGCATGTTTGTCATTTGGGAAATTGTGCGGTAGCTGTGTTACAGCTAAAGACAAACAGGCGGCAGGTAAACCTCTCTTTCTGTCCCTGAGTCTGTCCCCGAAGTCATTTTGAGTCTTCGCATATACATTTACTATGAATAGTGCTTAATTCACATAGGTCTATTCAACATGATTCACTATTGTTGCCCTCCACACCATTTGTGGTCGTCACAATTATTCGAGAAAGTGTTTCATAGAATTTCAAATTTATTTTTTAATTGAAAACAAATGAGTGACATGCCTTACACTTATTTTGAAAATGTTAATATTCTGTTGATATTTGAAACTATTGAAATGATACATTTTTGTATTTATTTCAAATCTTGATCAGTATAACGATTTACTTAAATTATTTAGTAACATATTTTAGAATAGATTATAATGAAATACTATGTCATACTTTCAGCCTATAAATTTAAAAGTGTTATAGATAATATGAATTAACTAATCTATGCAATTTGCTAGTTTTTATAGTTTTCATATGTCTAAGTATAATTTTAAATGATAATCTTTAATATGCAAATTTTTTTTATAATACTTTTCGATTCTTATTAATATCATTTTTATTATTAATCTTTACACCTAGTAAGTTTATCAACTAAATTACTACATTTTTAAAATATTTTTTTTTTTATATTTGTAATGTGTTTTATATATTCAATATAATATGTACATATTTATTATTATTTGAAGAATTTATTCATTATATTTATTTGAATTCAATAATTTTTTATTTCTTCAAAACTATTCTATATTAATAATTATTATAGTTGTTGCTTGCTATCATTACATTTAATATAATTATTCTGTGAATTAGTAAAATTATATATTAAATTAGTAAAATATTTAGTGGTGGCTAGACAATACACCTTGTCGTTATCAGTTGGCATTAGGAAGTCGATAGGCACGAAGTTGTTGAAAGTAAATCAGATATTGCAAGAAGTTGAACAGCAATCGTCAAAAGTAGAAAAGTAGTAGAAGTATTCGTCAGTCGAAACGAAGTCATTCATCAACAGGATAAAGTATTAATTAGTATTTATAAACTGTGCTATTGCAATTATTATAAAATAACTGCATATTTAGTAATGTACATTACATACAATGTATTTTAACAACATTATACGTTTTTTTATTCTTTCCATATAATATTAAAGTATTAATTCGATTTCATATTTATTCTTTCAATTAAAATAAGTAAATAAAGCAAAAAGTGTAAAAACCACTAAAAAAGATAAATAAACAAGTAAAAATATATTATTTGGTTAACATTATTTAATTTAATAGACCGACTAAAATCAGATAACATCCGAGTAGCATCATTGTATAATAGAAATTAAATCTAAAAATTTATATATTGCTAAAATCATATATACTTTAATGAATTTCATCCAATTTGTAAAATTTAATAACGCATTCGTTTTCAATGCTAAGGTTAATTTTAAGTACAATTCCATGGGCTAAAAACTGCACTCAATGTCACTGTGTTAATATTTGTAGCACTCAGTCAGTTGCCCAGCTATCTGCAGACCCATCATTAAGTCGAGCACTCAGCCAGTCCGTCCATCCGTCAGTTAGTCAGCTAGTCAGCTAGTCAGCTAGTCAGCCAGTCAGCTAGTCACTCTGTCATACTTGGCTTAGTCAGTTGCTGGCTGTCTTGAGTGATGGCCATGGCCAAAGAGTTGAGCAGACGCCGCGCGCTTGCGCGTCAGGACCAGCGACCATTCAACGCGTTGCACAGACACCAAAACTTGAGTTGCCTCATAGCGAGAGTCAAGTTCGCAGTCAGAGGCCCAGCAGCAGCTCCTTGAAATGCATTGCAGCAACTTCAGCAACGCGGCGAAGACGTCGTTTTGGTGCAAAATGTTTGCGGCAAAACCTGCAATTACCATCACCAGCTTTGATAGCTGCCCAATGCCCCGATGCCCGATGCCCGATGCCCGATGCTTGTTGCCTGATTCCTTCTGTGCCGGCATTGCTGGCTGGAGTTGAGAACTGTTTAGGGTTTTAGGCATTTAGTCTTTGTTTCTACAGCAACTTGTGCCTCGGCCCGACAGGCCACAGAACAGAACTGATACCAGTCGCTGGCCATAGTCTGGTAGTCTGGTAGCGCAGCAGTTGATATGTTGTTGAGTACTTTTAATTTGCATGCTGTTAATGGTGTTGCTTCATATTAGGCAAGAGTCCGGTAAGAGCCACAGTCGAAGTTGGAGTCAGAGTCAGAGTCAGAGTCAGACTGAGACTCTCTGGGCAGAAGCCAGACTACAGAAGGCAATCATTGTTCTTGTTGTTGTCGCCGTCGCCGTCGTCGTCAGGATGTAAAAAGGCATTGAACTGTTGCACATCTTGGGGGCAAAAGTGGCATATTAATGGCAGGATTGAAATCAAATGTTGCATGGAATGCAGCAGTGCACAAAATAGACGTAATAGAGAAAAATTATTTTACGATTGCTATTGTAATAAAAATGAAAAAAAAAGAGAACTGCAATGGCTACAGACAAAGGTAGACTACAGGAGGTTTGTAACGGAAATACATCAATAGTTGTAAAATAAATAGTCAAGCAGACAGAATGTCATAACGATGAATTAGAAATTGACGTAACTAGGCGTGTTTGCCATTAAGAGATCAATTTTATTTAAATGACATGCCTTTCTAATAATACCATATTGCTGTTTAAGTAGAACTAACAGCGAAGAATTTCAACTTATAATAAATTGTTTCAATGAATAATAAATTCTAAAAAGCTATCAAACATTTAACGTCCACTTGACCTTATGCAATTTACGCTTAGCGGCCACTTTAAATGTACTTGTCTTGCAATAAAAAATAGAAAAATGTAGAAAAAAAGTATAATGTTCAATCTAAAAACATATTTTCAAGTAAAAATGAATATACGCACTGAAAATAAAAGCTTTAAAATCAAGAATTTGGCGTACCCAATTTGAATCAAAAAAATGCGACAAGATTTTTTAAAGAACTTTTGGCATGAGACAAATTTTTTATTGACAAGATAAGAAGAATGTATACTTTTCAGACCACTAATCGTATTATAAGATAAATAAATACATTACTTTATTAAATAAATAGAAATGACATCATAATTATCTATTATCTGCATTAAAAACTTTTCAAGGTATAAGGTAGAAGGGTATTACATCTTTGTGCCTGCTGCAAATGTATGTAACAGGCAGGTGGAGTCATAAAGATTTGTTATATTTTATACTTTATGGTATATTTTGAGTGAAGCACTAAATGAAAATATATTTCGGTATATTTTTGTATATTTCGCGGTATATTTATATATTTTTGTAAACATAGTTTTATTGAAAATGAGTAGTGAGTATTTAAAGCTTTTTAACTTGTTTTTTATATCAGTATAGAAAAAGTATTCCTTTCATTTATTCAACA
Source organism: Drosophila niveifrons (assembly GCA_035046325.1). Taxonomy (NCBI): domain Eukaryota; kingdom Metazoa; phylum Arthropoda; class Insecta; order Diptera; family Drosophilidae; genus Drosophila; species Drosophila niveifrons. Next base: position 663,376 of record JAWNOC010000011.1, on the reverse strand, counting down.
GTATTAGATTTTCGTGCAGGCCGTTTAGTGCATCAATCTGTGTATTTATAGTCGTACGTATTCACGTAATTGAGTGTTGAGTATTAGCATAATAATGATAACGCGTCCTGTGGGTCCCTTTTATTGATTATCCGATGCATTTGTGGCACAGTCAACTGGTTAACTGAATGCCATTAATGCTGCAGTTGCTATTAACAGTTACTCTACTCGGGGGCATCATTTCACAGCAATCGAGCAATCGAATTATAAAAGACACCCTGCAACCACAAGTTGCCAATCTAATGCACAACCTCACACACATGTCAGTTGGCCCAAAAAGATGCGGCAATGATAACCCAATGATACAGCAACGGCAACAGCAACAATGAGGACAACAACAACAGCAGCAGCAGCACACAAATTGCAATTGAAGTTCATTTCAGCAAATTGCATGCCAAAATGTGTTAAAGGGAAGACATTCCGAGTACAAGAACCGAATCAACTCGCACCCGAAGACAGAGCGACAGAGACAGAGAGAGAGAGAGAGAGAGAGAAGAATACATTGAAAGAAGAGCAACAGCAGAAGCAGCAGAAATGGCGATCGCAGTGCTAACTAATTGACTACTTGGATTGGGGCAGTGGGAAGAGGCAGCAAATAAAAAGAAAACGAGGGGAAAATAAAAAATTAAATTACAGGCTTAGGCGCACATTGCAGCTTGACTGCGTTCTCTGCGCAGAGCTGCGAGCTGTGAGCTGCTTCCTCCATTTGGCTTGAAATAAATGATGGCATGAATGAGTGACCGCCTGACTGACTGACTGACTGAGTGAGTGAGCGAGTGAGTGAGTGAGTGGCATGCCCCGCCGGATCGTTGGCAACGTGCAACGGGGCATCACTTAAGTATCTGCGCTCACAAAAACAAAACTCCGCCCACCAAAGTCATCGATGCAACTGCAACTGCAGCCATCCGCCATCCGCTGTCAAGTCAAGATGGTGCCACAAACAAGAGAGGGGGAGCACAGGCAATGCGGCAGCGCCGTGTTGCATCGGGGCGCGAGATTACTCACGCGAATGTAATTTGGCAATTGCTTATTAGTGCTAACGCGCCGATGACTACGTTGCCGACTTCAAGTCCAGTTCCCGCTTCCAACTAGCGCACAGTGTTGCGATATTGATGAAAAGCAAAGGAATTTTTAATCCTCCATTTTATTGATATTATAAGAAACTATTAAAAACCTATAAATGTTTTAATGTCTAGTTGTGATAAATATGTTAACATCGCATTACATTTGCTTAAAGACGAAGCCTACTAAAAAACTGTTTATTTTTTTTAGATGTACACTTAAAGACCTAAAAATGTATAGAATGTTTTGTTGTTTTTTAAAACATATTATCATTGCATTAAATTCGGTTTGGGTCAAAGTCTCATTAAAGTTAAACGGAAGTTTACATTGTCAATGCAGTTTAAAAATATTAAGAAAAAAAATTCAAAATTTTGAAATTTTAAAAAATTTTATCAATATTAAATAATCAAAGATTTAAAGAAATGAAAAAGTACAAATAACTATAGAAAAGCTGAAAAAATGCTGAAAATATGAGAATATTATTTTTATTATTAATTATTCCTTATTCGGTCTTTAAATTAAATGCATTATAAGTGATAATAATAACATACTATGTGAAACTCAATCATTGTTGCTGCTTATACAAATAAGGTTTCCATAATTTGGAGGATCTTTAATTGAAAATAAATTTATAACAACTTTTTCTAAGAGTGCTGGTAAACATGTGAAGCGGGTTATGTTTTTATTTAAATTAATTAAATTTAATTTTAATTTTGTTTTAATATTTTTTTTGATTTTGCATTGATGCTTTATCGATGTTATCGTCACACTGTGCGATGGCGGCGGCAGCAACAATCGAACCACTTATATCACCTTCTAGTTAGAACGAGCAGCGCCATTCGGAATTCGGCATTTGGCCACAACTCTTCCCTCTTCTTCCTTTCTCTCTCTCTCTTCTGTCACTTTACAGTCTTCTCATGAGGCAGTCTTCGGTGGCTGTTGCGCAATGCGCGTTGCATTTTCATAACGCGGTCTTTGAAGCCGCCTGCAGCAGAGACGCGAACGTCGTTGAGGTCGACGCAGATGAGATGAGGACTACGACGTCGATGCTGGATTCGGATGAGGACGAAGACGAAGACAAAGATGGAGACGAAGACGAAGACTAAGAAGCAAAAGGCCTGCAGCAAAAGATGGCACTGTCCGATGACTTTGCAGTGAAGTGCAATAATTTTCTTTTTTATTATTATTACATTTTTTCCTGCTCTTGCTCTCTCCTGCTCTCTCTCTCTCTCTCTCTATCATCAGTGTTGAGGCCTTGGCTGTCGGTCCATCCTTCTTGGCTGTCGTGTGCTGTCGAAGAGTGTTGAAACATTTTCGCGTTATTTGCAGATTCTTTTAATATTATTATTTTTTTTGGTGGGCCGCTAAAACGAGATGTCGGACCAAAGAATGGCCTAATGACATGACAGTTGTGGCTCTTAAAGGCATCGCTTAAACGTGCGCAACCATTTTGGCTGGTTAAAAATCGTTTGGTTAGAAAAATGTATTCTCTCTCAGACGGGTTTCAAAAGGAATGCCGCCTCAATTAATGCTACTGCCGAACGAACGAAATGTGTGTGCAATAAAAGTTGCAGCGAAATATTTAGCAAATGTTTATCAGCCACTAAAAAAATATGGCTACAATTGAATGTGGCATTTGATTTATTATACATTTTATAGAACTCTCTTAACACTAAATCCTGCCAATCAAAAAGGACTTTCGGCATTGAGAACATAGTTTTGTATACGCAAAAGCTCAGACCGAGTTGCGTTGTGGCAGCCATTGCTTAGAGCTACCCCAGCTATTCAAATGCTCCTCCCTCCCTTGTGACTAGGCTGAGAAGTCGAAACAAAACTGGAAATTATCAAACTGGCACATTTCAACACGACAATTAGAGAATCAACAAGGACAAAGACTAGGAATACGACAAGAAGGTTGCTTGTCGATGTGGAATCGAAATTTCAAATCACAATGCGAACAAGAATAGAAATGCACAGAGAGAAAAGCTAGGTTTTAAACAACAAAATAGAATTCCAAATACATAAAATAATCATTATTGCTAGTAGATAAGTAATATTAATATAATTTATTTCAATATCAGATGGAAACAATCTTGTTTATATAATTATGATAATGCCGGAAATTATGTTTTGGCTTAATAATACTTTTATACTCAGACAGAAAAAAAACTAATCTGAACAAATCTTGATTTAAGATTTTTTGGATCTTAAAGATAACAAACTTGAAGTAAAATATTTAGAATATATTTTAATATATTAAAGAATCTTAAATCAAGATTTTTATACTGAATTTGAATTTTTAAATTAAAGACAGCTTACTTTATGATTAAATCTTGATTCACGATTCTATTATTATTAAAATTTAAGATAATCTAAATTTAAACAATCTAACTTGAAGATTGTTGAATCCTTTTTAAGATTTTGTATTCTTGGTACAGTTTTCAGATTTTTCCATTTTGAAACAAGTTCATAATCTTGAATTTGAAGATTGAGCAATATTTTATGTATATTTCTACCCGCTACCCATAGGGTAGAAGGGTATTATAACTTTGTGCCGGCAGGAAATGTATGTAACAGGTAGAAGGAGGCATCTCCGACCCTATAAAGTATATATATTCTTGATCAGCGTCAACAGCCGAGACGATCTAGCCATGTCCGTCTGTCCGTCTGTCTGTCTGTCCGTCTGTCCGTCTGTCCGTCTGTCTGTATGAAACACTGGATCTCAGAGACTATAAGAGATAGAGTTATAATTTTTTTTCGATAGCATTTGTTATGTTTGCACGCAGATCAAGTTTGTTTCAAATTTTTGCCACGCCCACTTCCGCCCCCGTAAATCAAAAAAATCGAATAATAAGCGTAATTTTAAAGCTAAAGCTGCGAATTTTGGTATATATAATAATAACAATACTATTTATGATTTCTGAAAATTTGGTTGCGATCAGATAAAAATTGTGGAAGTTATTAAAGAAATACTTTTGTATGGGCTAAAACGACTACTTACTAGGGGTCTTAGATGCTTTGGCCGACAATCTAGTATATTATGCTGTCTATGGTATATTTTGAATGTTAGTACCATATCGTTATACTAAATATACCATTTGGTATATTTTTAATATATTGCAGTATTTTTTGGTATATTTTGAAAATAATACCGCAATATTTTGCTTTTATTCAAAGTGGGTAGCGGGTATCTCACAGTCGAGCACACTCGACTGTAGCTTTCTTACTTGTTTTTATCTTGATTTAAGAATAAATCTTCTTGGTTTAATATTGACATACGAACAATCATGATTCAAGATTATATTTTTGATGGTAGCAAGTTTTTTCTTCCTATGTAATGTTCCTTCTTGTTATTAATGTCAAATTAATATATTTTAGTGCAAAAGCCGGAAATTTTGTATTCTCATTTATTATTCTAATTTAAATTTATTCTCTTTTTTTAATACTTTTAGAACAACTTTTTCAAATAATTTCAATATCAGATCAAATCTCCTTTCAATGAACAATAATTATGTGGGAAATAATGTACTGTCTTCCAATAAGTCTTTTCTCTCTGTGTTGCAATAGAAATGGGATGGGGAAATGGTTTTGCTGCTGGCAAATGGAAGCAAGTGGTGTAATTCAATCTGCATATGCGGCAAGGCGAATGAAATCAAAGCGCGGCATTGACACACAATGAGCCAGGGACCCAGGGCAATTGAAATGCCCAAATACAATGCAAAAAAAAAAAAACATGCAAAAAGGAAAAGCAAAGCAAAGGAAGAAAACGAAGCTAGCATAGGAGAGAAAAGAACGTAAATGGCATGAAATTTTGTCAAACGAAAATACGGGCGTTGATTTCTATTAAAAAGTGCGCAGAGAAATCGAGAGGCAAAATGGAATCTTTTGTCTTTTGTAATATTATGCGACAAATTTGACCCTCTCTGTCTCACTCTTCCTGCGTCGCTCTGTCTCTCTCTCTCTTTAGTAGTACGACTAGCCAGCAGGCAAATTAGAAAGAAAGAAGGAAAAATGTCGCTGGAGCCTACAAAGAAAAAGTATTGAATAACATTTGGATATGCTTAGAATTCGGTTCGTTTCGCTTTATCAATGGCAAATGTCAAAGGCAGTTGAGAGTTCCCATTTCGCTCTCTTTGTCTCTCGTGGAACAAAAACATCTAACCAAAGTGCAATTGAATGGAAATGAGTGCCACGCCTACTGCCCATATAACCACTCCCACATTCACATTCACATTCACATTCATTTCCACTGCCAGCGCCAATTAACAAAGCGAAGCAAAGGAACGGAACGGAGAAAAAAAAAGAAAACATTTCGAACTGTTGACCACGCAAAACACATTAAAATTCAAATGCTTTGATATACCAATTAATTTTCAGACCAAAGAACTTTGGTATCGTTAACAGCAGTGGGAAGTTGCAACAAGAGCGAAGGGGGAAGTTTCTTCAATTAAATGCAACGAAATGCGATAACAAGATTATCCACCGCAGACATCTTGAGACAATATCTATAAGCCATAAAAAGTCAAGACGGCAGCAGCACTACAAAACAAAAAAACAACATTCCTGTTATCTGCTGCTTCTTCATCCACTTTATCGTCCTCTTCAATGCTGCCAAATTGGCGTTTTGGCAATGAAACGCAAATGTTGCCGGCTAAGTTTGGGATCTCTGGCTCCTTTGGCTCCTTCAATGCCACACAATTCCTGAGCTCCTTGAGTCCATCGTTGCATCAACATTGCTGCTTCTTCTTCTTCTTCTTACTTGTCGTCGTCTTGTCATTGATTTGAATTTTATGTGCACGCGCAGCAACAACATCCAAAGACAGCAGCAGCAGCGGGGAAAAAGTGAATTTCCACAGCCTTATTTGTCAGCCCAGACACAAACCTCATGACAATTCCACATCCTCATCCCTCCTCTCGTGAACTGTCCATTCCACTGTTTAGTCTGCTACACTTTTGGCAACAGCTTCAATCCCAACTCCGCTCCTCTTCTCAATTCCCAAACTTGCATTTATATGCCAATGACTCGAGTTGTTTTTGGATAACCGCAAGAATCGTGGCTTAGGCAAAGATAATCTGTTGAATCATCTCATCCGCTCCATTGGAGTTCTTTTCGTTCCAGAACACATTCTTTGGTAATTCCATCAGACATCAGCTCATTTATCTAGTTTCAATTAGATTTTTATTAGAGTTCACTTAAATGCAAGTTATACAAAAAGAAAGAAAATTAGAAGAAATGTTAGTTTCACAAAACATCACTATAAATTTGGGACAGAATAACTTAAAATGAGTCCAAAATAATTTATATTTTATCCTTATTCTTATGTTAAGAGTCTGAGAATAAAATTGCATAGTGTTTGTTAACAACTATTTTGAAGCTTTTAATAAAATATGTGAAGTATTGGGGGTAACTTACAAAAAAATCTGTTAAAACGTCTCATCATTTAGAAATTAATTGAAGTTCACATCGCTCCACAACACGTTCTTTTGTAATTCCATTAGGTATCAGATCATTTATCTAGCATTAAATAGATATTTATCTTAGTAGATTTAAGATACTGCTTTACATAAGTAAATGTTAAAATGCATTTGAGAAACAATTTGATTTAAATTTTGATTTGATATGTCATTTTCGGTAGTAGTTAAAAAAATACACATATTAATCTTCATTGATGTTTCAAGTTTCTTGTTTGAACTTAAAATTATAAAGTATTTGTTAACAAATATGTTAAAAGTTGCACTTTAGTATTCCAAGTATTACTATATTATTTTTAATAAATGTTAGTCAGCAAATATTTTTTTTATGGATAATTTTTGTTTCTTTAAATTGTTGCAAAATAAAACAGTAACATGTTTTGATATATGTTGATTAAAACGGACCAACATTTTATTTATTTAGTTCGTATAAATTGTATATTGCTTGTAATATTTACAAAGTTTTTGCAAATTAAATTTGATGACGCTTTTATTTCTAAAAGTAGCAGGTTTTCAAATTCATTTTTGAAATATTACATTTCCAGGTTCAATTTAGTTGGTTTGAAGGCATATTTTCAATATTTGTAAGTCTAATAAGTAACCTTGTATTAACTACATCAAAATAAACAGCATTATAGGTTGTTGTTCTTTAAAAACAAAGAAGTAATTATTCAGTTGTATATCTTATCAATTTTAGATTGTTAGAAACAACTAAAATTATTCAATTTTACAATCTTTCCAATCTATTGCATAATAAGTAATTACTTAATTTAAAGTCGGTGATTTCAATATGATGGAATTACTTATTAATTTATGGCAATTACTCGTATTGTCGGCTTATTATCGATTTAAAGGCCTTGAGAAGGCAGCAGAAATGCAAAGTTCAAATGACAGTATTAACAACCTCTCTTTGCCAAAAAGCACTAACAACATCAGCATTAACAAAAAGCAAAAAGAAAAAAGAAGAAAAACACCGATACTTATGTGAAACTAGTTTGCGCGATTTACCCAACTCAAACGGCAGACACTTTGAGTTGCACTTCTCCGCTTGCCTCTTGCCACTTGCCTCTTGTGGTGGCAACACTACCAGTTCCAGTTCAAGTTGCAGTTGATGTGTTGGTCTCGGTCCTCAGTCCTCAGTCCTCGCTTGAGGACGGCACATCAAGTGTGTGTTTCCATGTGTGAGTGTGTGTGTGTTTTGAAGCTTGTTAAAGTTCATTTCGATGCAACGAGCTGCAATAATGCATAATTGTGCTCATTAGTCTTTTTGGGGCCAACGATCGTGTATGAATTTAAATTTTAGCGCGGCCAGCTCCAGACGACCAGCGAGTTGACTGAGGGCGAGGGGAAGCCAAAGAGCAACTCTAAATAAATACAATTGGACAGCAATGGGTTGGTTGACTGAATGAGGATGGTGCATGGTGCATGGAGGATGGGCGCTGGCATTGGGATGGGAGAGAATGAGCCTCAGACGTCGTCGGCGCGAACTTGAAACATTTGCGCGCAGGATTTACGCGTCCAGTTAAATTTACGACTGCGCACCTTTGCATGAAATTGACGTCGCTTTTATTTTGGCCATCCACCGCACCCGCTCTTCGATCCGCTCTTCGCTCTTCCTCTAGACCAGCTCTGAGATCATGGGACTTGTCTTGAGTTTTGGACTCGGTCTCAGACGTAGGTCAACTGGTTGCCAACTACTACGTGGGCTACAATTTTATACGTGTGTGTTTGTGTGAAGTTAATATCTGCGAAATACTCGTACATGGCTTGTTAAGTGATTAATCAGCGCCAGATATAATTTGTGTCTGCGTTAATTTTTTCACTCGAATAAAGCCACCAGTCGGTGTCTCTCTCTATCTTTCTTTCCTGCTTCCTCTCTCTCTCTGTAGGAGGAGCTGTGTAAATTAGGACGTTGCAGCTTAGCGGACAGACGGTCAGGATCCCAAACATGAACGTGCAAAATTACTTCAAGATATATGTTATGCTCACTCAGCATTGAGAACAACGAACTGTTGCGAGATATTCCAGACATTTAACCTGCGACGCGCATCTGCTAAGATAAGTATTATTCATTTAATTGCAGGAAGGAATTAGTTATCACACTCTAACCAGTAGTTAAAAATTTATCGTAGTGAGAGCACGAAAAGACGACTTTATTTTCAAGACATTCCTAGAATGAGAATTATTGTCTTAAAGTAAGATAAGAATTGCAAGCTAATTTACTCTTTTAAGAAAAACCTACATATTTATTACACATTTACGTGTGTATAAGTAAATACTTATATTCTAATTAAAACATTCATACTTTTAACAAGTAAAACTACATCTAGATGCTCTACCTATGTCCATTACCTATTTTGAATAAAAGCAAATTATTGTGGTTATTATTGCAACTGATGTACAAAATATTCGAATTAAGAGTTACAGTGAGTATATTTAGTATAGACGTTGTGGATCGAACGTTACAAAATATAATTGCGGCATAATATAAGACTGAGGCAAGCATTTAGACCCCTATTAAGTAGGTTTATAATCCTACTTAGTATTTATATTAATTTTCATTGTTTTTTTGACTTAACCAAATCTTGAAGCATAACAAGATTGTTATTATTATAAACTACCTGAGAAAAAGGTAACTCTGCTGTATAATTTTCAACAAATTTAACTTTTTTCGCTTACAAGGTAGGAAAAAAAGAAGTGTCACATGCATATCGAAACTTCGAAAGCGTTTTACTCGAAACATCTGGGGTTTCACATATTTTTTTTATGTAAACGCTTTTTTTTAATATTAAGTATATACTCCATTACATACATTAATTATATTCATCCCCTTCTTTCTGAGATCAAAAAACATCTCAAAGAAGCGCTCCAAAAACTATATATTATACATCATAGAAATTAAAAAAAAAAATTAATTAATTTAATTGAAATTAATTAATGAACTCTTTACACAAACCTTTGAGATTTTATATAAATTTTTTATTTTGCATTAAAATCGTTTCTGTTTGGTACACGAAAAGTATATTTGTTATGTATTTATAGTCTAAATGCTTCTCAACTTAACTTTAAGACCTCAAATTTCACGTTGAGATCTTTGCTCGTAATTCAATATAAATTGCCTTCGATTGCTATTTATTAGGCAGTTGCGAATCTTTGAATCGAAATTCATTGAAGTGCATTTGAACATATTCAAAAGGTAGAAGTTCTTCACCTAATAACGGAGTTAATGCTCATTCGCTGGCTTCGTACCTTTTTTTTTGGACAACTTGAGGCTCAATTGCCTGGGAATTTGTGGTTGGCCATAGAAAATGCACAAGAATCCAATAATAAAGCAAAATAAAAAGCAATATGGAATTGAAGGGCATAAATTAACCATATATTGGACCGCAGCGATGCACTCAGGCGTTAGATGAAATCATTGAGTGGCTGCTCAGTCCAGGGTTGCATTACGAATAAGATAAATACACGACGACATCAATAGATTTTCTCGGTGGGGAGGGGAGAAGGGAAGAGGGAAGGTAAAGGAATAGAGGAGTGCCGACAGCAAATCGTCCATGACACGCACTCGGCAAACAAATAGACAAACAAACCAACAAAACAAAAATTTTCTTTTGGGTAAATCCTGTTACTGAGCAGGGGCTTGGAATTTAGTTAAGGGGGGGTTGGCTAGGAGCTGCACATAGAGAGAGGAGTGTTTTTGGGTTTTAGGTTGCTCAGGGTTGGGTTATATAAACTACTTCAGGTAATCTAAGGCTTAGAAATGCTAATCGCCTTTATTTTGGTACAGCGAAAGGGAGCAACGAGCAAAAACAACAACAATCGAAGCAGGACCAGTAACAAGGATAACAACAACAAAACAACAGCAACAAAGGCTATAGCTACCTTTTTGCTTTGTCACCGTTTGTCCTCGTCGTCGTCTTTGATAATTGAAACCGTAAAATTGTTCAGCTTTGCTGCACAGGATGTAAGCAGCAGCCAAAAGGATTCAATGATACGGCGAGGACTTCTCTACTTCCCCTTCCCCCTCTTACATATTTCTTTCACGTTCATTTTTTCCCCTATTTCCTTCACGTTTTTTTGCCCCTATTCTTTGCATTTCGCTTTGTTTGTTGATTTACTCGTGCGAATTATTTATACACGCATGAGTATTGTTGAGTGTCAGGATCCAGGATTCAGGATCCAGGATCTAGGCCTAGCCCAGCTCACATGTGTTAAGGCGTCGCCTGTTTTACATATGCCCTAAAGTGATAAGCAGTTGGTTGGGAGAGGGGAAAAATAGAGTTCGCCCCTAAAACGAACCAGTTGCTTGTTGTTTGTTCTCGATGATATTGCCTCGAATTTCATGAAGACAACCAAACACGCACCCTTTTGTCGCATCCTGCCGAGTCCTGTCACTTAATTGCAGGTTGCAGCAACAGCAGCAGCAACAGCAGCGGCAGCCACAAGAGAATGCCTTTGATATCGGCCGTCAGGGTCTTTGTCATCGCGGTTTTTTTGTCATCGCTTCCTCTCACTCTTTGCCTCAGATTCATATTTCATTCGGTTGTTTGGCAAAGTCTTTACGTCTGTCTTTGCACATTTGATGCGTTTTTATTTGTTTGCTATCATGTGCCTTTATGCCACACAGCGCATCCTTAATGTCGTTAACATCCTCACCATCTTATGCGACATCATCAACGTTCTTGGTTGACAATTTTCTGCTTGACATTTAAGATTTTAATCGCTGCCATTTGCCATCAAATGAAACTAGAAATCCTTCCTCGAGCTTTTTTACTCACTTATTTTACTCTCAAATTTCAGAGTAAAGTCGTTTATATTTATACTTTTCGAATACAAGTTTAACTTAAGGAAAATTTTGATTATATTCAAAAATTTTTATACTTGTTTTTTTGTAAATATTTAAGCAACGATTAAAATTAAAAGATTAAAATTTTTAATTTGGTTTTTCACAATCTTCATGAAGATTTTAAATTCACTATAATGCTTACCATTATTATTGCTTTATTTGTACTTATAAAATATATAAAATATGAAATTCCTAAACAAATCATAAAATTATGTTATTCTACAGAATCTTGTTTACTTTTATAGTTATTTCTTTTAACTTTTAATGTAAAATATTTTATTAAGGTAGACACTATCAATTAAACTTTTAACCCCAACATTTTTTAAATATCATTTTTCATATGAAGTGTTGGTATATTTGTAAGTTTAATTCCAAAGGTTATCAACATTTTGCCCTTAATTCAGTTTTAATTTAAATTTATATTTCAATTTTGGAATATATTTGAACAAAATACTGAATTAAATTTATAATCTATAAAATAACTTCATTCCTACCCTCTACAAGTTTTTTATAGAATAGTATTTGAGCTCGGTGTAAATTTTAAGAGTATTGTTTTCTTCCATTTAACCTCCGATTATATTGTTTAAAGTGTTTTAATTGAAATCCAATTTCAAAGAATTTATTCTTTCCATTAGAAAAAGGCTTTCACCTATCAACAGTTCAGATTCATTTATTGCGTTTGCAGAGCAGATACAAGTATTTATATTTGTCGTCCCATGGCTTGCATTTAAAATGTCTCATAAGTTGTCTAGACTAGTATTTACTTGCGATTCTACTTTCATATAGCTTCGAGCACTTGCCACCCGATATAAGCGACTTTTGCCGTTTCTTTTGTGGCTCCACTTTGATTTTATTTGTTTGTTGATTCTTCGAAATAAGGAAAAATTGTATTGTGTTGCAGGTGCTTCAGATGTTGCCTCATTAAAATTGTATATTTCAATCAAAGTTCGCTTTCGTTCTTTAAGTGAGCGTGTCTGGTTTATAGGGGTGGCTGTCTAAAAGGGGTTGGTGCTATTTCCCCCTACATTAAATTAAGACAAGCTAGATTGCTTTTGTGGCTTCTGGAAATTCACACGAAAATTAAAGGGTGTTATCTAATTTCTGATATTTGATATGAAATATATATACGATTATCGATTTTATAAGTTTGATGACTTCATCTTTGTATATTTTGCTATAAAATGTATAATTCTTCAAACTTTGTGTTAAGAATTAGAAAAATGTATTGTGATCCCTCTGATAAAGAGATAAAAAATTCCTTGTCTTATTTCGCTCTGGAGACTTAGTTTGTTTTTCATATCGAATACGAATTTGAAGCATTGATTTGAAGAATAATGATGTTTTTATTAAAAATATGTACTACCTATCACATAATGAAACAAAGTCGATATTAATTTTCGCTCTTCTGTATTCCTATTCCATTTTTCTAGCGAACAATATACCCTAATATTAAGTTTAGTTCAGTAAGCGTTTCATAGGAATATGATATCAGGTTGTGGTTGACTCCTTTCTAGGGGATTCTCTAGCTTCTTGAATTTATGGACCAAACCTCTGTCTGGTCTTTTAGTCGCCGCAAGCGAATTTCCACGCAATTGTTTCAAAAAGTTCTGCGACGTAATCGGAGCTATCAAAACTACGTCCGTAATTATGCAGACAGTTCTTTGCGCTGCCAAAAAACTGAAGCTGAAACTGAAACTGATACGGCCAAGCCAAACTCTTGCTTATGCTCAAGACAAAGTGAAATGACACACGTGCCCAGACTTTGCGGGCCCCCATAAAATTCCCAAGCCATTTCAGCTACGAAACTAAAGCTGCAGCTCCGTTTTCAGTTAACGTCTACGATGCAGAGACAAAAGGCGAGGAACTTCGAAATTCGCCACGCTCGCAGCGAGGCGCATTTAAGTAGTTTATAATTAAGACATAACTGAATTAGCGTTGATAATGTCTGTTATGTAAGACGCCCACCCACACACACACCCGCACACACCAACACACACATGTATGTGCCGTAAGTTGATGCTGCGCACTTTTCCCATGTGTCTGCCTCCCCTTTTTTTTTCTTGGCATTGTCTGGCATTTTCCCTCGCCATCCCATCATTTTTACGACATCGTTTTTTTGCTGCCGCCTTTGCTTAACTCTAATGAATGTCATTTAGTTTATAAGCACAATTTCACAATTTAGCCCTTGCAATGTTTGTTAATTATAATAAATACGCGTCGAGTGGGGAATTGGCTGGAGAACCAGGTCATTGTCAAAGTGGAAGCCATCAAGATGAGGAGTATTCGTGGTTTATTAAATTATTAGACTATGTCAGGTATGATTATATAAATAAATCATTATTTTAATTTCTAAGGTATCCCAAATTTGTTATTTGTAAAGATTTTTTGATGTAGCAAATAGTTAAAATACTTAAATTTTGCAACGAACGTCAAGTAAAATAGAGCTATCAAGACGAAAAGCATTTGTGATATAATAAGTTATTAGACTATGTCAAATATCATTGTATATTTGATGATTATATTACACAATGTTTCTTATTTTGCAACGGAAATTATTCACACTTCTTAAATTTTTAAACCTGCCACCCGTAGAGAAGAAGGTATTGGCAATCAGATAAGAATTGTAGAAGTTGTCAAGGAAATAAATATATGGAATGTAGTCCTAAATCGATATACCATATATCACTCACTATATTTTAGTAGAAATTATTTAAGAAATAATTTTATAAGGTAAAAAACTGATTTTCTTCGACTTTCTGGTATATTTTGTACTCTACGGTATATTTTGAAGAATATTTTAGTATTTTATTCGAATTTCCTTCAGTATATTTGAGTATTTAAAGTTGCTTAATTTGGTACATTTTAAGAATTATACCGAACAGTGCGGTGGTCTTATTAAAAATGAGTAGCGGGTATCCCAAAGTCGTGCTCACTCGACATTAGCTTTCTTACTTGCTCATTAAGTGTGCCCAAAAGAAACTCTCATTAAGTAGAGAAATGTTTTGGCATTCAGCAACTTTTTGCCTTACTTTTACTTTTTCCAGTCCGATTTGAGAGTTAAGCTTGTAAAACTGTACAAGGTGTATTTATTATTATTTATAATTTAATATTAAATTCTTTGGTATTGAATGCCGTCAAAGCAATTGAGGCCTTCAGGCTGTTATAGGTGTATACACTTTTTCGCTTTATATTGATATTCAATTAGAACTTACAGTTTGCCAGCTTGGCAGGAGCATCAAAAATTAATTGAATATCCAAGCGAAGCAAGTTGCGTGGGCAACTTGTTTGCTCAATGCTCATACGCCGCGTGGGCTGAACGAAGGAAAAATTAAATTGGTTAAAAAATTGAAACTTGGTCACGTGCCGTTGATTAATGGCAACTGGTGCCAGCGGCCACTGAAGCAGCGGAAGTTCAAGGAAACTGATGAAAAATGAAAGGCAAATAAGTGAAAACAAATACAGAGAGAGAGTGAAGGAGTGAGGAGTACAACAATAACAGCAACAACAACAACAACGGTGTAAGGAGCAAACACTTTGGGAAATCAAAGCACAAGTTGAAGAAGCAAACACTTTAAGAAACGCTTATGACACGCATACGCCGTGTGTTCGGCGCCTGAATTGAAAGAAACTTGCGCATACAAATTGACAAATATTTAGAAAGGATTGTAGGGTATTCAGGCTCAGTCTGCAGAGCAGAGGGAAACATACGGGAGGGGAGGGGAGGTTGGAAGAGCGACAATGACATTAAATGAGCGGGTGTATGGAGTGCGCGTAGCAAAAGTCAAACAAGAGATAAAAGCAAGGATTAGTACGTTAAAACGCAGACGACGATGAGCACAAGAAAGAAGCTGCAGGCAGAGTCCTTTGACGGGGCGGGTTGAGGTGGATGAAATGGGGTACGTTAAGTAGACAGATGAACGTAAAACACGCGCGTGGCTGCGGTAATGTCTACGGCACTGCAGACGCAGCATCATCCCACTTCCCCCTTTCCCCATTCCCCCAGACTCAACCCCAAAGCAACTTCCTTGTGCTTGGCTCGTGTGCGTGCGCCGTATCGTTAAGGCTGCCCCTTCTGAAAGGATATACACATGCACACACACATGTAGAAAAAGTAAACTCCTTGAGAGGAAAAAGCATGTTGAAAGTAAATTGAAGCTGGAATTTTCTGCAAGTGCGCAAAAAAGAGAAACGTCAGCGGACTACACGAAAAAGTTGCCAAAGAAACTTCACCAGCTGTTCAGATGTTGTTCTTGCTGCTGCCGCCGCCCCGCTTGTTGCAGCCACATAGACATATGAAGTGCCGTAGCTGGCAGCTTTAAGTATATTTAGAACAGATTATTGCACATTATTCAAGATTCTACACAAATAAATTGACGAAATAATAACGTTGCATCTTTAATCTGAAGAACCAATTATTAAAAGTAAAGGGTATTTCTTAGGAGAATGTTTTTTGAAAAACTTATATTAAATATGGAATGAATTATGAAATAAATTAGATATGGTAAGAGTATTTTTACTAAATAAGATATGATCCAAATACTTTTATTGAATTAAAGACCGAGTAGTCAATGTACCCATAATATGTGATATTCTCGAACTAAAATATAACTGAATATATTAGTTTTTACATGTACCCATAATTTCTATGAAACTTTTCATTAAGCACTATAAGAAAATTAAATTTATGAATACTATACTTGATAAAAAAAAATACTTTAATTCTGAAAACAATTACATTTTTATTTCAATCCACCAATGATGTTCATTAAAAAGACATAAATTAAAGGCCATGGCCTAGATTCATATTTAATAGCGTACAATATATTATATTGATTATATTCCTGAAATTAAGTCTGCTAATGTAAGCAACCATTTTTTTTGTGAAAGTCAGTCACTATTACAACTTTTGCATAAGCCACTCGAAGTGGTCACAATAAATTAAAAAAAAAATTGCTTATCGGTTATTCTAAAATCTCTCTTGAAATCTTAATCTTAATCTTAAGTAATATCTAACTTTGACAACTACGTAAAAATAACAATATTTTTTATAGTTGGCAAAGGGTCGAGAACTTTAAGAAATATAATTAAGACTACGAATAATATCGGATCAATGGATTGCAATATACAGTTGAATTTGATATTTCATAACTAAGCTCTAAAAAAATTAAAGGTAGAAATGCATGACTCATTAAACCAAAGTTCTGTAAGTAATTATAATCATGGAGTAATTTGCTACTATAAAATAGTGAACAAAAATACATCACCTTCATAACTTTTATATTTTATTGTAAAATAATTAAGTTGTGCCGAATTATTATTTTAATTTTTCAATAACAAGTGAATTAATCTGATCTTTATCTACCACAAATCCGGTATTGATAAAGACTCACTTGAATGCAAATTACATTTCACAAGAGGTGTTGAAGCTGTCTGCTTGAACTAACCTTTAGTTAATTTCGATTTGATCTTTGGCCTTAGCATGTTAAATTTTCAGCTCCAGCCGAGAGAGTACTTATTCATTTGACTTGGCAAATTTGTCTTAGCCAATTTGATGTCTTAATGAATGTCCGCCCGTCGCCCGCCGCCTTGCCGCATCCCGCTCCGACAAAAACAATTCACTTCCCCAGAAATGGCAGCCAAAAAGCTAAGCCAGCTACCACTTGAAGGCTTCATAATCAAACGCCCACCAAACACGTTGCTTTCTCCCCCCCGTCGCTGGGGTGAATGAATGAGTGTCTGCTCATCCGCTTCGTTGCTGATAAATTAACTTCATAATCTGCACAGTTATAAGCGCTGATGTTTGGCATTACTCTTCCATATTTTGCCGTCCATCCATCCCCCCCCAATTTCCCCTCTACTATATATATATAGTATGGCTGCCCACACCTCTCGTTAGCATCATTACAACAAAGCGCCGAGGGTCAACAACAACCAAACACGCACCTTATTGTACGCTCAGGTAGAACGGCAATGTTACAGTCAACGACGGCATAACTTTTCACCTTTTGGGGGTTCGTCTGCCTCGAGGGGTGGTGGTGTGGTAGAGGGTGGAAGGGGGTGGATAAATTGGGGCGCGATTGTTGCGTCTGGGATTCAGCAGCAGGTGGGTAGCCAGGTACTGCGATTACCTTCCGTTTGCCTTTACCTTTCACATTCTCGCTTTGTGTGATAGTCCTCGAAAAATTGCACACAATTTAATTGAATGTGTTTAATTTTGCTTTTCATTTTTTGGCTTTTGGGTTTCCTGCCGCGCATAATGAGGCGTTAAAGCGTTTTCTTACCTCCCAAAAAAAATTGTGCATGAATTAAGTACACATAATGATTAACTTAAACAGTACTCTACTTTATAAACGATTTGAAATAAATTCGAAATTACATAATCTAAACAAAAGATAAATTTTTGTGTTTGAATCAAATATACATACACCGAAAAAAAAGATCTAAAATCATCTTAGTATTAAGACTTTGGATAAAAAAATCTAAATTCTATGTGTTCGATTTTAAGAATATTTGATATAAGACCCAAGTTCTTATTTATAAGCGGAAATAATCTTATAACTTTAAGACTCATAATTTGAAAATATTAATGTTGGATTTCAAGAACATTTAATATAAGACTTAATTTTTTTTTTTTTAATGGGAAATAATCTTGTAACTTTAAGACCAAAAATCTAAATATATTTGTTATCTCTTTAAATATTTATTTATAATATTATTTTTTAATTACCTCATTCAGTTGTTTGTTAATCTTTCTTACTTACGAAATAATTAGTATCGATTCGTGAATAATTTAAGCCCAGAACATCCTTATATAAACAGTTAAATAATTTGCTACAGCTCGAAACTTAAAGCTAAATAAAAACTTTATGCGAGTTTCGATACATTACAGAAATTTGTTACCTAAATTTAGTATTTTTGGTCGAACTTTGAGAATTTGGTATTTTTCAAGCAAAAGTTTTTAGTTTTAGAATTCGGTCTTAAAGTGGTCTGGGTTGTGCACTCTTAAATGAAAGTAAGAGTTTTACTTGTGAGGCGATTTAAAATTAATTATCTACTTTATTTAATTCAAATGTTGATTTCCAATTACCTTGACTATAAGAATATTACTAAAACTAAACTAAAACAAATCTGCTGCGAAATTTTGCGTTAAATGGTAAGCAAATGAATTAAATTTAGTAACGAATATGAATGGAAACTATATTTTTTTTACTCCCAGATTCTGTAAAAATTCCTCTTTACTTAGCAAGTTGAACTTCGTAATCTTTTTATTTCCCAATAAGAAAATACTCCATTTCTTATTTCTGGCAACTTTTAAATAAATTGTAAACTAATTTTTAATTAATCTGATCCATCAAAGATGTTGTATATTATTTATGTGTTTGCTTATGCGCATCAAATATTTTAAAATAAATAAGCATCACTCTAACAATGTCAAAGAAGGAATTTCATGAAGAACATAAAGAAAAAAGAGAAGAGAAAAGAAAAGAAGTAAATGAGGTATTAATTAGGAGCCAACTAACCAACTACTGATAGCAGAGCCAACGAGTTCAAAGCAAGCTGCTAGAAGCAAAAAGAAGAAATAGTCAAACAACAAAAAAAAAAACATAAACAAAACAAACAAAATATAAGGAGAAATGATTAATTATGCCGGCGAATACAACATAAAGAGCTAGCTAGAGAAAGAAAAGAGGGAGAGAGAGACACGAAAAGAGACGAGTGTGAGAGTTGAGTATGATTTATTGTAATTTAATTGTGGCACATTATGCGCTCGATTTGGGTTTTTGGGAGTTGAGAGTTTTGCCTCTTCTACTCGTACATTTGAATGTCATTTTCGAGCATGGAAATTGCTAAACAAGATAAACTTCAGACAAGCAGCATTCGAATGGAAATGGGGCAAAATATCTTCTTGGTGTCTAGGGTCCAAAAAATGCCGCAGGGCAAAGCAAGCGAGCAGCTGAGCAGCTCAAGATTTGTGTGGCACAGTTATGTAAAGAAATCGATGCAATGCCTCTTTCATGCCACATACCAACAACCACATGCCCCACGCCAAGTGCCAGTTGCCAGTTGCGAGTTGCCGTCACACAGACAGTCAGCCAAGCAGCAAAAGTTTTGCTGCCAAGAAAACAAAAGCAAATTATCATATCATTGAAAGTGGAAGGACCAAGTGGAGCAGAGCAACAGAAAACTGAAGCGGCAGCTACTGTGGCAGCGGCAGTCACTGATGGCTTTGTTTGTTTGCCAATCGAAGAAGCGGAGGGTGGCAGATGTAACCAGGTGAAAGAAATTATATATTCCCTTGATTATAATTTCATCAGCGGCAACACTAAAGAATCATCGCTGTCATGTCGAAGACAGCAGCAGCAGCAGCAGCAGGAGAAGCTTCCTGTGTTGTGGTTGGTCCGGGGCGAGCTTCAGCGGAATGTTACGATGATTGAGTGCCTTAGCTCGGAGGAGCCAGATAGAATCCTGTGCATGCATCGTTCTACACTTATTGACTGCCAGTCAGTCCGTCAGTCGCTCAGTCAGTCAGTCAGCCAGTGAAGAAGTCAGTCAGTGGCTCCAACCTGGCCAGACAGAAATCAATTGTTCCCATTATTATAATGAGATTACTTACCTACTGAACGACAAAACGTAGCATCAAGCAAGGACTTTGACTGCTTTCTGCCCACAGCCATCTCTTCCCCTCTCCTTTCCTCTGCTACCTCTCCCCTATTTACTTATTTACCTGCTTTCTGTGCCAGTTGCTCGCTTGCAAATATAATGACTTTAGTAGTCAGCGGAAAATGTTGGAAAATTGCTTGGTAAAAGCTAAAAATACTCAAGTTGAAGGTTTGTCCCACCTTCCACCCCATTCCTCTTCCCATTCTATCCACTCTCACTCAATATCTTTCTTTCTCCGACTGTCTATCGCACCCTTGACTATCTGTGGAAATTCGAATTTTATTCATGCTTTTGCATTTGCTTTTGTTTTCCTCACTCAGTTTATCAGCTTTGCATTGCATTTGAGCTGAGATTAGCGCAAGGATTCGAAACCGTAGCGGTTATCATCATCATTCTTCTCTTCATGCTACGAATGGCTAATACGTTAAATGAGGTATTGATTTGCCACAAAATTCCTCAATTGAATTGCAGCCAACAGTTTGCCAATTGAAAATTAACAATCTCTTAATGCGAGTTTTGGGAAGTGTTGAAATTGAAAATCAAAATATTAGAAGATTTTAATTTGAGATTGTTTGTCTCTTGAATTTCTCTTAATAACTAAACTAAAATACAAAAGTTATTCTTGTATTTTAATTGTCAATTGTTAGAGTATCTTTCTTCGAGTTTTAGGTGGTTTAGAAACTTAATGTAGTGTAAACTATTTAAAAACAACAAACAAAATACTGAAATTTAAGTTCAAAATTACAATTCTTTGAATAGTACAGATAATAATTAACTATAATTTTTATCTCATTTCAGAAACAGTTTAAAATAATTTAATTTTTGTTTTGATTCCTCGACTTCTCTAGTTAAATTGATGTCAACAGTTGCCAATTGTAGATTTTCTGCCATGGTTTTGGGTAGCTTAGAAGCTTAAAAGTGACTAGCAATAAAATAAATAAAATAAAAAAAAATAATTATTTAAATTTTTTGGTTAGTATTGATATTAAACTCGAAAAAATGTATAATTTATCTCAATTCTGAAACTGTATAAAATGGTTCTATTGACTTTTTTATTTTGTCACAAAATTAAATAAAAACAATGTTAGAAAATTAACAAATTTATATTAATTAATTTTGAGATAAGTAAACGTTGCGCCAGAATAAAAATATAAACGTAGAGATCAAATACATTTGCGCAGATAAATTACTTTAACGCGAATTTGTCATACTCAATTTAATTGCCATTTAGCATTTCATCACATCAATCTTCCTCAAGAGCATCAGTGAGCAGCATCAAAAGGTTATTTTTACAAAAGATTCTTAGATCTTTAAAATTGTCATAAAAATCTTGATATTGCATTTGTATATTTTAAAGTTGAATGAACCTAGAATAGAATCATCTATATTTTGCGAGACAACTGCAATAATTTGGTTTTCTCCCACGCGTTAGCAGAAGCTTATGAAGCACTTCTTGGAACATATGATATTTTTAGAGCCCTTTCTGGAGCAACTTGAAACGAGACTCAATCGAAAATGTGTGTCAAAATGTGGCTCTTTAGACCAGACAATAGAAAGTAAAGTGAGATCCATTAGAAGACAAACAATTTTGATAAATACTCTCTGGTCATAGATACTGTGTCAAAGTATCTTAAAGTGTTTGGTTATTGAACTTAACCCATATATATGCATAACATAAAAGAGCCAGAGACAGCAAATGATGTATGTACTTGGAGCAAGCTCTGTGAAAATGTGAAAAGGTGTGAAACAACTTTCGTTTTTTCACAGCTAAAGTAAATAACAATAAACATGACTAAAAATAAAAGATAAATAAAATAAAATAACAATGGCTTGCGTGAAAGAAAAGTGGAGGCTGGGAAAGACTGGCAGCTGTTGGGGCAGCATGACGAGTTCTGGACATGGACACGGCTCAATTTCAACAGCAGACAAATAGACAAGAGGCGACGCGAGAAGGACGGGGAATGGGGAGAGGAATGTGGAATGAAAGAGTTGCTAGTAGGAGAAAGATATATCGATTAACGAGCCTCGTAGGCAGCTCAAGTCATGGCTGTCTACTCTTATATGGAGTAAGCTTAAGTGCTCCAGCACTGGACTGAAGTGGACAAGAAGAGAGAGCAGGCGAGAGAGAGAGCAGAGAATGTGGTGTGTGGCATGTGTGAATATCACATGTCAGTGAGCTATAATTAATGCGGGTCAGACGCCGATTACAATGCGCCAACTGACAGCTTGAAGTGCATGTGTGTGTCCCGAGTCCAATCGAATCGCATCGACTTGAGCTGAGCTGAGCTGAGTTCAGTTGAGTTGAGTTGAGGCGAGTCAAGTCTAGAAGAAGATGAAGGCCCCACGCCCCAAGGGGCAATGACAAGTCAAGAAAGAAACCCAGCCAAATCGATGGCCAAGTCAATTGCCAAGACTCTACGACAGACACGAGTCCGTTGGAAAGAAAGAAAAGCAATGATAAGCAAATTTCAGCGGCTTAACTCAAATTATATACACATGGAGAAAAAGGTGAGCAATTTATTGAGTCTTCGATTTGTGTCTTTAATATAATTGAACCGGATTCAGTAACGAGCGGCTTCCTTTAATACAATTAAACGGAATGCAGTAACGAGTCTGAAGTGTGGTATTAATTGCTTTTGTTGATAAACTGGTATACTTGGAACTGTATAGTATATTTCGAATGTACTGTATTAATATACCAAAAATTGCACTTCAATAGTATGTTCAGTATTGTTTTTCTGGACGATTATTTGAATTTTTTTATATAAGCCTAGATAAGTCTATTGATTTAATTTCTGTGTCTGTTAATAATCTGTTGTTAGTTATTTCGTGTTTTATGTTATTTTTTAAAATTAGTACTGTATCAATATACCAAATGTTAGTTCTGTATATTTTGGTATTTTTTCGGTATTTTGGATTCAGTCACGAATTTGAAGTTTGATCTTAATTGCTTTGGTCGATAAACTGGTATATTTCGCGATGTATGGTATATTTTGGAAAAAAATACTGTATCAATATACCAAATATACCCTTTTATTTTAGGATTTTTCTGTATATTAATTTGGTATATTTTTTTAATATCTTCTATATATCCCACAGTAGCTTCATTAATTGCTATCTGTGATATAATTATTATTTACTTCAATTAATAATATTATAGGTAGGGCGAAAAAGGTAACAACAATACGCGATTAAAATTATTTCAATCATAAGTGCAAAATAAATAAAGAATTATGCATGTAAATATAAATAATATCAATGTTTTTGCTAAAAGAATCGAAAGTTCCAGTGTAGCTGTTGAATAAGTGAAAATTGTAACGATGGAACTCACTTTCTATGGGGAACTATTGAACCGAGTGGCACTTGAATGAATTTATTACAGCAGCAGCCGCAAAAATTTGTCTAGCAATTCTTTGCATTTATTTTTCTTCCTTTCCTCATTTTTTTGTCGTGCTCTCGCTCAGCGCGACAAAATTAATGAATTTTCTATGCAAATGCAAAACGCGAAATAAAATTTAATGCCTGGAAAAAATGCGCAGGCGACGTGCAAACGACAAACAAAGCAGCGGGCCAAGCACGCAGGAGGCAAAGGGAAATGCTCAGCAACGCAGCCAGGAAGTTGAAGGACACAGGCTGTTGAGTGAGAAGTCGGGGGGGATGTCAGCAAATTGTAGCACAAGAAAAATTAAACGCATTAGGCCAGGACATGGCCAAGAAGTGCGCACATACTGCACATCCAGACAATGAGCGACTCTTTAAACCTGTTTGTAGTTTGTTTTATTTTTCTTTTCTTTGCTTTTCTTTCTTTTTCTTTTTATCGATTTATGCTAAACTGTCAGGCGCACAGTGCCTGCCCCAACCTGCCTGCCACTCCGGTCCTCAGCCAACTTTGCCACTTTGCCACTTGCCATGCCTATCATTATTATGTACGTTTAGGCATTGTTGCTTTAGTTCTTGTTGCTGATATTGCTGGGCAGGAGGCATGGATATGGACGTGGACATGGGCTTGGCTCTGACAAGCTCTCATTCGATGTTAGTCCTTGCAACTGGGTCAGGCTGAAATGGCGCAAAAGTTGCGGTAAGCCCAACAGAGCCAACCGATGAAGGAAGGCTTGTCCTTGTCCCAGTCTCTTTGACGTGCAACTGTCAGCAGCCGCAACAGGCAAATGTGTGCCACAGCAAAATCCTTCCTTATTGATAAACGATTTGCAAAGAGTGAAGTCAATTCAAATGAAATGCAGCTACTGACTTCTGAAAGAACAACTCCAACAATTGCAAAGAACGTTTGAAAGACATAAAAGACTTGTGCAACGATTGAACCATTAAGTTGAATATTAAAGTTCTATTTAAAAATTGATTTAAATTCGTTGAATAATATGAAGAATTCTTTTTCCACCAAATTTAATTTATCTAACTTCGTACATTTATTTTAAATGTATTATAAAATTTATTATTAATCCTAATTTTTTCAAAACAAATTTGTATATAGTTGATAAGTGAAGTATTTAAATTTATTAAATAGGTTAAATATTGAGTCTCATAGTAAATGATTGTATTAAAAATTACTAAATTAATTATTAAACTAATACTTTTAAATAATTTTACATTAATTCCTATATATTTAAGCATTTAAATTTCACCATTAAAATGACTGAATTTGGAATAATTATCTAAAAAAAGACAAAACCATTTTGCGTTTGAAAAACAAACTTAAAAATATTATATGAAAATGTAAATTTAGTTCAACAAATCAATTTGGACTTTCTTTTACCAAATTTCAGACTCGCTTTTGGTATCAGTTTCCATACAGTTGAAAGGTATTTCAATTTTAAGCATCTCCATAAAAACTTTGACTGATAAAGTTAAAGATGATGAGTGATCTGGGTTTCGGTACACATATTAATAATCGCAGTCCTTATGATTTCTACGATAAAGTGATACTTTATATTATATTATATATTATATTGTATTTTTTTTTTCTTATACTTATAACTTATACTTGTACTATAAATATCATATCAAATTTACTTTCTGGTAAGTTAGTTTATAATACAAACATGATCAAACTTCTTCTCAGTATGCGAAGAAATTACTAATTTATTTAGTAGACGCTAGAATTCAGCTGGGTAATTATATGAAAATAGTATAATGAGAGGCCCACAGCAGGATGCCTTGGCGGGTGGGGGCAATTTGACAGTTGGTCGGTTTTGTTGCAGTCTCTAACAAGACTGTTGCATAGTTGCAGGCGCCGTTTAGTCCCCCATCCAGCTGTTGCAACAGCAACGGCGCGTCGCCAACATGAGGCAAGTCAACTTGGCGCTGCAGTATTTTCCACATGACAATGTCGATGACGTGCGCAAGCAAGGACTTCGGTGTGAGAAGCGGTGGCGGTGGCGGTGGCAAGAGGCGAGGTTAATATGCTTAGAGCAACACTTTGCTGCCACTCAGACAACAACAGCAACATAAATTAGCTAATTAGGCACAATTAAATATCCCTTTTGATTGCGGTTGCCACTCACACTTACACACTCACACACGCACACAATCACCCACACACTCACACATAGATACACACACACACTCTCACATATCCAACTGATGTTTTTATGTACATTGCCCGCCAACTTTTTGCGCTTCCTGCAATTTTAGGTCCTCTGGACGACGCGTGTTGCCAGCCACGCCCACACGCTGCACTGTCGTACGCCCACAGAGATAGCAACACTCACACACACTACCGCACACACACATGTAAGAGTTTTTGCCACAACGTGGAAAAAGTTTTGCCGCCACTGCCAAATGTTATTTTCCAACTCTGTTTTGTCTTCGCTGTTTTGCGGGCAAGCGACAGAGTCTGACTCACAGGAGAGACAGAAAAGAGAGAGAGAGAGAGGGGAAAATTTTCCAACCGCAAACTTTTCATGTAGCAACGGAAAGTGCTGTGCGTTCAAATAATTGAGTTGGCATTGGTCTCTAAAAACAACATAATTACCATAATTAATTGTAATTATAGTCAAATAAATTATGCGCACCGGCTGCAAATATGGCTTTTTCTATAGACGCCCTCACCTTCTCTCTCCCTCTCTTTCTTCCTCTTTCTGCGCTCCTCTCCTTTGGGCCAACTCTAAGTACAACTAGAAGTAACTATAAATGTAACACGACTAACAACTGTAACAACTTCCAAGTGTTACCCGTCTGAAGCCATTGACACATACAACTGGCAAATGCTGTTGCCTTTCTAACGGTGCCTGACATCACGCACAACAACAGCAACAACAACAATACCGACAACAACAACAACTACAGCTGAGGCAACACGATCGACCTCAAGTAAGCAACTTAACAGCCAACAAAATGTGAAAAAACAGCGCCTAAAATTTGTACCTACAACTATTTCAGCTAATTTTCAAGCACATTCCCTAACTCCACTTCCACTTCAGTCCAGTCCTCAGACACCGAATGCTCCGAGCACTCCATACTCCATACACTGTGTCCACTCCAATCTTCACTCGAGGTGCTGAAAATTTCAGCTTGAGCCGCAGAACTGAAATCAAATTGTTGCCTCTGTAGCACAGTGGTTAAAAGGCTGAGAAAAATTTAACCTAACTTGCTAGTTTGGGCCGAACATTCAGTCTAATCATAGAAAACTTAAAAAATCAACATTCGCCCAAATATTATAAAATACGTTTTTCTATTTGCTTCTCATTTATTCGAATTTTATGATAGCTTCTTCAGATCGAATATGTTTTATAACAGATATAAAACTTATATATTTTTATTATTATTGTTCTTGTAATTTATTATAAAATATACAAAATTTTAATATTAAAAATTTGTAGACAGTAATATGACAGAAATTCGATTTTGTTCTTACATATAGTTTTTCCATTAAATCTTTTATATCCGACATTTTTTGTATACAAGAAATTCTAAGAATATGTTTTTTTATCATTTAAAATACGTATACATTTTAAAATATTGTTGTAGTACTAAACACAAAAAAAAATGTAATTACTCATATTGAAATTCAGTAAAGTGAATTATTATAATAATGGTTTGTAAAAACTATTCATTTACTCAAAATAGTTTACTTGTAAATAAGAGTATTAAAAGTAACACATATGTATATCTTAAAAGTTATTTTAATCTTAGTAAACATTAGTAATTAAGTTTTAAAATTTACAATTTATAAAATGGTATTTGGTAAAACATTTGTAAAGATGATTTTAAATTTTAAAATTTTTTTTTTATATTAAATTATTTGAAATAAATATTAAATTTTAAAAACATAATTCATAGGGGTATTCAGACATATTAAGCATATACAATTTTTATTATAATTCTTTAAATATTATCCGACTACACAATTGATCGACTGCCAAAACATTCGATTTGCCCCACAGTGCACTGTGATTGCCAACTTGGCCTCTGTCTCCGCTTTGTGGCGCAGTTTTGCGGTGAGCTGCCGACGCATGCGCAAAATGCCAACAATTTTCGGCGCAGCTGTGCCCGACTGAACTTATCTTGGGGATCTGGATCTGTGCTAACTATGCTGACAACGCCAAGGCGAAAAGTGCCGAAAACACAAAAAGCGGCAACAACAACAACAACAACAAGAGCTACAACAACTGCAACTACAAACAGCAACAATCGTAAATGCAACAGCAACGATTGTTGCTCATTTGGCAAGTTGTTCAGTTTGGATTTTGGATTTGGGTTCCTTCTTGCCTGGAAGTTGAGAGACCCAGCGGAGTCTGCGATAAGTGGTATAATTTGGTCTGTTATATTATGTCACACACACAGAGACACACACACACAATGGAAGGAACACTTACAATATTCAGATGCAATTTAGTGGCAGCCGCAATTAAACGTGTTGTGTTGTTGTTGATGTTGTGTGCAGCAACCGGAGGCGTTTGCTTCTCTCTTTTCTTTTGCTGCGGTGGTTAAATGAGTGGGTTACTTAGTTGCTAGTTTCTGGTTGCCAGACTGCGGCTCTGATGGGGCATTTGGTGGCATAACTAACTCGAAATGTGTCTAAGTGGCAGCATTTGCATTGCAATTGCCCGTTTTTGGCTGCAACATGTTGCATGCTGATGAGGAATGCGTGATATACCCAACTGATATCGCTGATATGCAAGATTTAAACAAGACAAGACTCTGGGACACCTGAAATTTGAATAACGCTTGAAATAAAGAAGCAACAGTGAACTAATAAAGCATCTTTCTAATTGAGAGAATGCAAAATTTAATTTGTTTTTAATATTTTGCAACAAACTCGAATAAAAAACAAAATATGTTATTTTATTATTAGTTTATATTTCACAATATCCCAAATGTTTAAAATTTCTGTACAATCTAGGGTTTGATGTATTTAAACATTAGGAAAC
This sequence comes from Drosophila niveifrons, assembly GCA_035046325.1. Taxonomy (NCBI): domain Eukaryota; kingdom Metazoa; phylum Arthropoda; class Insecta; order Diptera; family Drosophilidae; genus Drosophila; species Drosophila niveifrons. The sequence continues at coordinate 634,909 of JAWNOC010000011.1, read as the reverse complement.
TTTTTTGTCGATTTTAAATCAAGATCCTTTTTACCAGCAATGACAAAAAATGACCAAAATTGGTTTACCAAATATTTACTAAAATTATTTAATCTATACGCATACATTTAAATCACTTAATATTTAATTTAACACTTAATTTAAAACAATTTTCACAATATTTGATTTAAGTTAAAGCAACTTCTGGATTGAGAGAATACAGATCTTTAGATATGAATTTAAAAAAAAAAACAATTATATTTATACCCGCTACCCATAGGGTAGAAGGGTATTATAACTTTGTGCCGGCAGGAAATGTATGTAACAGGTAGAAGGAGGCTTGTCCGACCCTATAAAGTATATATATTCTTGATCAGCGTCAACAGCCAAGACGATCTAGCCATGTCCGTCTGTCTGTCTGTGTGTCTGTCCGTCTGTCTGTATGAAACACTGGATCTCAGAGACTATAAGAGATAGAGCTATAATTTTTTTTCGACAGCATTTGTTATGTTTGCAAGTTTGCAAGTTTTGGCACATATAATCATAACAATAGTATTTATGATTCCTGAAAATTTGGTTGCGTTCAGTTAAAAATTGTGGAAGTTATTGAAGAAATACTTTTGTATGGGCAAAAACGCTTACTTACTAGGGGCCTCAGTTGCTTTGGACGACAATCTGGTATATTATGTCGTCTATGGTATATTTTGAATGTGGTATTATATCGATATATCAAATATACCACTTGGTATAATTTGCCGAATTTTTTAGTATTTTTGGTATATTTTGAAAATAATACCGCAATATTTTGCTTTTATTCTAAATGGGTAGCGGGTATCTCACAGTCGAGCACACTCGACTGTAGCTTTCTTACTTGTTTTATTTACTAATAACGCCAAAAAGCTGAAACTAAAAAAAAAATTGAAGTTCATTACCCAATAACTTATTTAAATCGTAAGGCCAAATGTTTTTTAAAATCGTTTTGAAAAACTAAATATTTTCAGCTTGTATTCGAAGGATATTATAAATTATCTTTTTGAATGCTCACATTTTTCCTAATCATTTCAACTATTCTCTCAAACATGATTTTCACAGTGAATACAAAAATATAATTCTAAAAAAGCCATGTAGAAAATATATTTAAAACATCCAACAACCCACATCTCATAAAAGTATTAAAACCAATCTAGTTATTTATTTAGACAATATTTTCTTTGAAAGTATAGAGCTTCATACCAAAATATGTTTGATTTTGTCTACCCAATATTTATTAAAATTAATTTATGAAGATCTATAAATTTTAAGAGCACCTCAGAGGAATATAAACTCTCTCACTTTTAGTGTTTGTTTAAATATCCTAAGAATGTCACACGAAATATATTGGACACACAATATATTGAACTATTTATAAATCATAGAAGAAGCTCTAAATGTGCAGCTACACAAAATTTGTTGGAAATTATTTTTGTTAAATTCCCGGCAATTTGTCATGTTACTCGTATTCCCAGCACACATGAGAATCTTGGGCTATCGAGTAATCGACTTAACTAGCCATCGATAGCATCTGCATGGGAAATTTATTGTTTCATGTAATGCGAGACATTCGCGGCGGAAGTAACAAGGGTAACTATTTGACTTTGTGTATGAACAATGTAGTAACGCCCCCTCCCACCCCTCAAACAAAATGTAGAAAACAAAGCTGAAGCCACAACAAAAACGTGTCTACAAATGATGACCACCAAAGTTAGGGTTCAATACAGAAGTGAAACACAAGACTATCTGCAATCTGTGTTAGCCACGCTCGACTCCCAAATCGAAAATGAAATGGGAAAATGGGAAATCGCCAAGTGAGTGGTGTCCGTAATAAATAACGGCTCAAAATGTAGATTTGTCCACGCCTATTTAAGCGAAATGAGCCAAGAGGCAGCTGCGTATTTGCCTAATGGGAATGTTGCACGAGTTGCTGCACCACGAAAAAACCGAGAGTATCTCTATGCCGCACACGTGTGCGACAAGCGGGTTTCGCTCGCTTATCTTTCATGTTGCACAACTTGCAGCATCCACACAGTGTTGCAGGCGATGTTCTTGCGATGAGAATGTTGTACTTAACACTGATATGATAATGAGGGTTGTACTCTCTCTCTCTCTCTGTCTATCTCTGATGTGTTTTTTTGGGGGCATAAATCATGGTTAAGCTGCACTATGTTAATTGGCTCAAAGCGAGTGCTCCACAGCGAACAGGCCAATTTCAAGCGCACAAATTCCTGCCAATTTTAACAATTTTCGCCCAAAAAAAAACAAAGGCAACAAACAAGGCTCTGTTTGCTGTGATGGGTGAGGGAGGGAGGGGGGTAGTTAGGTGAATGAGGCAGTCGTCAGAGTCGGCAGAACTTCAAGTGCCTCCAACAAACACTCGAATACGCAAATTTAAATAAAATCATCAAGAATCGGAAATTTGAATTTCCGAAAAGAGCCACTCTCAGTCGGTCCAAGGCAGAAAGGTAGCCTAACCATCAACCAAAACCAACTTCCCTTCTCGCACTCCCTTCGACCGTCCCCTGCACTTCAAGTTGAAAATCGCTGCTTGGCATTGCCAACTATTTTATTTTTTTGTTGGTCGGTTGGTCTGGTCTGGTCTGGTCTGCTGTCGTTTTGCCTGGCCTGGCCTGGCCAACGTCAGTCAGCACCTCATTCAAATGGTCGCGTCGACGACCTGTGCAACAACTGTGAACTGTGCCTGCTGCCCCATTGCTGCCTCTGTCGCAGCTGAGTGCGGCACTTGCCTCTGGCCGGTGCTTTGACTGCCGCTCGACGTCTTCTTGAAATGCTCGTTTCGCTTCCTTTTCTCCATCTCCCATTCTCTTTATCGTTCTGTTTCTCTGTGTCTCTATTCATTTTTTATTTTTTATTTTTATGCATTTTATTTTATTTTTAAACAGTGCCTTGCCTTCAAGTGTACACAATTGAAATAATTTCCGTGCTCCCTCTTATATAGAATGCGCCAGGCTAGCTCCTATGTAAGTTCACCCTCCCCCCTACTAAAGTAGTGAGGGGAGAGGGAGAGGGTACGGGAACTGGGGACCCACCGAGTGGTCGTCACGTTGAGTGCAGCGCACTTTTTGCATAATTAAATTTATTTTTTAGCAGCATGCAATGCTCTGGCGTTAGGAATATCATGGCGCTTCTACTCGACATAAAATAGCTGTAATACTTTAATTAAATTTACATTTGTTTCCTAGCGAAAATAAAGCTATTTCGCAATGGTTATTTTAACACATGAACTAAACAACGGCAGTTAAATATACATTCCAAAAACTAACTAACATTATTAAATACCAAACAATGTTCACCAGTAAGTGAATATCATAATATAGTATTTAAAAGTTAATAGTTGTTGATACTTATATAATATAAGCATTATCATTTTATGTTTCTAACAAGCTAAAAGGGTAGATTCGAGTGTGCTTGACTGTAAAAAAAAAACAGCTAGCTATTTTCAGTAAAAGCAAAACTTTGTCGGTATTACTTATAAAATATACCAAATCAATTTACCGAAAAATAATGAAATATACCGAATGTTATATTTGGTATATTCATTTATTTTCACGTTAGATATACCGTAAAAATACTGAAGTACACTTAATATTCTATTTTACATATATTTCTTTGCTTATACGTTGACAAAGATTACAAAGTATACTATATTGTTAAAAAAATTTATATACCGCAAAAATACTGAAATTCACTGAAGATTATATTTCGTATATTTATATATTTTGTCTTATTGCCGATATATTATTAAGTTTAAAATATACCATAGAGTACAAAATATACCAGGTTTTCAACTAAATCCCGACTGCAACTGTAGTTTTTTTTGTTTTTTTGCAATATATAATTTTTTTGTTTGTATTATAAGTGTTCATACGGACAGATAGACACACTTGTCTGTTGTGGCTGATAAAGAATACTTAATCGTGTCGAAGTTGCCGACGAAAAGCTATATTGCTTTTCTACTCTATGAGTAGAAATTATAAACTTAAAATCATATTTAATATGGTTATTCTCCAATTTTATTTCGCCTTCACCCAGGGAATTAGTAATTGGAACCATAAATTCCTGCCAGGCGTTGTTGTGAATATCTGCATATTATAAATCTGTAATCAAAAGTAAAAACCACTTTCACACTCAGTTTTTTCAGCTGCAGCACATAAAATGGACAAAAAGTGAAATTATATAATTATATCTGCATTTAATGGTGGATTTTGGCAGTAGGACAAATTCCCCCCATGCGCCTCTTAAGCTCCACCCGGAGAAAAAAGGGATAATAATAGCGCATTGCTCCTGTGCATTGTCTGTAAGCAATTTCGCCCAAAAGTAGGCTAACAAAATTTATGTCAACTGACTGCGCACAACTTTTGTTAGCCAGAGACTACTTGCCAAGGCATTTTACATGACCAAGGAAGGGCTTCAGCAGTAGAACTAAAATAAAATGTAGCGCATAGTTAAGACGGGGAAGGTTCGGGGATGGGGAGCAGAGGGAGAGGGCATAAAAATGTCCTGGCTAGAAAATTTTAATATAACCCGCACTCTAGAGAAGCTGAAAAACTGTGTCACTAGGCACTGCAACAGGGAGAAAAGTACTGCCTCTGCCTCTGGCCAGATAAGTTGGCCCTGCAAACGAAGCAAATCCAATTCCGGGTTTGGATACGGGTCTGAGTTTCGAGTCGAGTCTGAGGCAGAGTCTCTTCCATTTACGTGTCGCAGCATTTTGTCTTTGGGATAGAATTTAATACACGGCAGTTTGTCTTTGACTTTTGTGCGCCAAAAAGGAAAGTTTTTGCCTGCCAAGCAACTGCTCTATCTGGCAGTTCATGGAGTACCTACAAATGTGCAAAGGCTGTGACTTGTCGCCACTTGCATTTCCCATTTCCCCATTTCCCATTGCCCTTTTACCACCAAGTGCTGCAACTGCAACGACTCCGACAGCAACTGCAGCTTCAAGTTTTGTGTTTTACATGACAAGCGAGTAAGTCAACGAGGGCTTATCCTAGAGGTTAACAGCTCCCCAGGTTGCCAAATGGAATTGACTTTTTCCACTGCCACTGCAACAGCATGCAAGTTTCTTATTGTGATGAGCAGCTGTCTCATGCTTTTCCTTCTGATCTGAACATTGATAGCTCAATTCCTGAGTGCAGCTTTTTTGTGGATAATCAAACAAAACTTTGTTGGCAGAGATATCTCCATGAAAATCATTCAAATTTAGCTTGTAAATTACTGCAGCAAAAAAATAATCCTTGCAATATCGATTTCTAATCATCAAAATGTATGATGAAAGAAGATGTGTTTTCAATTTTCTCAACTTTTCATACACTTTGTTAACTTAGTTTGGTCGCTAAGAATGTCAACTTAGAGTGTAGTCTAAAGAGTTGTCAGAATTGACCACGCAATAATACTTAGCTAACACGTAATAGTAAAGTAAATAATGAGCTTAGTAAATGACATACAACAGGTTATTATTACTTATCTATTTACGTGTTTTATTATTATACAAAATTGATATAATACTAAAAATGTGCAATGCGATTTATAGAAGAACAAACTTTATTAAAATTTAATATTTCGGTAGTTACTCGTACTCAAAAGGGTACAAGATTATATGCCATCATTTGTTGGATTTAAGTACAAGCATATATTTTTCTTACACGCAGAGAGAACGAAATTTAGATTGCATATCTTGATTTTGCGAACTTTGATCTTTGGCATCAAATATCTTGATTCAACATTTAATTCTTTATTTTCAAATTGTATTAGTTCTATATATCATTATGAATCTACTGCCTTGAGTCCTATAAAAAAATGTAGTTCAACATTGTCTTTTCATTTAAATTTCAATTACGATTCAAAATTTTTGTGGTCTTTTTTATGTGTGATTTCTTTTATTAACATTGCAGCAAGAACATACCAAAGGACTTAGAATATCAAAAATCAGAATGAAAGTTAATTGGGGGCTCCTATTATTCATTTATGGCCTTAAATATTTTCTATGTGTCCCCAGTTTAATTTGGCAATAAAGGGTTAAAAGTGAATTATAACTTTTGTATATAACTTCCTCCCAATTTGGTGCATTTTGTACTCTGTTGTGTATTTTGAAAGTGATACTATATTGATATACCACATATAGCCTTAATAATATTTATGTATTTTTTTCGGTATACTATTTTCGTATATATTTAGAAAATGGTTATATTTTAAATATATTTTTTACGAGTTTCTAGCCTGAAGCTGTAAATATTTAAAGAAATTTAAAATAAATCCATCAAATTTATTTTTTACCTGTAAATTAATTATTTAGTACATACATATTCATGTTTGCAGTATATTTTATATAGGTAACTGTCGATATGAGTTGAGCTATAGTGTTCAACATTTTAATCGATCAACTCAAATCTGTTTTGAGCATCTCCCTCGTTTCGAAAGTGGTTTATTGTCGATGTTGCACAGACTCGTTTACCGTTGACTTCATTTGCAGTCTCTGTTAAACTGAAAACACCCTCGCCACTGGCCACTTGCCACCTGCCACTTGCCGCTTGCCACTTTCCACTTGCAACGCCTTCACTTTGTCTGCATATTTCGCAAGCTCTTTAAATTGGCTCTCAAATTAGGTCGCAGTTGTTGTTGTTGTTACGCCATGTCGCGTTGCCTTTGTTGTTGCTGCTGTTGTTGTTGTTGCTGTCGTTGTTGTCACATTTGGTTCGAATGCGTCGCTGGCCAATGGCGGCGATAACAGCAACAACTCTAGCTGCTGCAGCAACTGTAGCAACACAGCATCCATGTGCCACATGAGTCCGTGTTCATGTCCAGTCGAGTTGAGTATCCAGTGCGCTGGTCGCTTGGCTTTGCCTTTGCCTTTTAATTGAAAGCGGCATATGCAGAGCAACAACACACAACATGGCAAGACAGACGATGTTAAAAATTGTAATTTCCATTTCTGCCAGAACTCAGAAGCCTACGCCTTCCCCCTACCCCGTACCTTCTACAGAGGTTTCGAATTTACTTTTCGCTGCAAGCTGAAAGCGGCTTTAAAATGCGTGTTGCAAGTTCTTTGGGGCAGTTGGCTCTGACGCTGTAGCTGCCACAGCCGCCGGTCGCACAAATTAAATTGGCTTTAAATTGACACCTCCGGTGGCAGGATATAGCGGCGTTCACACACACACACACACACACACCGACACACACAATCACACTCGTCGTCGTATGTAGTTTAACTTTATTAAGGATTTCGTGCAGCTGCTGCCTAGATTGTTGCCTTTACTGCTGTTGCTGTTGCTGCTGCTGGTGCTGTCAGTGCCACGCCCACAGCGGCAGCAGTTAATAAAGAACCAAATTATTGTGTTGTTCACACTTTGACACATTGAAACGGAAATTTAATTAAGGATTTTTTCAATAAAATTGCCCTTTTTATAGCAGGACGCAGCTTTAAAGCCGCAGCTGCAGACTAAAGAATTGCCAAAAGGAAACAAAATGAACTGAAATGGAGGAGGACAATCTAAATGGAATTTCATAGAGATGAGTTTAAGCTGGCTTTAATTTATGAAAGTGTGCATAAAAATAATATCCAAGATTTATGTTTATAATACTTGAATTATTACAAATGAACTATATTCTTTTCTACGATTTTGCAGAACTATAGTAATACTTAGTATGAAAGATTATAATTGTTTATTTTAAATGGCATTCGATTAGAATTGTAAATACTTAAACACAATATCTATTTCATATATTAATGATTTTAGTATTTATTTACAAGGAGATATAGAAAAACCAATTTACTTTAATTTTGCAAGAGAAGCCATTCGATTAAGACGCATAAAATAAAATCAAGCACATAATACATATTAACCGAAAATGATATTGAATTATTTCAAAGTCATCCTCGTCTGTAGTACTTAAGTATTGGAAATTCTACTACAATTATTTTACCATCTAAAAAGCAAATATAATATATTAGCAAATAGCATAATAGGAAAGTAACATAATCAGTAAATAAGATTCTAGAAACAAAAAGATGCCTTTGAAATCAATTATAATTGATATTTATAATTTATTGTCAGATATTATTTTGCAAGAAGATTGAGGCACTATTTTAAAAATGACATTTTAATATTTTTGAAATAATGTCTAAAGCTTATTGACAATTTCTATTGTTAACTTGAGTGAATAGAAAGCTTAGATACTAAAAACCTTAATAGATATGCATTTTAATTACTACAACATAAAGGGTAAAAGAGTTGCTCGAAGCAAACTAAAAGCAATGTTATTTTAGTTTTTCGTTAGTTTATTGTAATAACGCTTTCAAATAATATTATGCAATTGCAATTGTCTAGGAACAAGCTGCAGATAGATATCCATCCACATAAATAAAATACTATAAAGAAAGTGCTCTTAAAATTAGTTTGCATGCGCTGCCATGTAATGGATACAACTACAAATGAGACGAGCAGAAGAGCTTCAACAAAAAGTTGCTAAGGATGTTTTAGGCAGAGAGACGTGGCAAGTGGGTTGAGATGTGGCAAGAAGCTGCTGCTGCTGCTTCGGCTGCTGCTGGTAGACGCCACTCGAATGCGCAACAACAAAAGAACTAATTAAAAAATTAATCTAGCTTAAAGTTCCATTAGAGCGCCAGCGAAGTTTGCTCCTGCAGCGTATATGTATTTGGGATGGGGGAAAGCAACAGCAGCAGCGGCAGCGGCAGCGTTGAGGAAATGGAAAAACTTTTGCAGTGCAGTGCTGTGTGCATTTGGTGAATGCCGCCGGCAGCAACAGCCTGCTGCCAAAGACAAGGCAAACAATGGCAGCAAGGCAAGCGGCAAGCGGCAAGCGGCAGCAGCAACAACATCAGCAGCGACTGCGACTGCGACAGCGGAAGTGCAAGCTGGGCACACAAAAAAACAAGAAAAAAAAAGAGCCTGAATAATTAAATTGCCCTTGAACAACTGCATAAAATGTCTGCGAAAGAAATCACAAAATTCAAATGACCAAACATCTTTTATTCTTTCCTTTTGCGAGATATATCCTTGCCCTCATCTTCAAAGCCATAACTTATGTTCTTTGTGCATTTGTGGCCCCAAAAGCTTTTAGCTGCGCCCAAGGTAAAAGTGAAAGTTCAGCCATTTGTGGTTAAAGAAATTGCAATAATTATGATTAGTTAGTGGGTCAGTCAGCTGGCTAAGAGTTCGCTTTGAAGCACATTTAGGAGATTGCAATCAAAAGCGAGGCTTAAATAATGGCAGCCAAGTGATTTGCGCACTCAATTCAAGTATATATAAAACGTAATTTGAGTCAAGTGCTGAAATTCAATATTAATCAAGAGAAATTACATGGGAAAAGAAAGAAAAGGGGCAAATTATAAAAGAACTCAATCGAGCTTGAATGGATTTTATTACAAGCACTGAGCATAAGAAGATATTCCGCAATTTATTGAAAGTTGCAAAAGCTTGAAAAATTTGACAGAAGGCGCTGTTCCTTGAGATTGACTTACTTAAAACGTCTACAATTTAATTTTGTATAATTTATGTTTACTTCTTTGATGAATTTCTAAAAAACAATAATATTTGTACATGCTCACATTGCCATTATTAAGCTTTTATTAAGATGAATTTATGTATGTAGAACAAAAAAGGTTATCATAATATTCCATAATTAACTATTTTTTTCGCAAAGCGTAAAAAGCCGAGTTGAGTCTCGTGTCTCTTCTTCTTTTTTACAGACTCTTTCATCCATTTGGCTTTCTCAATACGATCGTTAGGTTTCTTAAAACCTTTTTTTTTAGTACTTCAAATTTCATGATATTTTTAAACTGACTGCTCCACGACATATACTTTTAAAAAAATATTTTTATCTTATCAAACTGAAATGAAACTTGTTGTTAACAAGTTTCTCAAATTTTGATTTTTACAAAAAAAATATGAGTTAATTATTTTAACGATTTTTACTCATATATGTAAAAAATAACAAATCCTTATTTATAGGAGGAAAATATAATTAACCAAACGCAAGCTTGCGACACTAAAAGTGTTTTGCTTTTCTCTTTAGTCTCTTTTGTGATATCGAGGTATAACGTATTAAACGAAGGTTTAATAACTTAAACAAACACACGAGCTGTTGTTATTTAATTGACTGGGTCGCATTTTTACAACAATATAAATTAAACCCTTATATTTGATTTATATACACATAGTTATCGTTGAATAAAAAAAGTAACAAAAGTATTAATCTATCATAATATAAATACATATAAATTAAAGCAATATAAATATCCAAAGCTGTACTTGCAAAAATGTTAAATAATTTCTTCCGAAGATATAAATTCTTTTATTGAGCTGGCATCAGTTATTGAAACGGTGTTCATTTTTATAAATTTAAATTTATTGAAGACTCTTTAACATTATCTCAAGAATATGTGAGAGAATATCTGTAAATCATATTTGGGTAAAAAGTTTTCTCATAGCTGTCGCAACTATAGTTAATTACTCATACTTATTCACGTCGCTTAACCAAAAATGATTCGCCTTTTGAGTGTGTGAATGAGTCAGTGGTTAGCAGTTTTGAATTCGCCATAAACTATACGAAACAAGCAGCTCGTCAGAGAGCAAAAGTCCATGTCGTTGACACTTTAAAAGGGGTCACAGAGCACTTCAAGTTTAACTTTCGGACAGAGAGAGAAGGAGAGCGAGAGATGGAAGGAGAGAAAATCAAATTTTTGGCGACAGTTTAGTGAAAGTGTAACTGTAACTGTAATTATATACAACTGACTATATGTCTGTCTGACTGTCTGGGAGGGGACAGAGCACGTCCAAAGTGTGCAAGTTTATCCAATGGTTTGCCGTCCTCCAACTTCGACCCAAACTCCCAACTCCGACTCCGACTCAGAACTCATCTCACTAAACTGCAAGTGTCGCTCAAATGTCGCTGCCATTTGTCTGTCTGGAAGAGAGACCAACGCAGTCCGAGAGTCTGATCTGTCTGTGTCTGGTTGGGCATGCCTTGGCTGTCATAAAATATAAAACTTTGGCCCAAAAATATATATACGTATATTGTATGTATTTGTAGTCTACATATCTAACGTTGTCTGTTGTTATTCTGGTCCTGTTTCTGTTTCTACTTCTGCTGCTGCTGATGCTCGAGCTGTGGGTTTTTTGCTTGCCAGCCCCGAAAAGTTTGCAGTTTTTGTTGCCAGACTTTTTGTTGGCAACAGTCGCCCTCCCAAGAGTTAGTTGCGTGGGTGTAACTCGAAGCGCCATTGGCCCAATTACACTAAACGAGTGTTTCGCAGATGACAACCTTCCCCGCCCCCCTTTTACCTCCTCCTCCATCTCATGCTGTCATGCTTTACCACCAGACTCATCTATGCTATCGCCTCAGGCAGTCGCAGGCCTTGTGTCTGTGCTGCCACCAGATAAACGACAAGGATTCTGGCCAGGATTCACATGCTGCTGCGCGTCTGTAATTTCGGGGCGTTATAATAGAGCTTAATGCACAAAACTCGTTATCAGTAGCCGGCGTTGAAAACTTTCAAAGGCAAACAAATGAAACACAAACGCGTTTGATTAAATGCATGTCATTTGCTTCAGTTGCTTCAACTCATCCTCCTTCTCCTCTATCAGATACACTGCTCAACTAATGCTCAATGCCAACTGCCATCAATCGTCATTGTCTATTGTCAAATTGCGCGGAATGAAGCGCCAACGAGTCGCAGAACAAAACACAACAATACACTCATCATAGTTAAACCGAACCTACAATGTTGAGAAAGCATCATAAATATCCACTACAAACATTTCGAATGAGGTATGCACAACTCTCCGTTGAAAGCACCCTATATGTAAATGCATACTATAGCATAATACGATATTAAACTACAAATTTAAATACCTTGGCAAAACAAATATACATAAAATATATTCGGAATAGTAAAAGTATTATTTAAATACTGTAAATATATATCAATTAAGGTTTGCTGCACATACGAAAAAATTGATTTAATTTGCGGAACATTTTCGAATAGTCTAAACTTGAACAAAAAACAATAATACTTTTAATTGATCAGTTTTGAAAACTATAATTCTAAATAACACACATTTAGAGAAAACAATCCACACTTCAAAGAATAATACATTATATAGATTTGCATTATTCTCTTTCTCAACCACCTCTAACACGAATAGTAATAACAGTTAAAGACCAATTGCTAACGATATCTTTTATTTTCGTTTAAAATAATTAGAATTTTTTTATTTAAATTACAAAAAGAATATATTTATGTAAGACGAAGGTAACGACGACTATCTTACAACTATCGACGACTATTGAGATTCTATCGACGATGATCGAGAAACTATCGACGACTATCTAGGATTACCCAATAACTATCGTCGAATATCGATGGCACAGGCTATCGATAGTCCTCATTTTTTAGGTTTCACTATCCACTAGGCTTGTAAATAAATTAATATAATGGGTAAATATTGAATATTGTAATATTATTGAAATTTAGAATTATATTAAGAGATGATATTTGGTTCAATAATTATATTAAATAAGAGAATCATTTTTCAATAATCTTGTATTAAAAATGTAATTTGAAAATTCTTCATTCTGTTAAGCATATAAGCTCTAAATTAATATACCCTTTCAAGCCTCGATTGAAAATCAAATGGTACTTAAGGTAAACAAACTGTCTGGCTTGAGCAGAGAACTCATTCCGTTGGCATCATAAAGCAACGCTTTGTTGCGTATTAATCTCTTCAGCTATTTTAGCGGCAACTTGTGAATTCCCTTCAGTTCTTATTCCTAACCCATACTTCCCGATATCTCTTTTGGCTATTTATGACGCCCACTCAGACAACTCAACTCGAATTCATACTTCTCTACTCACACTCACACTCAAACTCGAAGTCGAAGTTGGGCGTTCTGTATTCTCGTATTTTTCGTGTATTATGTGAAAAATGCAATTTGATTGCTTGTAAAACATGTTAAATTCTTATGTGGCAACAAAATCCAACAGCGAACAACGAGTGAAGCGCAACTTTTATGTTTCTGGATTTTTGGAAGAATTTATATGACACGGGGCGTGGTCCAGGTTCTTAGACTTCCATCTCGACTCATCTTAACAGCCTCTGCCGACAGACCGAGCATACTTTTATGATTTGTTTGTTGTGTTTGATCTTTTCGGGTTCTCTGCTCTGACTCACGAGTTGTGAAAACTCTTCTCTCATAAATGTATCTCTTGGTCTTCATAATACATTTGCTGTTGTCTTTTTTCATGTGCTTTTATATGCCGCTTAGAAATGTGTTGTTGTGCCTGCCCCATGTGGCATATTATGCATTATATGTATTTATTTTTGTTGAGAAATTGTCAACGCTGCTCATTTTTATGGCATATCATGGCCATTTGAAATTGTCGATTTCACACGCCCTGCCTTCCAGCAGTAGCAACAATGGGCGTGGCTGTTGCTGCTGCTGCTGCTACTGCACTGAACATTTTGCGGCAAGGGTTAATCATTTGAATTTAAGAGCTGCTGACATCAACTTTTGCGACAAGGTTAAATCTTTTGCATTTAAATGCTGCTAACTAAACACATTCTGGCTTTGCAAACAATTTATTTAACATGAGTTTTAAGCATATATGTATTCTTACATTGATAGAGATCAATGATTAGTTATGTTTGAATTCTTTGTAATATTCTTATGTTATAGATATTCAAAGAACTTCAAACAAATAAATTGATCTGAATAATCATGAAAGTAATGCAAATTCCATAATTTTAATTTGTGCAGTGGGCATATAAACTATGATACTTTAAGTGCTTGTTAACTGTTCTATGTAATACAAATTTTAAAAAATATAATTATTCATGATTTAAATTGATCAATTTAGATAAGATAGAAATAATAAAAATTGTTCTAATACAAATTCTTAATATAAGAGAATTCGAATATCTTTTAAAAAGATATGCTTCTTTATTTTTTAATTGCCATCTATATAAATAAAAAAAATGGTAATATATATTTTTTTATAACAATTGGATCATGTGTTTTATTTAATTTTGGGACTTGTTTTAAAGATGTATTTTGTAGAATTCGATTTAATTATTTGTGATGAAACATGTAAAAACAGCAGAATATTTATGATATGAATTATATGATTATAACCGATATTGCGAAAAGCGAAGCTAACTTAGTTGAAAGACTCAAATGCATTTATTCATTTTTAACATATGTACCTTTAATACATGTTTGAAAAAATTAAATCATTAGTGTCATTTTGGGTTTTAAATCTTTAATTTATGTTGTATCTTGTTAATGAAATATATATAATAAATAAAAAATACAAACAAGACATATTAACTGAATATTAATGTTATTGTATTTCTTGTGCATAACGAAGCTGTAGTTAATTGTTCGTCAACTCGAGTCATGAAGTTTTCAATGCAGCCATAAGGAGTAATTTTAATATTTGAGATCGCGAGGCGAACGATGCAGGAATATTTTGATTATAGCTGAGTGCAAGGCGTTGATGATGCCGCTGACGATGAAGATGACGATGACGATGATGATGACGACTTTGCCACCATGTGGCACTGAGTGGAGAGTGGAATGATGAGATGAAAGCGCAACGCCGCTGTCAAGTGAATTGAAATGAATAAGCACAGTAATAATGGGGGACGAAACGAATGTGGGTTGAGGCAGGCAGGCAGGCAGTTATTGTGGCGAGGGGGGGCGTGGGGGCGTCAAAAAGGGCAACTGAAAAGCAAACAAAACGAGTGGCACTTGAGCAGCAGAACAAGCCTAAATAAGTGCCTGGATAGAGAGTGCCATAAATATGTGTGTGCGAAAATTATGCAGATGCGCAGCTACAGATACACAATCTCACAGATACAAAGATTCATTTACATGCATTACTTCTCTCTGTATGATTGTGTGAGTTCTTGCAATTTGCGTTGCTAATTTGACAGCCGTCAATGAATTTGTCTTGCCTGACTGCAAAGGTGTTCCAGTTACAGTTCCTCTGCCCAGGGTGGGCAACCGATCTCTCAGAGCTAAGTTGAGTTGAGTTGGGTTTGGGTCACGTGCCTCGTTGGCTTTGATGTTAGCTCCTTTTTTTCATCTTTTTTTTGACGCAGCAACAGAAGCAGCAGCAGCGCAGCTAATTAGCCGGCGGACCATGCCACGAAGCTGCCATGCCAATCCCTCAACACTCGTTGGCAGCTGCCTCACCCTATGTATATATGTTTGTGTGTGTGAATGTAGCCCCGAAATAAAATTTAATTACGCAGATTTTTACGCCTTTCGCTCATTGCTCAAATAACACATTTAAATGTGTTGCGTTGTGTTATATGTTGTTGTGTTTTCAGCTCAGCGGCGACTATTTCCTTTTGACATTAAAATGCGTTTTTAACAAGCAACAACAAATTTCAACAAATCTGTCCACACTGTCTACAATTAAAATTCTAAAAAGCTTTAGCAACTACATGTAAAAAATCTTTAAAAAGATTACGCAAGCATTACGTTGAATGGCAAATGCTCTACAGCTCAGAAAATATGCAAAATAGAAAACATCTCTAATTCATTAAAATTTCTGAAATACACTATACATATATTTAATTATCTGTTGAAATTTTTTTTCTATTATTTTTATATTACATTTTTTTATGCTATATATATTAAACTTTTTTTAATTGTTGCATTTTAAAATAGCAAAATAATATATCAGACATTTATTTATTATTTTGCTATTTTAAAATGCAACAGTTCTTATTTAAAATCTTAAGTACTAAATGGAAAATATCATTTCTTTTGAAATACCATATAATGCAAAAGAAATAAGAATAATAATTATTCAAATAATCTGCATTTGACTTTTTACTTAAGCTTTCCAAATTACAAACGAATTCAAATTTATAGAAATTGAGAAAAGTAAACTAAGAGGTACATATTTATAAAATTATTATTTGAAAACCTTATCTAAATGTATCATGAGTTCATATTACGAAAATGTCATTGCCTATTAAATATTTTAAAGTGCGAAATTTAAAAATCTGTAAATTTGCTTTATATAAAATTTATTGGACTTTTGGGTTGTCTTCATAAATTACTCACTTATCTAAATTTGTAGAATTCAATTTATTTTTCTTTCAGAAAAATAACATTCCTTACCATATATGATATAATACGAAATATTATTTTAATGTTCAATATATTAATTTGCGAATTTACGTATTTTTCCCCGTCTTGGTAATACCTTTGGAAAACCCCACTTACTCTTATATTTCTATAAATATGTAAAAATTCGAAATAATTTGTTTTTTTAATAAACATGTATGTATAAATCCTAGCGGACTTTATCACCAATTTGAAATACTCTTTCAACAGATGTTTAATGTGAATCGCGAGACGGTTGCGACTATGACAGAGAGAGTGAGAGTGAAAAGAAGGAGGCGGGGACGGGGTCAACGTCACCCCTTTTTGGGGCAATGAAGCGCATCCGTGGCAGATCAAAAACAGCTGTGCACATGACAACGCCGTCGACGTCGACGTCCTCCTCCTCATCCTCATCATCGTCATCATCAGCATCAGCATCGTCATCAGCATCGTCATCGTGAGCATCGTTATGACTTCTACAAAGGCGCTTAACACTTGCAAATGCTGGCCGCAGTGGCAAGCAGAAGGCAGAAGGCATCATTATGTTTGCTTTCAGCTGTTGATGTTCTTGTTGTTCTTTTGACATTTCAACTGTCATAAATGGCAAATGCAGTGCGTCGCCTCGGTTGCCCTCTATCCTCTCTCTCTTCTCTCTCTGTTCCAGCTGAGCGCCTTTAATGCTCATGTGGAAAAGATTCACATGTTGCCTCCCGCTTGCCTTCCATCTCCTCACCTCACTTGATTGACATACTAGGAATGCCGCCGTATGACAAAATGTCGGCGCACCTTCAACAGCCACAGCGCAATGGCAACAAGAAGAACTTACACTCGTATTTTGCAATGGCTCCAACTTCAATTGCGACTTTGCTTCTTCCAGTCGCCTTTGTCTCTCGTTCTGTTCTCTGACTGACTGTCAACAATTGGCGTGAAGTAGTTGATGCTTATTGTTGTCGTTAGCAGCAGCGCCCCCGCTCTTCTGCTTATTACCCCCCTCTAACTGACTGACTGCCTGGCTGTGTCTTTAGTGCTTTGTGGGTCTCGTTTGCTAGTTAACCAGCCATGTCTTATGTGCTGGCTAATTAATTTCAATTAAAATGCCTAGACTGTTACTCAGGGTCGGAGGCGCTCTCTTTTTCTCTCTCTTTCCTCTTTTGTGTGTTGTTCTCTGGCACTTTGGCGAATGCAAGAAATTCGCATAGACCTTTTAATTGATTTACGGCTGTCAAGTAAGTTAACTAATGACCGATGGAAATTTTATAATTAAAACATTTGACTACTAACACTATCGCTACAAACCATAATAATAAATCTTTACCGCAATTGAAATGTTTTTGCCTATTGATTTAAAATAAATTATTCAATGGCATGCAACATATTTTCATTTGCTAGTAGTAAATTATTGAGTTTACAATTTGAGTTATTTAAGACATACAAACACTTGTATTATCAGTACGAATGAGTGAAATACATCTTGATTTAAATGATCTTTTAAAATGCTAATATACGAATAGCTTTTCCATCTTTAATAGCTAGCGGGCGAACCAAATTTTCTACTGGGCTTATGCAAGCGCATTTCCTACTGGGTGTTTATAATTGGCGATTCCCTTTTATGCATGGGAATTTTACCGTTACGGCTAGCGAATGCCGTTCCTCGTAGTAATGCAACTGCAATTTTGGCAGCGTGATTTACTTTTGATTTGTGTGTCAGCGCAAATAGAAGCTGTTAATTGTGATTAAAAATAATACGGACTTGAAGATGTGCGCAGAGTACGAATGTTAGTAAACAAATGTTGAGCAATATGAAATTTATAAGATAAAACAAAAGAAAATGAAATTTGACCCACCACATTTTGTTGTTTTCAACTGCTCAAAGTACGAATAAAAGGCAGAGCATTCTTTTACTCTTACAAAATCAAAGAACTACCAAAAATGGGTTTGGCTTCGAATGAATCATTTGAAATATGATATGTATTTTCGCTCTTTATTGACTCTAGCTACTACTTTTTCTGTTTATTTTTAAAAAAGAGATCTTTTAATTTGCGTGAAAAAAAATAAAACAAACTTTTTAAAATTCAATCATTCTATTTGCTTTAAAAATTTCTACTCTTACTTTGCAGAATTTGGAGAATATAGTCTGTCTTAAGTGTCTATTTTTATATTTTTGATATGGAGTTAAGGCGCTGAGAAGTTGTACATTATTTTAAGAGATATATTTTTCATGTAACCAGTCGTTTACTTTTTATTTTGCTCTTAAGAGTCGACAGCACTCTTAACAAACTACATAAATATTTAAAACTGGAGCTCTCATGTTTTTTTTTTGTTCGTTATGATTTTCAATCGTTAGTCGAATGGCTTTTCAGCCTTGGCCTGTCCACACTTGAGATCATTGCTACCACAGCTGCCAAGATGGTGAGCTGCCTCTGGGTTAAAGTCTAAAGAGAACGCTGGATGCATGGGCAATCGTTAGGCTCGCTTTAACAGCTGACAACTTTGCATGTGGCTCGCATTTATAAAAATCAATATTTTGCCTAGGCATTTGTTGGATGGTGGATGGTCGATGGTGGAGTATGAGGACGTTGCATGGCCCATTCTGCCAGACAGCGTCATATAACTCAGCATAAAAAATGTCAACTGTCTGCGACACACAAAACTTATTTGTCATGCAATTTTCTCTGAACGCCTTAAGAGGAGGAGAGCAAGCTAAATGGGGATGGGGATGGGGATGAGGATGAGGAATCGAAACAGGCGGCACACATGGCGTAGGCAAAGGCAATAGCAATGGCAATGGCAATCTATACATGTCCATGGATGGCAAACCTGTTTTCCCAGACATAATAACTTATGGCGATTGGGTGGCGGCGGCAAATTGTGGGCTGCGAATCAATAACGTCAATTGATGCGGAGCAGGTGACAGTCCACAGCAAGCGCCAGAGTCGCAGTCAGAGTCAGAGCTGAAGCTTAGAGCCATTCTCCTCTTGTGAGCCCGACCTAGGCTTACGGTTAGTTACAGTTGGATTAGCTGAAAACTGGTTTGTCACTTTGCCAGGCAAATAAACTTGACTTTTGCCTGCTGGCCAACTGGCCAACATGGTTTGACTTCGCTGACAACGGTCAACTAATTGGCCATATTACTAAAAACTGTTAAGTTATGAGTGCAAGCCGACTCTTGACTTGATCCTCATCCTCGGTCGTATATTGTGTCGCCAAATGGCTTCATCAGGCACTTGAAAAGCTAACTAGAGCTTAGCTCAAAAGGAGTTTACAGTTTCAAGGATACGGGGAACAGGCTCTTAACGTGGCACATTAACACTTTAACGTGCCATAATTATCAGCGCGGACAACCAAGGAAATAAAATCATGTACACGCGTAAAAATGTCAGCCAATGCCTTTTTAAAAGTCAGCGAGCAAGTTAATTGTCTGCCCAAGGTAGAGCCAAAGGAGCGAGTGTTTGGCTGGACATAAGTATGATACAGAGAAGGAGAAAAAGAAGGAGCAAAAGAAGAGAAGAGAAGAGACGAAGACACCGTCAAAGTGCCCAGTAGATTGTGGGTTGTGCAGTGGCAACAGCTACAATCATCATCATCGTCATCGTCATCATTATCGTGTTCGTTATTATCATTGTCCTCAACGCGAACTCGACTCCCTGACAAAGTTGTAAGTTGTTGATGTTCGTCTGGTTGTTAATGTGGCTCTGCCTTGTTCTTTGGCCATTTTAATGCTTTTGACATCGAATGTGCACAGTGGGAAGTCGCTCGAGTTCTTATGGAGAGATTTCGCATAAAAATGTCCCAGGGAACTGCAAAATTTATTGCCAATGCGAACGACAGCCTCATCTTTATGACAAAGTGTGCTGCTGAAACTAGTTAACTCTTAACGAACATTTCAAATTACTATTGATCATAATTTGGGAAGGGACAGCAAGGAACGAATCATTCAAATAGTATCATACAAATTAAGCTATTAATATATTTTTTTTTTTTGTGGTATAAGTGATAACAACTATAAGAACTTTTACTTCTCTTTCTTTTGAGTAAAATTCAATCTAGGCAACTTGAAGAAGAAGCATATAAAATATGCAACCAACACTTTTTTGTTTTAAACTTGTAAGAAAATGAAAAATGTCTTTCATTTTTTCAAATGTTTCACTTGAATTTCTTTATGTCTTCGTATACTAGAACAGCAATTAAAGAAAAAGGACAAGTTATAGTCAAATAAGTTATTTTGAGTCTCACATTTAATTTTTACAATACATCGAATTCCATTCCTTTGTTCATAATGGAAATTCTTTACCTATTTGAAACTATTAAAATAATAAATTATTTTTTCTAGAGATTTGTTTTATTTGAGTGTGAGAAGAATTAATTATATTTATGAAAATATTTAAAACATGGATAGCGATTTCCAAGGGCCATCTTAGACCACTGTACTACTAATAATTACAATTCCACACCTTGATGATAATGAGGAGTAGTGGAGAGGGAATTGGAGGCGAACAAAGCGCGAGGATCGACGCGCTCCTATGTCAGAAGATCGTTAAGTGAATTCATATAAAAATTCCTTAAATGTCGCATTATGACAAAACGGTCATTTAGAGTCGCAGCAACGTTGAACGGCGACCGTCAGACAGAGAGAGAGAGAGAGAGGAAGACAATGCCAAACAACATATGTTTTTTTTATGAAGAACTCGCAACAAGCAGAAGTTTGGTTTGAGGCTGAAGCTGAAGCTTGCGTGATAAAAATGCTTAGCACACGGCGCATTTTGTAAACATGGCCAACATGACTGGAGACTTTAGCAAAAACAAAACAATAACTAAAGGGCAACGACGACTGTCCCGACTCCTCTCGATTCCTACCGATTCCCGACTTCAATTTTTGCCACAACATTTTTGGTTTTGTTTTTTTTTGTTTTTGTTTATTTCCAAAAATATTTCGCATTATTTTCGGTTCGTTCGCAGCTTCGGCAAAAGTCACAAACCGAATCACGAACATTTTTTATCCTCGCCTCTTCCATTTAAAAATCTTTCTCTGAAAGTTTTTATGAAATATTTAATGCGCTAACTATGGAGTGCTCATGTTATATGAGCGATCTGGTTGTTTGAGTCTTGTATCGATAAAGTTCCTCTGAACCATTTTGATTTCGTAAAATTGATCAAATGTAGTTCTGCAGAGTATACAAATTCGCATACTATTTTACTCAAATGAATAGGGTATTTATGTGGCGGTATTCCAAAGCTAGACAGTTTTTCTTTCTGCTTTTATTTTTGGCATTTCTGTGGCTTTTGGTCATGAATCATGATTTATTTGAGTTTTTTTTTTGTCTTCTTCTCGACTGCGCAGGACATTTTCACTTTGTTGTTGTTGTTGTTGTTGCTGTTAGCATCCCAACTGCCGCTGCTGTTGCTGTTGCTTTTGCTGCTGTATAAACCAAGTTTGGTATTTAGACGGGCGGCGACAAAAATGGCTTAGTTTGTTGCACACGTTTTGTTTAGCTTCCACCGCTTGGTGGGAACTTTGCAACGCCAACCCAGCAATGCATTTGGCTGATGTTGTTGCTGTTGCTGTTGCTATTGCTGTGTGTCTGACTGTCTACGAACTGCTGTTGTTGTTGTTGTTGTTATTACTGCTGTTGTTGCTGTGCCGGCTGCCGGTATAAATATAACCACATTCACAGTATGTTTGCATGTATTTCGTTAGTCGTGATTTGCAGTTGATTTTGTGCCACAGTTGTAACCGACGCTTTCCCCCACTCCTCCTCCACTATTAAAGACAAACCTCAACGCACGATACCAAATTTAAATATTTAAAAATAGTCCTACAATGTTGCTGCCAACAGCACGCCGAACAACTAGAAGCTGCTGCAGCTCAAGACTCAGGTGAATTCAATTCAATTTCTAAAGAGGTTAGTGATCCATGACAAAACCTTAAAAAAAAGGGACCTGCTTCACTACATGAAGAACAAATATATACGTAAATATGTATATAACTTGGAAACTATTTGAGAGGGTAAAATATTTGCTTATATATTTTAACGAAATTGCTACAAAAAGACTTTGGAAAAAGCTGGAAAAATTCTTACGTGAAGTAGTGAAGTAATTGCTTTCCTACATTCCAAATAGTATGATTTTATTCATAGACTATTATTATACTGTTTGTATAAATTTCTAAAATTTTTAATAAACGCAAATCAAGCTAATTTAATTGAAATTCATGTGAAAGCGATTGTCATAAGAGTACTCAATATGATTTATTTAATTAACTGAAATTACTTTAAATATATCATAGACAAATATGACGTCTGTTAGCATAAGTATTTAGATTTTTTAATATCACATATCATCGATATCGACAGTAAACATTCTGCATGCCCCCAATTATTCAATTTTTCATTTTATTAATTGACTGAAATTCAATGCGCCAGCTTGAGCAGCATTTTTTAAAGAGGGCTTCATTTAACGGCTTTCAGCAGATTTCACACTCCCATCTCACAGGGGGCATTATTTTATTTTTATATTTTCACTTTTTATTAGCCTTAAACCAGATATTGTCAGATGAGCCGAGACGCAAACAAATTGAACATCCTTCAATTAGGTGAATTGAATTACATATTTTTTACAACAGCAGAAACGTAAAACTGTTTTTTGTATTTTGGTTTGGATCAGGAGTCGATTGGTTAATTACATTTAAAATTTATTGAAATAAATTTAATACTTATAAATAAAGGTAAAAGTAAAACAGTGCAGTATTATTCTTTAAATATACTAAAAACAACTAAAATATACCGAATTGAGTATTTGGTCTACATATATGCTATTATAAACTATAATATGGTATATATGTAGACTATGTAAATTAATATGTAAACTAATGACATTTAAAATATACCATAGAATACCAAATATACCAACAAGTTGATGGTGACTAAGAAGTTATAAACTTTAGAGGCTGGGAGATGTCTTTTGCTGCCTGTTACATTAATTTCCTGAGTCACAAAGTTGTAATACCACTCAACTTTATATTTAATATATGTACTCGCCATTTATAATAGGATATTTTAACATCGTATTTGAACTCAATTAAAGGTAGATGACAGTGCTGCAAATTGGCCAAGTTAGCAGTTGTCTGCTTTCCGGTGTCAGTTTTCCGATTTCCATTTGCCGTTGCTGTTTTCCGCGTGGGTAAACTAATTGCGTTGCCTTCGGGCGTTTGTCAATTTGCATATTACAGCAAAAAAAACAAAAAATGTATGAATGACTGACGTGTGCGACATGTTTGCCGGCTTGATGTTAATTCAAATCATTGGATCAAATTAATTTTCACTCAAGAAAATTATTGGCTGTCAAGCACCGGGCAATTGGATTTTTCAATTTTCCCCACTGGTATTTTCTATTTTCCATTTTCTGTTTTCTGTTTTTCGTTTCGCATTTCATACTCGGTGGCGACAACTCTGTTGCATATGTTGTAGTAAGTTTGGCAATTCTCGACCTGACTACGTGCCGCTTACCTTGTGATGTGGCATGTGGCATGCCACAAGATTACAATTACAAGCTCCCGGCTGGCTGTTGCCAGTTGCTTCGATCCAATTAAAGTCACACAATTGAGCTACTTACACTTTAAGAATTGCATTAAAAATCTCATTGTTGGCTGGAGTTTTGGGTTATGGTTTTAGCTTCTGACTCAGATTCTGATTCTGATTCTGATTCTGACTCGGACTCGGTTCACTGCTCAGGCAAACTTCCGTGTCTTGAACTACAACTAGGACGTTCAGCTGGCTCTACGTGCCTGGATTATATTGCAATCGCTGTGTTATGAGAGTAGTTGCTTGAAATTATGTTATGCATTTCACGTGCAACAAGTTGCAATCATAACAAGACCAAGTTGTACTAGAAAAAATGCTTCCACTTATATAACTGCAAATGCAATGAAAATATTGAAAGCGCCGTTGTAGAAATTGCTGAAATTGAAAAGCAAACCATTTTCACAAGCCCTTCGCTGTGTGTGTATGTGTGTGTGCGAGTTTATGTCTTTGTGTTAACAGAGACAAATACATTTCCTGGTACGCTTTTCATGTTGAAGCTGCAGATGCAATACAAGTTTTAGTTCATCTCATTGTAGATGAATGTTGGTAGAATTTGTGTGGGGAAAACTTCTTAAATGTTGATCATTCGAGATTGCGAATTAACTAAAACTTTCTTTACTTTAAACTTAACAACTAATATCATACCTTTCACGTAACTGATAAGTATTCGGCTTAGGTAAGAAATCACTTATTTGGTTTTTAATAAATTTGTATTATTTTTTCTATTGTGAAATTTTACAGCTAAATTCTTAGTAAACAAAATAATAAATTATTAGTAAACAAAATAATGATTACTATATTTTTTGTTGCAATCAGATAGCAATTTCATAACTTATTTAAGAAAAAAAAACAAATCGGGACCTGCTATCGAGACTTAATTTCTTTGGTTGACAGTCTGGTATATTTGGTTGTCTATAGTATTTTTTTAATATTCCTAGTGTAGACTCGGACTTGGTATATTTTAGAAAAATACCGCACTGTTTTTTTTTTTTATTGAAAATGGGAATTGGGCTTCTTATAGTCGAGCACACTCAACAGAAGCTTTTCTTACTTGTTTTGAACATCATTAGGTCTTTGAACTAAACTAAACTAAACTAAACTAAAACTAAACAGAGTTTGATAGTACGAAATTAACATATACTCAGAAGGCTTTGCTTTACTGTTAGTTTAAACTCCACAATTAGATTTACATTCGTAGACTGACAAGCTCGAATGCTCGAAGCTTTTTGGGGAGGGGATTTGGCCAGCATAGCATTTAAAGCTTAAGGACAAAATGTCGACCATGGATAAGCTGCAAGTGTTTCCATCGCGGGCCAATCAGGTGGTGATGAAGCAGCGAATCCTTGCAGCCAAACGTGGCATGGGACTCCTAAAGCGAAAACGTGATGCGATCGACTTGAAGCTGCGGGAACTGAAACGTCAGATGGGCGAAAAGGAGGAAAACGTGGACAATTTGATGCGAACTGCAATCTTCTCCATAGCCAAGGCCAATTTACTGGGCACAGACTTCAAGCCAGTCATTGTGGCCGGCAGTCTAAATGGCAGGACAATTCTGCGAAAACGCATACAAAAGATTGTGGGCGTTGTATTGAACTACTTTGAGCTGGAAGTGAGTGAACAGGATTCATTTCCCAATACCGGACTCAGTTGCGGTGGCCAGCAGGTGCAAAAGGTTCGCGCCTATTTTCTTGAGGCTCTCAAGCAGATTGTCAGCTATGCCTCCTTGGAGTATATGCTGCGAATGTTGACGATAGCCTCACATCAGACCAACATGCGTGTCAATGCCTTGGACTATGTGGTGATTCCCAGACTAATCAACACGCACACCTATATCTGTGGTGAGCTGGAGGAGTTTGAGCGAGAGGATTTCTATCGTCTGAAGCGATCGCAGGCCAAACAGCTGGAGGCGAAGATCGCATTCACGGAACTAATCAGGACCAAGAATATGACCGATGAGGAATTGGCAGAGTATCTGAAACGTGGTCGTCCTTCACATCCTGTGGCCGATGTCCTTTTCGATTCCGATGTGTTTGAGTATAAGACCCTCGAGGAGCGCCTCAGGGATGCGTATGTGCTCCGTCACTCGAAGCGAAGTCATCAGTCATCGGAGAAAGCCAAGATGGATTCTAATATAAAGTTATTTATAAAATCAGTTGCCATTCAGAAAAATCCTCGCGCCAGCATTGCAAGTTTCTTGTCTTTGAGCGGACGTGTTCTAAAAGAAAAAAAACCACATGAATCCCCCAGTTCCAGCGAAGAGAGCACTTAAAAGTGAGCTTATGTACAAGTGATGAACTAAATTAAAAGTGATAACTATGAATATAAGGTAAAGTGTAGTAATTTCATATATCTGTATAAGCTAGACATTTATTGAAATTTAAGTCTTATTTTGTAAAAAACAGGTTTCATAAGACTTCTTGAATTAAAAAATTCACTTACAATTGTGCTCATACGATAAATTTGAATTCCATCTATCGAGTGTAAGTAAGCAAGAAGTAAGCCTGGTCACACTATTCTCTCTCTCTCTCTTTCTCTCTGTCTCTTTCTTTGATTTCGGTTAGAGAATGTGGCGAAAGAGTTGCGTGCGAAAATAAAAGTACTAAAATATTTAAATCAGTAACAATCCAAGTACCGCATAAATTAACTTTTCAATTTATTTTAAAACCATCGATATAAGAACATTTTATACTATTTATTATTATTCAATCCATATGGTTTCCTTTTTATTGTTTACCAAATTGACTTCATCCTAAATTCAAATTTCTTTTAATACCAAATCAGATGCTAAAAGTAGTAGTACAACAAATATTATGTACGAAATTTCGAAATAAATGAATACACATACTATATTATCATTATTTTAAATAGAATGTATTGTTTGCATATCTAGTATTCAAACACTTCACCAAACAGCTTAGAAATGAATGTACTAATTTATACAGTTAGTATTCACACTATAGCTAATCCAGGAAACACCACTAAATTTGATCGTATCGAAAATCTGCACACATGTTAGTTTATCTCGAACAAAGAGAAACAGAAATATCTTTTGATTATGTGCAATTAAATATGAGTATAGATATTGTCTCATTTTGAATGGCCATAAATTTCAGTTAAGGACAAATAAGCATCTAAAAGTGGAAGCTTCAGTTACTTTTGCCTTATAAGTTGCTCGTTAGCCAGCATTTCACCTGTGTGTAGCACCAATTGCGATTATGCGGCACATGCAACAGCATGCTGCAGCAGCAGCATCAACAGCAGCCAGCCAACAGGGGAAACAACTATTGAATGGGACCCGGCTAGAGAGCAACAGCAACAGCAACAGCAATTGCTGCCATCCATTGCCAGTGCGTCTTTTGTGTTGACAAATGCATATTACAAAATGCAACTGGCCATAACAAAAGGACGTCTATTACGACACATGATAAAGAGAAAAGGGAATGGCGAGCCAGAGAAGGGAAGGGAACATGTGGCAGCAGAAAAAAATAACACACACACACACATATGCACACAACAGAACTCATAACACAGATATTGCAAACACATGCAGCAAGCACTCTTTGCTCTTGTTACGAGCAGCATAAAGGCCAACAGCAACAACAGCATCGACATTGTTGGCGACAACAACTTGCAACGTGCGCTGCGGTAAGCTCACGTGTTATAGAAAACAAAACAAATATAACGACGACGACGACGACGACGACAACAGCAACAGCAACAATGCAGGCGCAATGCAGAAAAAAATATACAAAAATATAGTTGGAAAAAAACAAAACAAAACTGCAACAATTGGCAGCAACAACAACAAGAACAACAGCTTGCAGCATCAGCCACAGCCGCAGTGTGGCAGCAACGGTAGCTCCAAATAATAAAAGGATGATAGTCAAAGTTTAATGACAGTTCAAATGATGTTGCCGCTGACGTCGCCGTCGCTGCAACTGCAACAGACTATGCTGCTGGCGTTTGTTGCATGCTGCATTGCTGCATTGCTGCACTTTGCGATGTGACGCCAAACCAATGTATGATGAGATTGCCAACAAACACCGGTTGTGCCAGCTATATCAATGAATTCGATACATTAAAAGTACTTGACAACAATTGATTCTAAGCCGACAAGTAAAACTCGAATAAATTCAAAATAATATAAAAAATAAAATATGAAACTTTAAAATTTTTCACATTATTTTTCTAAAGGGGGAAGATATAAAAAAAAGTATTGTTATTTTAAGGCTAAATCTAAAAATAAAAACGTAAAAAAACTTTTTAAGTGTCTTTAATAAGTTTAATGAAATATTTCCACAAATATATTCACATAAAACTGTTTATTTATAAAAGAATAGAAAGCGCAATAAAATAAATAGTTACGACTACTAAATAATTTCATTTAAGTTTATTTATTTAGTTGCAATATTCAAACGATTGTTATTTTGCTTTTACTTTATGTTTCTAAATATTCAATTCATTAAATATTACATTATTAGCAAATAAGTAGAAGTGCAATTTTCAACAGCTATCTTATCATAATCATAATCCTAAGTGTTGAAATCATTTATTTTTCATAAATTTGAGAAAAACATTTATTTGTTAAATTATTTTATTTATGAATTTAACTTTTCTATTTTATTTGTATATAGTAATTTTGCTTTTTAATTTGCCATATGCAGGATCATATTCTAGTTTTTCCTTTCTTATAAAGAGATGAGTGCATACAATAGTTATCTTTCACAAAACATATATTTTTTCAAATAGGGTAAATCAGTTTCGATGTAAAATGTCGTTTGCATTTTGCATGTTTGATTACATTTTTTTTCTCATCTTTTTTTTTTTGTGTTTGCACATTTTCCCTGTGCGCTCTGTTGCCATTGATATTATTATGATGGTTGCTGGCACAGAGAAGAGGCGGAGGCCGAGGAGGTGGCACAGGCACCGGCAACATGATGTTGCAACATGCGCTTGAACATAATAAATTTTTATGCATGATTTCTCACATTGCATGTGATGGCTGCCACTTGATGTGCCTGCTGCTGCTTTTGCTGCTGCTCTGCTATTGCTGCCACATGGGGCGTATGCGCATTCAGCGAACGGACTGAGACTCACCGAATGAGAAATGTGCATTTTAAATATTAAAGTAATTTATGCCAAACATACAAATAAAGTACAAATCGTTAAATATTTAACAGCTTTACTCAAACACACAAAAAATATAGATATCTTTTTAGTTTGAGTTCCAATTTCACGACACTACTTAAAATCCCTCTGCTCTTTTAAATACCCGGTACTCAATTAGGTAAGTGGGTACACCAAGTAGTGTATGGAAAAGTCCATGCTATACTCATAAGTATGTAGTATTTAAGTAATACAAACATGGATGAATATGATCGTAAAAAGACAAAATTGGATTTTATGTCAATCATTTTGCATCTCTGTTGATTCGTTAATTATCTTTTGGTTCATATAAAGGAAATTAATATATTGCGAAGTGAGTGTGTATCTAAAATAATTAAATATAATAATAAGCAGACCATAATATCAAATTGTTTTATGTAACGGATATTCGGAAACTGTGCACAATCAGCTGTTCTTTGCTCGAATTCTGCAGTTGAAGTCATTAAAGTTTCTTCCTACACTAAAAATGACAAGACCAAATGGACTAAATGGAAAAAAAGCCTTCTTCTCTGGTACGCCAAGATCAAAAGGCCAGACAGAGACATCAAATGGAAAATGCAGACGTGGTGTTAAAACGATGTCTTATATGTA
Source organism: Drosophila niveifrons (assembly GCA_035046325.1). Classification (NCBI taxonomy): domain Eukaryota; kingdom Metazoa; phylum Arthropoda; class Insecta; order Diptera; family Drosophilidae; genus Drosophila; species Drosophila niveifrons. The sequence continues at coordinate 605,399 of JAWNOC010000011.1, read as the reverse complement.
CAGTGGAACGAATTAATCTGAGTGGAGTACACATATTTTGGCTTTGATGAAATTTCTTATAAATATATTATTTATTATTTGAAATCTAGAATTAAATACTAAATTAGATTTACGGAAAAAAGGGTGGCTGCTGGAGTCTTTGACTAATAGAATAATAGTATTATTACTATTATAAATGAATAATAGTAATTCCAATAGATCCAATAGATCAAATTTAAGATTTACTAAGATTCTTAAACGTTATTAAACTTTTGCTGTGCAATTAGTTGGTTGCTTTACTGCCAGTCATCCATAGTGCAGCTGAGAGAAAAAGCAAACTAATCTCTGACAGCTCGTTATGCCAAATGCTAAAACCAATGCCCGGGCAATAGGCATTGGAGCGATGTAGTATTGCCCCCTGTCAACTTAGCTCTGCCTCAGTCCATGACGCAGAGCTAACTTTATCATCATTTGTCGGCGACTCTTTTAGGGAATTGGGTTGCTGTTTCCCAACGGTGGGGAGAGGGGAGGAATATCAAAACACTCATAGACTTGTGTTCATTTCGTACATATGGAGAGATGATTTAAGAGCTCATGCTGGTCGTGCCGATCATAATGCGGATGTGTCTGATGCTGATCATGTACTAGGCCTGGGCATTATAAATCGCCTCGCACTTGTGCATTATGCCGCTCAATCACTGAAGCTTCCCCTCTCCATCCGTTTCCCTTTCCTTCTTCTCGTTGTGTGCTCTGTTTGTGTCTCTGGTCGAGAGCATTCATTGTGCAGCATTTTAATTGCAAAATCACATTAGCATAAATTTGTTAAGAACATTTTCAAGTGAAGTTATGCCCAGGCGCCCTCTGCTGTTGCATTCTCGGAGGAAGGGAAAAGGACGGAAGGAGACAGTTGTTGGTTGGAGTATGAGGAAAGTGGAGTGCTGGCAGGATTGGCACAATGACATTAATAAGCAATTACAAAACAGAAAATGGCAACTGAAAATTACTTCAAAAGGCTAAAAGGCAGGCACAGTCATCTCTTTCCATCACTTCGCCTGTCTCTGTCTAAGTTCTGAGTGTAGTACATCATCATTTGTATCTGGTTTTCCTTTGAGTATATCATCATCTACACTGTCTCGCTTCGTCATATAAAATACTGTGTATATACATACATATTCATGTTTCTTCGTAGAGCACTGTCTATGCAAAATGACCTCCAGTTATGTCTACTTCTGAGTCTCTTTCACTCTCTCCCTCTGTCCCTCTCCCTTGTAATGTATTTAGCTGGCAATGCACTCTTATAGTTTCTAGTGGCTTCATTCACAGCATGTCCTACTCTTGGACTCTGTTTTGCTGTTGATGGAAAAACTAAAACTGACGCCGCGTCATGTCAGGGCACGACAATGAGCTGACTGTTTAATGTCCCAACTATTGTCTCTATACACTGAGAGAAAAATTATATAAAAATTAAATATTATGAGATAAAATTCTAATTGATTTGCAAAATGTTCATTTCTTAGCCAATTTTTTGCTTTGAATTTACATTTTTCAATCTTGAATTGGGAAAGGTACTATTAATATATTTAAAATGTGATTCTCATATGAATAAGTCTTATTAATAAAGAGTAAAATGTCTGCTGCCTATTTTAATAAAAACAAAACAGTGTAGTATTTCTCTTGGAATATATCGAATGAATATACAAAAAATACTGAAATATATCGAATATAATAATATATATCATAAGAATATACCATAGAGGGCAAAATAGCTATTTGTTTTACATTCGCGGAAGCATATACAAAAATTAAAGGTTAGTTTTAAGAATTTTTAATAGAGTTTACTAATATTTTCATATTAATTATTATTATTTATCCAAAAACTGAAAATCTTTAACTTTTCTATTATTTTAATCTCTGTCTTAATTATAGAATTTATATTTTTCTTTCTGTGTAAAGACTGCGGTGAGGAGTTTTCTTCACTCTTTGCTGAAGCTTCACTTCCATGTTTTCGCAAAAATAAGAGCAAAACCTTTATTAGCAAAAAGTTTTGTTGCTTTTGTCTAAGCCAAAGGAAAAAGCGCCGCCGGCTGCGTTTGTCCAATAAACCAAAAGGGTTTCTATTTATTAGCCAACTGAGTCGTAGTCTCTCAATGTCCATGGCTATGGAGAGAGCTGTGAGGAGATTAGAGCTGTCTGTCTATGCCATCATCGACTTTGTCTGGGAAAACTCGAGCTATAGTCTTTAGTTGGGATTGTCAGCTTAGCTGGACATTTGTAGAAAGAGTTGGAGTTGGAGTTTGCGTTGAGAATTGCTGAGCAACTGAATTACACTAACTCCTTCTTCCAATGTGTAATCAGACATCCAGCTTATTATTTGAGTTGCTTAAGAAACTGTTGTTTGCTGCTGCTGCTGTTTGCTGTAAAAGCCACGCTAATTTGTATAGTTCAGCTGCATGACTGTGGCACTTGCGGCAGTGTGGCAGATGCCGTAGCATACGAACTGCAGTCATGTTGCATGCATTACGCAACATTTGGCGTTTCGGTTGCCGTTGCCACAACAACACGCTGATTATTGCTGATAATGATGGCAGTTGTAGTTGGCAGTTACACGCCCCCATCTCATCTCTCCCTCCCTTGCAAAACCATAACGAGTGGCATGCACCGCAAAACTGCGTTGACAATGCGACTCCATTCGACTTGCTACTGACTGCTGGCTGTTGGCTCTGCCTTTTTGCCAATTTCCAAAATGAAAATGGCCGAACGAACGCAAAACACAAACAGTCGAAACTCGACATTTAGAAGCGAATCCTGCCGTAGATATGAGCGACAATTAAGTGTTTGCCGCATAATGATGTTGCCGTTTTTACAGCAGCCAACTGACGGCAGCCAAGAGGCCAAGCATTGTGTGCAGCAAGTTTTTATCGACATTAATACACGTCTCGTTGCAAATATGCAGAATGCCGAATGCAGAATGCTTTTTGGGGCAGAGCATTGCGGATGCGGCACTTTGCCTCTCGCTTTTTGTGCCCCTTCTCTCATCACTGCCGAAATATGCTGTCGCCGCATTGGCTAATGACATAAGTTCCTGACAGTCTATTTGAACTAACTTTTCAGACTCTCTTCACGACGAGATGACTGTGATGATGATTGCAAGTGGGCCATAAATATCACCTTGGAATTGTGAGAACATCTTCACTTTAAGAAGTTCTCAAAAGTAATAAAGATATGTGTGAAAAACACTCACGAAAACAAAAGTCGAGCCAGCTTACCATGAAAATCAGAAATAAGATAATAGATAAAATAGGAATTCAATTCAAAATAATTGGTATTGTAATTCGAATAAATTCCTTATAAATGGAATTTGAAGAATATACATAAATAAACAGGTAGTATGTTATTTCTGAAATTAGATATTGTTGCTTAATTCTAACAGATTCTTAATTATATTATTATATATATAAAACAGGCGTATGGAGGCATCTCTGACCCTATGAATTTTATATATTCTTGATGATCGTCAACAGCCGAGACGATATAGCCATATCCGTCTGTCTGTCCGTCTGACTGTCTGTAGGAACACCTTGATATCAGAGATATAAGAGATAGAGCTATAATTTGGTTGGTCAGATAAAAATTGTCGAGTTATTGAAGAAATAATTTTGTATGGGCAAAAACGCTTATTAACTAGGGTCTTAGTTGCTTATGCTGACAATCTGGTATATTTTTCCCTCTATAGTAAATATTGAGTGTAGTACCAAATCAATATACGAAATATAAACTTTGTTATTTTTAGTATTTTATTTTGGTATATTTAAAAAAATACCGCAATATTTAACTTTTATTAAAAATGTGTAGCGGGTATCTCACAGTCAAGCACACGCGACTTTTGATTTCTTACTTCTTGTTATTTGTAATTTTGTTCTTATAGTAAATTATATTAACTTTATTTGCTTTTTTTTTAATGAGTTGTGATAGGTTAGATTTAAGATAGATTTTAACAATCATAAAATATATGAATTTCCACTAAAAGCGTCTGTTTGTTTTTTTTTTTTTTGTTTTCGTTTTTGATATTTCAAACTTCGTACCTAAATTTTGTAATATTCTATAATGAATAAAATAATGAACAAGTTTATGGGAAAAAAACTGTATTCTTATTTGAAGTTCCACTTTGAAATATTGTTTGGATTGTTTCTAACGTTGCCTAACAGCTCCCACATGTTTTTATAAATTTAAATAATCTGAACAGCCTGACATTGATTATGGTTTACACAGTGGATTTTATATCGAAAAGTTAACTTAATGTTTTTTTATGGAACAAGTGCTTTTTCGAGTGGTTGTGATTTCTTGCACATTTTTCTCGTGGGTTTCTTGGGGGTGATTTGTTGTTTGTTATCGCCCACGGCGCCTGTGGAAATATGAAGCTATTTGTGCTGTCAGGGGGACCATTAAAAATTCGATAATATTTTGTTCACAAAAATTAAAAAAGCACAACACGCGACATGAAGGGAGAGGGAGGGTTAAGAGAGGCGTATCTAGAGGTATCTGTTACTGCCACTAGGCTGACCATTTTGATTGAAAATCCAATCTGCCGCGTCTGCGTCTGCGTCTGAGCCAGAGTCTGATTCTGATTCTGAGTGGCTCATATGTGCAGTTCCCACAGCAATTAAATTTGAACACAGGACGCAGGATAACACACAGGACAGTCAAAAGACCAAACAAAAAAAAAAGGCAGAATCAAGAGCGTAGAAGAGGAGAAGTTGACATGCTCAGCAAACAAACAAACAGGGCTGGCGGACAGCACAAAAAAATAAAACGAGGCAGCCAAAAGACAACCGCAGACATGCAGTAACAGCAACAACAACAACAACAACAACAATCGAAAGAGGAACAACTATATTGAGTCGCACATATGTGCCCGCCTACCGAAGAGGACAACGCTGCCAGGATACACACACACACACACATACAGGATAACACTCAGCTGCTTTTTGGGCATGGAAGAAGACATCGCAACAACCACAAAAGCGACGCCAACTTCTTTTTTGTGTGTTGTGCTATGTTGCTATAGTTGTTGTTGTTGTTGTGCTGTAGTCCTAGAAACAACAACTGCAAACTAAAAAGGACAACGGGCATACAAATAACATTAAGCCGGCGAAATCAGCAAAGGCAAAAGGACCTATCGCCAAGGACTAGGACTGTCGATGCGGGCCATGTGGCCCCGGGGCCAGGACCACACTATCAAACCAAGCCATCGCCTTTACAGACAGCCAAAAGAGGACATCATCAGCAGCAGCAGCAGCAGCAGCCGCCACCGCCACAGCCTCAGACACCGCCACCGCCATCGCCACAGCTATGTTAGTCCATAGAAGGTGAAAGCGCTCCATAGAGCTATGACAATGACAATGTGCCTGCCCCTTTCCCCT